>JAFJHL010000175.1:3000000-3570000 GCA_019425775.1 Rafetus swinhoei | reverse complement strand
TGTGGCACACTTCCAAGACTTTCACTGCATTGTAACAGTGACCACATGGGACATAAGTGTACTGCAAGCAGGTTCATGTTGTAGATTCACATCCTAGCTTGCTGCACACTATTAAAACAAAGATTATGTTGGTGAAAGAGACAAAATGCAATCTAGTGAATTTTCAAAAAAAAAAAAAAAAAAAAAAAAAAAAAAAAAGTAACATTACACATATGTTCACTCCTATATCTAGTCCCATCCGCACACAAAAAACCCCTTAACTCACCTGTGGTAGTATGGTACTGCAACTTGAGTTAGAATTAGCCCATTAGGAGGTATAGCCTACTGAGGCCAAGTCTATACTAGACCCGGAAGGTTGGCTTAAGGTACGCAAATCCAGCTACGTAAAATACATAGCTGGAGTTGACATACCTTAAACCAAGCTTGGCGCCATCTTCACAGCAGGAGGTCGACAAGAGCAAATGCTCTTGTTGTCTTCCCTTACTCCTCATGACTTTGAGGAGTACTGGCACGGACCAGGGGCATGCTCAGCATTTGATTTATTGGGTCTTTACTAGACCCACTAAATCAAACGTGACAAGAATGATCTCCAGCGCGGCAAGTGGAGATTTGACCTGAGTTAGCACAACTCCACAAGATATTCCAACCACTCCACATGGCTCAAGTGTTATGCTCTCACGTGAGTTAGGCTCAGGTGTAGATAACTCAAGTTAACTCTGCAGTGAATATGTAGCCCTAGCATCACTACAAGTTCAGATAATTTTAAGATTTATAACACCATACTTAAGTTTTCCCACTCCTGAGTGATGTAGCTAGGACCATCTTACTGTAAAGGGTAGAAAAAGCTGCCATCCTAGGCTTGCCAATTTTGTTTGGATGTATTGCTGGAGGTTTCATCAAGACATGCTCTTCAATTAAAGATTAATCTTCAATTCCAGGGAACTCGAGGACAGTCATGGAGAGTTGACTACCCTAAACCCAATGTATCAAGATGGCTTTCTGGACAGGCTACTGATGTTGTCCTCAGTTCACACCATATTCCCCTGCTGCAATGTTTGGGTTGCAAATACTGAGCTGAGAACTACCTTTAAACAGAAGTGAAACTAACTCCCTTTTCATTGCCTACTCTAAGAGAGGCCACAATTACACAGCAAATCACGCAAAGGAAATTAGATTAACTGGGAACAGTCATTCCTACTCCAGGGTCTCATGGTCTCCCTCCCAGATTTTCCAAGTATATTAGAGGAATAAACTTCCCAGCAAGGGACAGCAAAGCACAATAAGCTACATCACTAGAGTGCTGTCCTCTGAGCCACTGATTCACCATCATCACTCAGATCTTATCTACACTGGGAAATTTTGCAGCCGATTCCTACCATTGCTAACACTGGTACAGCTCCATTACCGCTAGCCAAATTGTGACGCCCAGAGCAGACAAGCTACTGGCTGCCACTAGTTTTATAAACACCAAACGGATACATATGGTCAGGATAACAGTGCTTAAAATTCCAGTGGCCAAACACTGATGGAACATCATTTTCCAAATGTGGGCCAGTCTTCAACGACAAGACACTAGATTAGGGGTGGGCTGCCTATGAGAATCCCCACGTGGCTAAAGTCTTATCTACTTGGGGAAACTGAGTCACCATGCAGAGAAGTCCCAAGGCTGTCCATGGCCTACCTAATAGACCAGGGTTTCCCAACCTATGGGTCGGGACCCAAATATGGGTTGCCATTACATTTCAAAAGGATTGCCCAGTATCTCCCGAGGTGGCTCTGCCCCCTTTCCTCCCCCCATTTTTGAATTGCCTTTTGTCAGCAAGTCTTCCTGAATTGTCAAAATCTGGGAAAGGTTGGGAATCACTGTAATAGACTAAGACAAGAAGGGTCTCCTACACACAGCAGGTAAGTGACCTAAGGCTTTTTATAGGCTAGGGAAAATTGTGCTTTTAATGATCAACTTAACACTAGCATAGGTACAGGTTACCTTTACCTGCCTTAACTGAGTTAGAACCCAGATATAACTTCTGGTGTAACAGCACCTGCCAAGTAAAACCAACCAACCAAACAAAAAGAAACCTGCACTCTTTCCAACAGGGCAAGACTGTTGCAATCCCAAACCTAACTTCAAGGCAACTCTGCAACCTTCAACAACCACTTATAAAATCAAGAGAGATCACATATACATAAGATGGACAACATCATTTTCATACGTAAGCTAAGGAAGTGAGAATACTACCGCATCTTTAGCAGGACACAAACTTTTAACATTAGACAGCTGGGTGTATGGTAATGACAGAAATCTTTCAACTCATGTAAAAAAACCTGATAGAGAGTTATTTTTTTGGCAACGGGCAAATCCATAAAAATAACCTAGCCAGGATGGTTCAGAACCAGCCAGGTGGTAACCCTACTGCCAAGGCTATTGTTCAGCCTGCAAGAATCAGTCTAGACATGTTAAAGCTGTCTGCACCAGTGCTCACAGGGGGTCTGAACCAGGTTAATCCAGCTCAGTTGAAAAAACAAACACACCACCTTTCTTTTCCCAGTCTGGACAAGGCTTAGCCTGGGTCATCTCCCAGGGTAGATGGTGGTAGGTGTAGGCCATAGGGCAAGGGTGGCGTGGGAAAGGGCAGTAGACTGAAGGGTGGAAGGGACAGGCTGGAGGCTGGGAAGAAACACGGGGCGGGGTTAGGGTATGGGACTGAGGAGTGGGAAGGGACAGGCTGGGGGGCACAGCAGCAGAGTGGGAAGGGAAAGAGCCTGAGAAGAGGGGGCCGTGGGGGGAGGCCACTGGGTGCGGGAAGGGGACCAGGGCAGGGGAGGAGTAGTAAGGGAGCTGGAGCACTGGGGCGGGGTTGAAGTGGGAGGGCAGGCAGAAGCAGGCTAAGGCACGGGAAGGCTGGGGGCGGGCAGGGGCAGCTGTGGGCACGGGGGTTTTAAGGGGGCGGGCAGGGGCAGCCTTAGGCACCGGGGGTGAAGTGTAGGAAGGGCTGGGGGCAGAGCAAGGGCAGGGAAGAGCGGGGGGGGGGGGCTCTCGCTCACTCACCGCGCAGCCGGCCCCGGCGCTGCCCCAGCTCCTGGCTCGGCCGCGGCCCCGCCCTTCGCCGCTTACCTCACCTGGCCAGGTGCGCCCGGCGCAGCCGCAGCGCCCGCCCCGCCCCCCCCCGCCGCTGGGGAGGGGCCGGCCGCGCTCCGGGATGGGGAGCAGTGAGCGCTGGGTCTGTGCGGGGATGGGGGGGCAGTGGAGGGATTTGGAGGCGGGGGGGGCTGGTGGGGTGATGGGTCGGGGGAGGGTGTTGGGGGCAGTGGGAAATGGAAGGAGCAGTGGCAGGGATTTCCCTACCCCCCATGGTGGTGTATACCCCCCCGAATTTCCCCAACACCCTCCCCCAGTTTTGTGAACTATGGTGCCATACAGCCCACCTACCCCCTCACCCCTCATCAGCCCTGACACCGCCCCCCGTAAATTCTAACACCCCCCCTAATTTCAATTCCTGGGGAGGCTACTGAGCAGCGGGGGACATTCAGTGGCTCAGCTCTTGCAACCTTGCCCCAGTTCCACAGGGAGCTGGGGATGCAGGTCTAGGGGCAGCCCCCTCCACCCATGGGGTCTCTCCATGGACTCATTGGGCTGCTGGCTCTCTGGTGCTACATTCAAGTGTGTGTTTTTGTTAGCCCAGGAATAGGAATCTGGGCTCTGGCTTCTACTCCTTGCTTAGACTGGCTGGGAGTTTGGGCAGGTCACTCTCCCTCTTCAGTTTCCCTGCCTCTGAGACCAGGAACTCACTTTTCTAAAGGGATCACATAAGCCCTTTGGCAGGGCCCTCCCTGCTCTGCTGGAAGTACATGCTTGTCTGCCCAGGAAAATTACAGAAGTAAATATTCTTCGATGGCAGAATAACCCTCCATCTGGACACTGTTATGGAATAAAAGTGACTTCACTCCAGTAGAATTACTTTGCTTCAGTCAACGATCCGTAATTACGCTTTCACTTTTTCTGGGAGCCTGTGAGAACCAATGCAGAGCTCCTGCATCACCCACAAAACTGTTAGTTAGCTAACTTACCAGTTCAGAGCCATGTTCTGCATGGGCAACACCTGGGAAAATACAACACAGTGTCACAGGCTAGTAAGACCTTGAGTACAGTAGGTTTTTTTCTCTACAATTCCGTAGTGAGAAAAGATGCTGGTGGCTGCTCACGTTTTAACCACTGTTGTCTAGGCCTGATCTGAACAAGGGGAGAGGACATGATGCTAAACCCGCACTAACTCAGCCTCTGCCCGTGAAGCCGAACAACTGGTAACACCAGTGTGGGAGATGATAGGAAAATAACCTGGAGTCCAGGCAGCCATTAAGGACATGACGTAAAACAATGGGACTGCACAAGTGTAACCAACAGGGGAGAATTGGCTTGTGCAGAATCTTTACAATGATGCCCAATAGACAAGTTTGACTCCAGAGCCTATGATGAGATGGCAGGGCTAGCAATTATGGGGGGGAAGCACATCCCCTCACTAATAAACAGCACATGTACAATTACTTAATGTATCGCAAGTATGGCCAGAGGCTCTAGTCAGGGTGGGAGGTCCTATTGGGGAAGGTAAAAGACACAGATATGAAAACAAAGTCTTTATCCTGAATTGCAAATTATTGAGAATTATTGAGTCCTGTGATTCATAGAATCATAGAATACTAGAACTGGAAGGGACCTCGAGAGGTCATCGAGTCCAGTCGCCTGCCCTCATGGCAGGACCCAGTACTGTATAGACCATCCTTGATAGATGTCTATCTAACCTGCTCTTAAATATCTCCAGTGATGGAGATTCCACAACCTCCCTAAGCAACTTATTCCAGTGTTTCACCACTGACGGTTAGGAAATTTTTCCTAATGTCCAACCTAAACCTCTCTTGCTGCAGTTTAAGCCCATTGATTCATTCAGTCTCTTTTCAAAGTAGACCTGCAATTCAAGGGGGAAAAAACCCTTTAAAGGACAAAGAATTATAAGCAAATTTAGATGCAAGTGCTCAAGTTCTTGGCAAGTTTCAATATGTTCTTCTATTTTACTCCTTGCAGAAATTTGAACTTTCCGTCTTTTTCTCAGTTTGACATAGAGAGATTTGTCCTAACAGATCCCTAGCACCAACGGCTGAGAAACTTTGAGATGAAGCATGATTAACAGATCAAAGCACAGACAGAAATGGTATTCTCAGAGATCTGTAAAATGACTTCTTCCCTTCCCCACCTCATAATAAAGCTCCATCGCTGCTCATAAACATACCTTTGGTTGTGAGTCCAATATTCATATTATTTCTCCCCAGCACCTTTATTGGCTTCAGTCAGCAAATGACGTCTCTTTACATTTCCTTACCGACTTTACCTTCCTTTTCCACAGTTGGACAGCAGTGAGTCAAGAGGGTGAATCTTGGTTTCGAGAGAGCAAGCTGAACATTACAAATCAGTTCCATGAATCAGAAAAACAGCAGGAAATTCCCTTCTCCGTACTTCCCACGCAGCTTACGCAGCACCTAATGATGTTCTTAATTTTGGACTGCCTAGACTATGCCCATGTTTTACCCTATGCCAAGATGTTATGATTATTTGTAGTTTCAGAACTTTTTAACAAGTATTGAAGACATAACTTGCATTTGTCTTGAGTCTTCTCTCATGTGCTTTATACGTTTTTCATATAGAAATCACAACCTCTGCCACTAAAATGCAGCCACTTCTGGGGTAGAAAATGGCCACTGTTGAGCAGTACACAGAACCATTACTCCCACAACAAAAAGGCAGTCAACTGAGGAAAGACTTAAAGACTAGCACCCTTCTTGGTACTATCAGTTTGCATTACTGGATTTGGTCATTTCTTTATTTAACAGACTGGTGTGATACCGAGGCCCTGGGTTTAAATGGGGCTTTGGGGTACTACTGTAATATAATATTTGCTATCTTTTTCTTCTGCATATAAAAAGCGTATGACAGTCCAAATCCCCTGGTGATGACCTCAATAGATAGATAGATAGATAGATATGTATGGGGATGGATAAAGAGACAGACAGTACAAAATCAGATAGCTTCTTGTGAACTGGCTCTGGCTATTGCCTAATTTTACAGACAATTTTCCAACTAGTGAGTGTTTCATAAGACAAGGGGCAGCTCAACGGTTTCCACAGGCAGCTGGGGAGAGAGTAGAGCCTATAGAAGAAAGAGAAACAGTGAGCCTGGTTCAGAGTTTCTCCATTTCTGCACTTCGGGCAGCAGTGGGGCAAAGAGGGGGCACAGATCACTTTAAGCCATCCTATATTCAGAGGCCATGATAGAGTGGCCTGGCCCTTGGGGTACATTAGAGATGTTTCAGATATTCTCCAATTTACAGACTGTTTCTGGGGCCCCTGTGGGCTTAGGGAAACAGAAAATAGCCATGACAAGTGAATTCTAGCCACACACCATGATTTGTGCACTATGCCAGCAGCTGGGTACGGAGGTGGTATAGTTCTTAGCTCAGCTCATGCTCAACTTACAGAGCAGTTAAGGGATCTTACTGTAAATGAGAAGGAGGCCACGTTATTTAAGAATCATGGAACAATACTGCCAGTGAGTTATGCTTTATCAGTCTTGCAGACTTACAAGGATTGGCATGGCTTTGCCCGGGGCAGCTAACACCTGGTGATACCCTCTATTCTCTTTGTTCCACATTCATGCTCAGCAAAGACACACAGGATTAATAATGCAGATGCCAAATTGCTGAATCATCCCACCCCTTTGGAGTTATTTCCTGAATTTCCTCCAGGCTTCACCAAAGCAAGCATGTGGGAACATGCTCTGTCACTGAGCGACAGGGGAAAAAGCAGTCTAGTTGGCCTCATTTTAGCTGCTCATGCTCTGGGCAGGGTAACGCAGCAGCTTCTGTGCTGTTGTCACTGGTGATAGTTTAGGGATGGCTCATCTGGCAGACCTCACCCGTTCTTTTGCAGCTCAGACGCCTAATAAACAGTGCTCCAATCTGTGTGTCATTTTATCCAGTGCTGGTCATCCCCAGAGGGCCATCTATTCCTTATCACATGCAGCGCTGATATGCAGCCATATAATGCAGTTCAGAGTTCTCCAGAGATCTCTGCGGTTTTAAAAACTAATAATCTGTGCTTACATGTACAGCAACTTGCACAGCTGCAGTAGTGCAGGAAGAAAGCTGCTGGACTGTAATAATTAAAAGCTGCCCCATAAAACAATATTATTCTGGCAGAACGGGGAGAACTCTTGCCACTGCAAAATCTGCAGTGTAAAAAAATCTGACCAACTAGGAATTAGTGTATGCACAGGAGTTTTCATACCAGCAGCCAGGGATTTAAAATTACTTGGGAGGAGCAAAAATAAACAGGGAGGAGCTATTGTATTTGATGGGAAAAGATCACAAAATTACCACAAGGGAAAACCAAGTTACATAATAAGGTAACATCATGTCCCAGTCATGTAGAACCATGTTTTGTGCACACAGTAGCCACATTCCAAAATGCAGCAGTTTTACAAACGTAACAGCAGAAAATGATTAAATGCGCTGCACTCTTGGCATTTGACCTTTTCCATAAAAAGATCCCAAGTTACAGCAGCATCTCTCTACAGGCCAAATAATTGCTCATCCAGTAATTTCTGCATTAAGCTCAGAACTTCTCGTTGAGCTATAGCAACCATTGAAGAAGATGTTTATTTTGATGTCATGTCTCCAAGTGATGGAGAACTCATCACATCCGTAGATCAGTTGCTCCAATAGTTAATTACTTTGATTGTTAAAAATGTGTACTTAATTTTTAGTCTAGGTTTGCTGAGCTTCAAATTTCCAGCCATTGGAATTCCTGATGTTGCATGTTTGTTTGGATTTTATATAAATATGATTTGAAAGAGAAGAGTAAAGGTAAATATGTAGCATGTATCATTAATCACATATCAACATGTACAATTTACCTCACAGTTATTGGTATATAATGGCCCAGAAATAGCAACTTGCTGAATAAAATCTCTTCTTTTCAGTGAGAGTAATTAGTAAGGTTTTATCCAATACCTGTTGAGAGCGTAGCTGATCTTTTCTACTACTTCTTTGCTATCGTTCTTTTTGGACTGGTCTCTTGAAATGCTGCTGCAAAGACTACATAATTTGGAATAATATGTGCAGATCTGTCACATAAAACTGACAAATCTTTTGACTGTTGCCAAATCTTCTGACTGAAAAACTGAGCTGGAGCTGGGGTGTCTCTTCAAGAAAAAAAACATGGAAAAAAGAAAACATTTCCAGTCAAAAGTTTTATGTTTTGGTTGCAATTTAGGTAAATGGAATAATTGTGGTTTTCAAATGCCTACTCTTTTTTTTTTTTCCGCTACAGACTTTTCCAATGAAAATTAGCTCTATTCAGGGAATATTATTAGCCTAATTTTATAGAAACAGTACTACCTTAAAGCACACCAGCGGACTTTCAGTTCACTCCAGCAGGGTCTACCCAGATGAGTTCACATGCAAAAGGCTAGTGCACTGAGAGCACGCATTGTTGCTCAGTGTAGACAAGCCCCTCAGTGTAGCCAGCCTGTGAAATGGAGCTAATCCTGCCTACCTTGATAGGTGCAGTGATCTTGCAAACCCTAGTGCATATGTTTACACTGCTCGTGGTACTAAAGTTAAGCAGGATCACAGCCTAATTTCACTGGGCCAAATCCATTCCTGTTGGTGCAGGAAGGTGCGAACTGGATTTCTCTGCACCATCCTGGGACATTGCCTTTCAGTGAGATTCACCTGGCATTTTTACAAGGGGAAAGCAGCTTTGATCTCCCTGGAGATTCCACTGGACCCCGTTTGGACCCACACTTTGCCTGCCCTGACTGTGTCCTTCCCTCTTGTGTAGACTCTTACATGAGTCAACAGAGGGCTTGTAGATCCTAGCTTGGGAAGTGCTGTGGAAATGAAAAATAGAGACAGGTTCCTGCAAACTCTCACCAAAGCATTGAGTCACTTTGGCTTCTTGGAGGCTCCTTGCCTGAGTAAAAGGTCGGCCCGAGCGAGTAAGAGTTACAGGTCCAGGAGCTATTATTCTAAACTGCAGCCAGGTTTCTAAATGCCCTGGGAAGTGTGCCTAGCTGAGCTGTTGACCGTGTTCTTCCACCACATTATGAATTCCAGCCTACTGCTGAGAAGAGTGACTTTAATCATCCTGCCCCTTGCTATTATTACAATGTGGAGTCTATTGTTTCCTATTCATTCTGTGCCAATCCTCTTAGGGGAGAATCCTTTCTGTGAATCAGGATTGCTCTGGTACAGCAATAGGTCATTTGTTTCCAACTCGCATGAAAAGACAGATTGGACTCCAACACCAAGTGCGGCAATGGATAAAGTTCTGGTATTGTCATAAAAACACTACAATAAAATAAAAATAATGCCAGGCACATACAGAAATGAGGGCCCAGTCCTTGGGAGTGATGTCCGGGGCAGGAGCTGTGTTCTGTGTATATACGCACTGTACCTAGCACAATAAAGCCCTAATTTTTAACTAGGGTTTGTAGGTGCAATCATGATATAAATAATTAAGAATTAAGCTACTAGAAGTTGATTCTTCTCCTCCCTACAGGAGATGAACTATTTTATCACTGCATGTTTTAAACACTGAAAGCATTTCAACCAATGACAGATACAGGATTTGTAAAAAAAATATTATTTTTCTGGTTTTTTAATTAATAAATGTATGAAACATCTTCATATGAACCATTAATATAGATATAGATACATGTAAATATGTAAACTGCTTTTTATCAATTCTCATAGCAAAGGTCACACATGACTAATAGGAATAGTCAGGATTTCATTAGTTAATCCTCATTTCAGGATTAACTTTGTGTAAAGTTACCCATATGCGTTAGTATTTGTAGACTCCGGGCCTGTAATAAATAAGAGTCAATTGTTATTATTAACTAACTGGCCATAGGCATGCATACAGAATGTCAGAGAATGAAACATTCATAAAAGCAAAATCCAACGGCCAGATTTTTAAGCATGAGTCCCTGAAGGCAGGCACCTACATCTATATCGAATGCAACTAGATGGGAATAATTTTCAGAGGTGCACCCTAAGTTCCATTGGAAGTCAATGGAAGTTTTGCAACTCTGAGACCCAGGTTTCAGAGCAGATGCCTAACTTTGAGCAATAATGGGAAATTTTGGACTGCACTCTTCCTTGAGAGAAAATGTACAAAGATTCCTGTGTTTTAAGTGCCCACACAGTGTTTGAAACTGTTCTGTGCAACAAATGGCAGGCAGATGGGGAACACAGAGTAATAGTGAGATGAGTCTGGAAAGTGTAAATAGCAGTTGCAACATAGGGGAAGAAGCAATATGGTCATCTCCAAGTAATTTCAGTGTAAGTTATGCTGTCTCTCCTAGTGGGGTACTATGGGTAAGACTTCCAATGGAGCCCAAACCTCATGAGTAATTTAGGTGCTTTTAAAAATTGTACCTAAAAACTAATTTTCACTGGAAAAGGAGGGTTTTTAATCATTTAAAATGTTTGAAAAATAGCACATTTCCAACCAAAATAAACCTGTATGGGGAGAGGGGTTAAGGTAAAAATAACTCTGTTTCATAAACATTTAACATACTTCCAGCGAGGCTTAGAGTGTCCATCCCAAAAAGAATCTTTCACGTGTCAGCGACTAGACACTACTTTTACAGTGATCATTTCTGATTGCTTTATCATTCAAATCATTCACCGAGTCAGGGAGATGGGGATTATTCATCACATTTTAGTGTGCACCTGAGCTTGTAAATGCTTACATTGACACGAGAAGTCATTTTGACCCTGCCTGGAGTTTGCTCTTAAATGAGTCACAGCTCTGGAGCACATGCAGGTCTGTGTGACGCATAGTGGGAATCTCCTAATGATCTTAGTTATTTTTATCCACGTCTGCTACCACATGTACTAATTTAACTGAGGAAACCCATTGTAGGGTCCTCTAGTGAGGGAATGAGATTGTAGGGGTGATCCAAGACCTCAGTAAAAGCAAGCAAGCAAGCAAGCAAGCAAGAAAAGCGACAAACCAGAAATATACAGTATCCATGAAAGACTGGAAAGAGAAACAAAGGTGGGAAATATCCCAAGAAGAAACGGAAGAAAGAAAAAGCAGCTGAAGGAGGAAAAGGAACAATATAAGCTAAAGGACATTGACTAAATTTTATTTTATTTTTTTCCTTTCTGTCTCTCTCTTCTGGTTTTGAGAGTAACATGGGGCAACATTTCACCAACGAGGAAGGGGAACCGACAGATATTGACGTTGCTGAGTTGCAGGAATGGTATAAGAAGTTTGTGGTGGAATGTCCCAGTGGGACTCTCTTCATGCATGAATTCAAAAGCTTCTTTGGAGTCCAGGATAACCAGGAAGCAGCAGAATATATTGAGACTATGTTCAAAGCTTTTGATAAAAATGGGGTAAGTGTCAAGAACCTGCAGTACCAGTGTCAATGGGTAAGTGTCAAGGACCAGGCTCCATTTCCTTCTGAAATTTGGGAATTGTTTTGACTCATTACATCCCGTTGTCATTTTTTATTGAACTTGAGAAAATTAGAGACAGATTTAACAGGGTTGAACCTTGACAGCCCAAGGAGGAGCAGGGGGATGTTAGACAATATATTGATTTAAACCATTCAAGGAGTAAAAAGTGGCTTAAATAATTATAACATTCTGGGCATGATTCTTTCTTGCCTTTGTGTTGTCATTTACACCTTCGTAAAGTGGGTGTGAAATGCTACCAGTCCAGTTCAGAAACACTTTATGCCCACTGTATATTAACTTTGTGCAGGTGAGAATAATGGTCCCCCATTACAGAAAGGATGTGGCCACACTGGAGAAAGTCCAGCAGAGGACAACAAAAATGATGAGGGGACTGGAGCACATGACTTATTTATTTATTTAAATATTTTTACCCCGCCTTTCTATTTAAAATATTCAAGGCGGCTTACAAAAATAAACAAAAAAAATACAAATATATATAAAAATTTAAAATGAGGAGAGGCTGAGGGATTTGGACTTGTTTAGTCTGCAGAAGAGAAGAGTGAGGGGGGATTTGACAACCGCCTTCAGCTCTCTGAAGAGGGGTTCTGTAGAGGATGGAGAGAGGCTGTTCTCAGTGGTGGCAGATGGCAGAACAAGGAGCAATGGTCTCAAGTTGCAGTGGGGGAGGTCTAGGTTGGATATTAGGAAAAACTATTTCCCTAGGAAGGTGGTGAAGCACTGGGATGGGTTCCTGAGGGAGGGGGTGGAATCTCCATCCATAGAGGTTTTGGTTGGGATGAGTTAGTTGGGGTTAGTCCGACTTGATGTCCTCCTGAGGTCTCCTCCAACCCTAGGATTCTATGACACAAGATCAAGGCAATGGAGAAATAGCTCTCTAATTCCAGTCTGTTTTGCTAAATATTAACCTAGCTAGCTAGCTAGCTAGCTAGATAACTGGATAGCTAAATTTTGAAAGGAGTCTAAGTAGATAAGCAGCCAACCCCCCACTGAACACTCAGGGGAAGTTGGGTTCCCAACTCTCCTAAATCTCACAAATCCCATTTGGCTCAGAAATTAGGCTGCTGAAAACAAGCTCTTACAAACCTTACGCCCACGTCCTGTAAGTTCAGCCATGCCTGTGGGCACCTGTGTAACCCCATCGACATTCATGGGCTTACTATTTCCATGAGCAAAACGGAGTGTTTTTCATCACGCTTTAATTTAATTACGATGGTTTCTTAAGGGCGGCAAGCTGTGTCTGAATGGGCATCGGGACTGACTCAGTGCCCATGTGGCTGCCTCTGCATAACTCTACTTTGAAATGATACAAATTCAGCAAAGCTTGTCTTCCCAAACAATCACAGCCCCCTGGCTTGCAAACAATAGCACTTCATCTGAAAAAGTGGGCTGTGCCCATGAAAGCTCATGAGACCATCTACATGTTTTTTGTTTGTTTCTAAGGTGCTGCAGGACTACTTGCTGTTTTTAAGTGTTTTCAACAGCACGGGAATGCCTCCATTAAAATCAGTGGAGCCCCAGCCAGATGCAGGAGGGGACCTGTGTGCTAACAGTGGCAGGATCGGGTCATAGAAGTCACTTCTGCAGTGGGTGCGCGTACATACTTCCCCTTAGCATGGGCAGGAGAGAAGCGCATGCAAGAATGGGATGAAATGGGATGGTTTAACAACGTAACCATCATAATGCTGCCAGAATGTTGACTAAGGAAATCTTTCTGCCATCCCAACCTGCGAAGTATAGACAAGGGAGATGCACCATTGAGCTTTTGGTCTCCCCATACAGCACAGACCCATTCAAAGGCTTGCGGAATGGCCATATTACACTGGCTGAGCAGCAGAGTTGTTGACTCGAGTTCCACGACTAGAACTCGAGTCCGACTTAAGTCGCCTCGGTGACTCGACTTGAGACTCGACTCGAGTTCATTGTTTGTGACTTGAGACTTGCTAATTTTGTTAAATCGATTTGGTGAAAAAATTGTCCGAAACTATCGATATTGATGGCTTGTACAAAAGTGACTTGACATTTTTTAAATGAAGACTTGAGCCTCGACTTGGGACTTGACTCGAAAGTGACTTTAGGGACTCGAGACTCGACTTGAGACTCGAACTATAGTGACTTGAGCCTCGACTTGGGACTTGACTCGAAAGTGACTTTAGGGACTCGAGATTCGACTTGAGACTCGAACTGTAGTGACTTGAGACTCGACTTGGACTTGACAATGACGACTTGAAGACAACACTGCTGAGCAGGCTGGGTACTGACAAGCGATTCCCACTTCCAGTGCTCTGCAAGAAGTGCACATTCTGGGAGGCCATCTCCTCTGTACACACCAGTCTCCTTCTGAGGGCCACAAGCCGATGGGGGTATTACAGAGCAGGGCCTGAAGGGAGACAGTCCTGGGACTCAGTGATAGAGAGTCTGGGGGCAGACCCTGAGCTTGGGTAAATTGGCGTAAGTCTATCTAAGTCAATGTAGCTGCAGCAATTTGCACCAGTTAAAGATCTAGACCAGGGCCGGGGAACCTTTTTTGGATCAGGGGCCAATGACCCACAGAAAAATCAGTCGGGGGCCGCACACAAGTGAGAAGTAAAAAAACAAAACAAAAACAAACCCCCTCACTGATGTGACCCCCCGACTGAGGAGAAAGACACTCCCCATGTTTCCTTCCCACACCAGAGCCTAGGGGGGCCAGCTTAAGAGGTTGTGTGCTCCAGCCCCACAGTGGGGCAGTGGGAGGGCTGGAGTGCCAGCGTGTGCTCCCCAATGCTGGGGTGGGCCAGATTCAGGCAAGACGGGGGCCTGAGGTTCCTCACCCCTGATCTAGACCCTGGTCTGTAGCTTTAGGAATTCATGAAAAGTCAGTATGGTTTCCCTTTGAATCTCAGATCTCCAAACAGCAGCACGTCAGGTTATAGACTGTCAGTGTAACCCACACACCTACTGGGTGTAGGTCACTGTCCCATGTAGTGGCACTTAGACCGCCTACAGAGAGCAAAAAGGAGTTTGCTCTACAGCCTGAGTGGAGAACAGCTATGCTCTAAAGGTCCTGGGTTTCAGTCTGCCTCCTGGCGTTACACCAGTTCACAAGTACCGTTGGAGCCTGGGTCATTATTTATCTTTATATCATTAAGAATCTTCCATTCCTTGGAAGTGCAGTTTACGCCATGCTGATATCCGTTTCAACCCAGCTGGGTCGCAGAAGGTGAAATTCATCCCTGAGCAAAGGCCTGGGCGGTACTAAGTCTCAGTTAATACTCTCAAAGCAGGGCTTAAGTGGGACTTGAGCAAAGCAGAGACTTTGGCTGACCCTTTGCACAGGAGTGAATTTCACCCACTTGGAGCAGTGCTAGAACACACTAGAGAGTATGAAAATCAGTGTACGTTCTAACCAGTTATTTTACGCCTTTTTGAAATAAATAGACTGCAGCTTAAAAAAAATCTGTATATACAAGACTTGAGATGAATTTGTCCTTGTCTTTTCCCTTTACACAAGTTGAACATACCACCTGGGGAAGGCTCTGGTTTTTGTCTAAGACAGTGAACACCTGAAACCTTCCGATCAGATGCAACAACAGAACTACAGATCCCACTTGTAGAATCAATCAGTGGATCAATTGGCTTAACAGTGCACAGGTTTCTTTTAAAAATAGAAGGAAGCAAATAAATATATAACCACATAGCCAGGAGAATCACCTCAGCATCTTTTTCATCCTTGTTTACACACCTGCATTGGTTGGGTCTGACTAAGGGTGCGTCTACACAGCGCTGTCACTCGAAATAAGATATGCAATTTGAGCTAGGCAAATTGCGTCTCTTATTTCGATGCTATTTCGAAATAGCTTATTTCTTCATGTGACGTTGTCTGCACAGGGCCAAATTTTGAAATAAAGCGCTATTCCGAAACCTCCCTTACTCCTCGTAGAATGAGATTTGCAGAGACGTTGGAATAGCGAGCCTGAAATAATGGGATTGCTGTGGAGATGCGGGATAGCTATTTCGGGATACTCCGGTGTCCTGAAATAGCGTTTCAGTGTAAACATACCCACAAAGTGTTCCTGTGACCGTGTCCTCTCTTGTGTCTGCAGGATAACACCATTGATTTTCTGGAGTATGTGGCTGCTTTGAACCTTGTCCTACGAGGAAAACTTGAGCACAAGCTGAGATGGACATTCAAAGTGTACGACAAGGATGGGAACGGCTGCATAGATAAACCTGAGCTCCTAGAAATAGTTGATGTAAGTAGGACCCTCTATTCCTAGCATCTGGGCCAGGGGCCTATTGTGCTAGGCGCTATCTGCTATAGATTTCAGAGAGTTTGTCTGTCTGTCAGTTCAAGAACTCCTAAACGGTAAAACTGAAGACCACCAAATTCAGCATACAGCTCCCTCTTGTCATAACTTAAAGCATTATAAGGGTGGGTTGCATCAGGAAAAGGGGATGTGCCTGGAATGGGACTGCTTCTCATACAACCATACAGAAAAGAGACAGAATCACCAGACAGGTGAAAGGGGCTGGCTGGGGATGTGCTCTCCCCTCACTATCCGGGACTGCCCCAGCCCCAAGCCTCCCACCCCCCCTCCCAGACCCCCTTTAGGGAGGATGGTGGGGGGGCCGAAGCTGTCTTTTACATTCATTTGGGATCTGCTTGATGAAAGCTGCTACATATATTTGAGGTCAGTATTATTACTGGGGTTTTGCACTTTAGACGTAGACGTACGTACAGACTAAAATGCTTCTAGGGCAGCAGGTCTCAAACTGTGGGTCAGGATCCCAATGTGGGTCATGCAACCCCATTTTAATGGGGTCACCAGGTCTGGCTTAGACTTGCTGAGAGACATGGACAAACCCCAAGCCCCACTACCTGGACCAAAGCTGAAGTCAGAAGGTTTCAGTCTTGAGCGGCAGGATTCAGAGCAGATCTACACTGTGGGGGAAGGTCAGCTTAAGGTACACAGTTCCAGTCGACAGACCATAAGCCAAGCTAGGGCAGCGTCCTCACTGTGGGAGGGCAATGGGAGAAACGCTCCTGTCAACTTCCCTTTGTGAGGAGTACTGATGAAGACGAGGGTACCCTCAGTGTTTGATTTAGCGTGTCTCCACTAGACCCACTAAATCAAATGCCAGAAGATTGACCGCCACAGCATCAATCTTCCTGGTACTGTATATGTTCCCTTAGTTACATGCAAGCTTTTGGTTTTTTGGGGGAAGGGAGGAAGACAGTGGGGCTTGGGTGGGCTCAGGCTTCAGTCCTCACTTGTGGGGTTGTGCAGTAATTTTTATTGTCATAAGGGGGTTGCAGGGCAATGAAGTTTGTGAACCCCTGTTCTAGGGATTTGCATGGAAGGAACTTTTCCTGCTCCAATTGAATTCAGTGGGAAAAACTTCCATGAGAGCTGAATTGGACCCAGAAGAGGAAACAATCAAGAAGATTTAGCTTTTTATTAGTTAACTTAATAACAAACAATAACATTTCCTCTTGCTTTCACTGACTATTATTATTTCCCTTCCCCTCTCCTGTTTCTCAAGTGTGGTCTCCTAAGCAGAGAAATTTTCTCTGCAACTAGAGAGTGCCAGCAGAGTCAGAAGTAGCACAGGGACTGCTTAGTATATTAGTGATAATGAGATATCAATAAGCAACCTAAATACAGATCTGGGAGTCGTGGATGGATGGACGAATGCCCTAGGGTTCGTTCCCCAGATATGCCACAGACATATAGCCTTGGGCAAATCATTTAACTTTTCAGTTTTCTTGTCTGTAAAATAGGGACATTCATATTTGCTTGTCTAGCCTTCAATGGAGCACTGAGGTTTGATTAACATTCGTGATTGAATCTGCAGTCTGCCTGTCTCTAAGTGCTCGGTGTCATCATTAATAACTTTCTTTCTTTGCTGTTTTGTTCTTGACATGCAGAGTTCCCCTGTAAGTTTGTGTAGCCCTCAGGAGAGATTCAAATGCTAGCCAGTCGATTAGCAGACACCAACAGCTAGGTTTTTTATTATGCTGGTGGTGCACATTTGCACATGCCTCAGTGCACATAAAATTATTCTGCACACAGATGGAAAAGATTAGAGAAAACATTGCTTGATAGCCCTTTTTACTCACAAGCTTCTTTTCTTCCAGTCTATTTACAGGCTGAAGAAAGCGTGTCGGTCAGAAATGGAGGAGAGGACTCCACTACTCTCCCCTGAGGAGGTCGTGGACAGGATATTTCAGTTAGTGGATGAAAATGGGGATGGTAAGAAATCTACACCTTAGGCAGGATTCATGCCTTGTGAATGGATACCTCTGCTGGCTAGATCATGTAGAAGAAGAATCATCTTAATCATATTAGACATGATGGACTGCACTGTGATTTCAGTTACATTGGGGTAAATCTTGAAATAACTCCACTAAGGTCAATAGCAAGGGGAGAGAGAACATAAAGGGTAACAAGAAGACATACTACAAATATATTGGAAGCAAGAGGAAGACCAAGGACAGAGCAGGCCAATCGCTCAGCAAAGAGGGAGAAACAAGAATAGAAAACTTGGAAATGGCAGAGGTGCTTAATAATTTCTTTGTTTCGGTTTTTACTAAGAAGATTGATGGTGACGGGGTGCCTAACATAGTGAATGCGAGTGGAAATGGGGTAGGTTTGGAAGTTAAAAAGTTAAAAATTACTTAGAAAAGTTAGATGTCTGCAAGTCACCAGGGCCTGAAGAAATGCATCCTAGAATACTCAGGGCGTGTATAGAGGAAGTATCTGAACCTTTAGCTATCACCTTTGAAAAGTCATGGAAGTCAGTAGAGATTCCAGAAGAGTGGAAAAGGGAAAATATAGTTCCCATCTATAAAAAAGGAAATAAGAACAACAGGAAATTATAGACCAGTTAGTTTAACTTCTGTGCCAGGGAAGATAATGGAGCAAGTAATTAAGGAATACACCTGCAAACATCTGGAAGATAATAAGGTGATAAGTAACAACCAGCATGGATTTGTAACGAACAAATCATGTCAAACCAATCTGGTAACTTTCTTGATAGGATAACAAGTCTTGTGGATAAGGGAGAAGTGGTGGATGTGGTATACCTAGACTTTAGTAAGGCATTTGATATGGTTTCTCATGATCTTCTTATCAATAAACTAGGGAAATACAACCTAGATGGGACTACTATAAAGATGGGTGTATAACTGGCTGGATAATCATTCTCAGAGAGTAGTTATTCATGGTTCACTATCATGCTGGAAGGGCATAACAAGTGGGGTTCCATAGAGGTCTGTTTTGGGACCGGTTCTGTTCAATATCTTCATCAACAATTTAGAGGATGGCATGGAGGACACCTGAGAAAGGAAGTATCAGATATCAAATTATAGCAACATTTGTCCTTAGTAAAAGGCCCCTTCTATGAAGAATAGGCCTGAATATTTTTCTGTCTCTTAGGGAAATTGGCCAAAATTGCTATTTTAGAATATTAGCTGTTCTGGAATAGCCTCTAGTGTGGATACTATTGCAAAATAAAAGTGCCTTTACTGGAGAATAATTACTCTGCTTTGGAATAATTCCTCCAGAACAAAAAATCACTTTTATTCAATAATAGAGAGTCCGCACGGAGGAGCTATTCTAGAATAGCCAAATTATACCAGAAAAGTGATAGTTAAATACTTGTTTCTGACATAGTTATACCAGCCTGTGCTGACTGAAAGGTGTTTTCTGTCAGGGAAGGAACATTGCCTCCTTGGCAGTAGCTAGGCTAACAGAAGCAGTCTTCCATTTTCATAAGAACGGCCATACTGGGTCAGAACAAAAGTCCATCTAGCCCAGTGGCCTGTCTTCTGATAGTGGCCAGTGCCAGGTGCCCCAGAGGGAATGAACAGAACAGGGAATTAACAAGTGATCACTGCCTGGTTATCCATCCCCAGCTTCTGACAAACTGTCTACACGGGGGCTTAAGTTGGAACAGCTACAGTGCTCAGGAGTATGGATTTTTCACACCCCTGGCCAACATAGCTATGTCAACCCAAATGTTAAGTGTAAACCAGGCGTTTCTGTCACCCTCTATCAATCTGTGTCTTCCCCCATTTCTTCTACAGGGCAACTGTCCCTGGACGAGTTCATTGATGGTGCACGGAAGGACAAATGGGTGATGAAGATGTTACAAATGGATGTAAACCCTGGAGGCTGGATCCAGGAACAGAGAAGGAAAAGTGCTTTGTTTTAGTTGAATCCTCTGTGATCACGATGTGGATGAAAACGTGCAATACTGAGTGCACCAGTGGCTATTGCATTGTGAGGGTGAAATCACCGCATGCAATAGCCTGTAACTTTTAACACAGTCTCGGCATCCAAATGAACACTTCAGGTGGCTTGAGAAAGCATCTCTCCATATGCCCCACATCTATGCCGAATATAGCATGGGGACCATGGCTGGCAGGCACGGTGGGGAATAGACCTCTTTGTGCACATGCTATCCTACTTACCAGCCCACGTTCCTAGTTACTCCCAAAGGAACCAATGTTTGATAGTATCCCCCCACAGATGTAACTCTGAGCAATGCTTGCTGCTGAAACTGCCCAAGGGGATTGGAAAATGAGCATTCCTGGTACAATGGGACTTGCTTTCCTTGGAGAACAGTGTGTGTCGGTCAGTGTCATCAATGCCTGCAGAGAGATGAACAATATTAGAAAACAGCTACCAAAAATAAGTGCTTTGATAACAGGCTTTGAGCACTCAAGAAGTCTGTTATGATTCCTAATACATATGTGAGTGAAGGCCGGATGTATTTCATAGACTGCAATAAGCTCTTGGGGATAGGTACTGTCTTTTTGTTCTGTGTCTGTACAGCCCTACCGCTATGGGGTGCGGGTCCATAGCTGGGGGATGTAGGCATTATGGGAACACAAGCTATTGATAACTGGAATAAGTGCACTGCTGCTAAATCTAAAATCATTAGACATCAATATATTTGCATCGCTTGTGGAAAGTACACTGCAGCCAGCAAGACAGTATTATGTTCTGCATTTTCTGTGCTGTGTCTGTATACAG
Source organism: Rafetus swinhoei (assembly GCA_019425775.1). Classification (NCBI taxonomy): domain Eukaryota; kingdom Metazoa; phylum Chordata; order Testudines; family Trionychidae; genus Rafetus; species Rafetus swinhoei. Next base: position 3,549,437 of record JAFJHL010000175.1, on the reverse strand, counting down.
AGCACAAGAAAATATACTGTAGATAACAATCATGTACGGGCTGGGAGATGGAGTCCAGGTCTTTTCTGTCTCTTGTTTCTATCTGCCCACTTCTGCTGGGGAAATAAAATCTCCAGGCTCTGGAGTAGCACTAGAAAGGGCAGGATTGTTCTGCTCCAAGAGTTAGATGCTGGGTTGACATAATTAAAGCCTACTTCTGTTTTCTTATTGGGACATTGCTGGCAGACAAGTTTCTCCCTATTGCAGCTCTATTCTCAACTCATTCAGGGTATGTCTACACTGCAGAGTTTTTTCAGAAAAACGGCCATTTTTTCCGAAAAAACTTCACTTACGTCCACACTGCAATTGCATTCTTTTGGAAAAAAAATCAAAAGAACAGAGGGGTTTTTCTGACAATGGTAAACATCTTTCTATGAGGAAGAAGCCTTTTTCTGAAAGAGCTCTTTCGGAAGAAGGTGTGTGTGGATGGGGAAGAGGGTTTTTGGTTTTTTTTCAAAAGAAGAGGCCTCCAGGAAAAAGCACAGGTGTCCCGGTGGCCATTCCATCCGTAGCAATCACAGCTTACATGTGAGAGAGCGTCCACACTGAATGGATGCTATTTTTCAAAAAAGCAGATCACTTTTTCAATGCGCTTTTGCAGTGTGGACGGTCTCTTTTGGAAGAAGTTTTTTCAGAAGCTCTCTTCTGGAAAAGCTTCTTCCGAAAGAAGCCTGCAGTCTAGACATAGCCTCAGTTTGCAGAACTTCCACTGCCAGTAAGAGGTGGTTTGTGTTTGTGAATGAGTGGGTATGGGAGGGCAGAATTTGACTCATTAATTTTCACATTAACAGGAGCACTGGCATTGGTTTATATTGAATGCTGCTAGAATGAAACAAAAATGACCTATATTTATCCAATGGGCGAGTATACTCCGGAGTTACTAAGCCAGCTTGCACACCACAAAGAGTGAACAGCTGATAAAGAAAATTATTTATAGGCACTCCCTAGCCTGGGATTTCTTATACTTATGATTAACCAACATATGTGCAGTTCAGATTTAACAGTGCGCAGGAAAAAAGGGACATATTTATGGACTAGTTTATTTTCAATAAAAAAAATTAAACCCAGGGGAAAATGTGTTGAATATACTAGACCTGTATTTTTTCCTCTTTGCAGCAGTAGGTCTAATCATATCTACAGGAGATTTGCAATCACTTTTCATTTTTCGGTGGCCTTTTACTGTAATGTCCTTACTTCTCGTTCGTTTCCTGGTTTGTTCTTTTATGGCTTTATTGGTTTCTTAAATAGAGAGGAATAGGGGGAAACACAATAAGGTTCATATTTTACTGCAGCTCATATTTAAAACATAAATCCATACACGGTGGTCTTTTTTTTTTTTTTTTTTGTAAGAAAATAGACTTTATAAAAGCTATTTCCATAGCTCAGAAAAGAGGAAGTGTTTTTTCAGTTCTAAGGAAATAGCTATGCTTTGGGTTATACAGTGGCTGTTCTGAAAACATCATTCTAAGTTCAGAATTATTACCAATTCCAGAGATATTCCTTTCACTTAAAATAAAGACTATCCCTGGAGCCAGTGGATTAGTTAGAAACAGTCTATAAATCCTGGACCACATGCACAGATAGCATAAGATAATGTAGCTTTAGTGACTTCAGTTCTGTGTTGCTGAGTTTATACTAGCTGAGCAACCAAATTCAGAAGGGACATGGAGAATGGCTTAAGTGACGTCCTTAGACTCCTTCTACTCATATAGCTCTATTCATATCAAGTCTTCTGCTAGCTGTTCTGTGGAGCCCTGCTCTCCTCTGCCTTCCACCTCTGTAGTTATTTACTCAGGACCAGATTTTGAACTCACAAGTTTCATATACCTATAATAACTGCTTGACTTAATTGGAGTTACTCCGTCTTTACACTGGTATGAGGGCCTGATCCAAAGCTCATTGAAATCAACCAATAATTTACCGTCATAGTAGGAATGTGTGGTTTTTAAATGCTACAGCTTGTGAAATTCCAGGATCCAAACCAACCTAGCACAACTTGATGATTGCTTTTCCATTCCATTTTTCATTTTCTTTTCAGGGTTCCATCTGGCTAATATTTTAATTCCTCATTACATAGTAGCAGCTTCCTTATTCCAGTCAGCCAATCAGATTGTGAAGAAAAAAGCAATGTTCACTTTCCTTTTTTCCATCCATGTGTGGAATAAGTTTTGTTATGTGCATCAAGGCATGTGTGGATGTGCACCACCAGTAGAATCATATGCTGCTGTGGGTTCTCTGATAATCAGCTATGGAGCACCTGAATCTCTCCTGCATGGCCACCCAAGCACACAGCTTACAGAGAACACTGGTTGAAATCTCCTGCCCCTACTCAAATAACCGTATGCTAGTGAGAGCGTGTGTGAAATCATTATTAGAGTTTTGTAATATTGTAATTCAATAAAGATTATTTATTTACTGAAATGGTGTGTTTTCTTTCCATTTCCCACAATTTCTCATTTCTCTTCAAACTGAAGTGGTGGCCCATGGGATGCAAGGCAGAACAATGGGGGTGAAACTAGCAAGATGAGTCTCAGAATCAACCTTTTGTCTAAGAGAGAACTTTTAGACTATGAAGAATGAACTCAAGAAGGGGTAGGACTTTTCAGCTTTGAAAAGAGGAGACTAAGGAGGCTAAGGGAGGATATGATAGAGGCCTATAAAATCATGACTGGTGTGGAAAAAATGAATAAGAAAAAGTTATTTAATTATTCCTGCAATATAAGAACTACAGGTCACCAAATAAAATTAATAGGCAGTAGGTTTCAAACAAACAAAAGGAAGTTTTTCTTCACTCAGCACACAGCTAACCTTTGGAACTCCTTGCCAGAGGATGCGGTGAAGGCTAGGACTTTAACAGGGTTCAAGATAGAGCTAGATAGATTCATGGAGGTTAGGTTCATCAATGGCTATTAGCCAGGATGGGTAGGAATGGTGTCCCTAGCCTCTTTTTTGTCTGGAAATGGGTGACAGGAGAGGGATCACGTGAGGGTTACCCTGTTGTGTTCTCTCCCTCTGGGGCATCTAGTATTAGCCACTGTTGGCAGATAGGACACTGTGCTAAATGAACCTTTGGTCTCACCCAGTATAGCCATTCTTATGGGTCTTCCATAACTAAACGGAATGGAGGCAGAAAAATATTCAGCAGGGGGTGACCCTGCAGTTACAAAGAAATGGGCTAGAGACTTAGCAGGTCTCTTCCATTTTGTAGCTGCCAACCTACAGCATGCCAGCAATAAATGCATTTCTCTTCCAAATTGGATTCGATACTGCAGCATTCACAAAACCAGGCCCCATGCGAGATGTCGATGGGATGACCACCATTGTGGGTGTTGAACAGGCTTACTCTAGAGCTAAACAGTCAGGGTCCACAGCAGTGATCTGTATAAAGAGCTGGTAGAGATCAGCCCAGACAACAAGAGGTTAATTCCTAGCTGACCAGCTTAGAGGAAGCAAGCCCAGTTGAGCCAGAGGGCAGTCCTCTAATGAGTCTGCCTGCTGCCTGCCCATAGCACTTGGTCGTATATAACTAGCCATTGTCAGGGCTAATCAGAGGAGGGACTAGGACGAGCCATTTAGCCTGGACCTCAGGCTCAAAGGGTGCCTCAGACTGAGACACTTGTTATTTTTTCTTGCATAGAAAAAGGCTAGAAAAGCCATTGGTGTGTGTAGATGGGCTATTTTCATTAGCCGGCTCATCTTACCAAAATACAGCGTGCTACCTTCTGTAAATTCTAGTGCAAGGACCTTGCTAAGAATGTCAGCTCAGGACAAGGAGGAGAAGAGCTGGTTAAACTTTTTAAAAGTCCCTAAATGCACATTCTGGCTAAAAGAAGACATAAGGCAGCCAACTTGCCACTCTGTTACATTGGAATAAATCTGGCACAATGAAGTGAAGAATCAGCCCCAATCTCTGTCTCTCTCCATAACCACATGAGCCCCTGAGGTTGTGGCTTATGCAGCTGCACATCCTCTAATGTGATCTATGCCATCAAGTGCCAGCAATGCCCCGCTGCCGTGTATATTAGCCAAACTGGACAGTCTCTACGACAAAGGATAAATGCACACACACACGTCAGACATCTGAAACAGTAACACACACAGACCTGTAAGGACACATTTTAACCTGCTTGGGCACTCATTAATGGATTTAGAAGTAGCCATTCTTCCACAAAGGAATTTCACCAGCCAATTACAGAGAGAGCGAGCGCGGAATTGTTATTCATCTGCAAATATGACACTGTTTCACTGGGCTTGAACAAAGACATTCACTGGATGTCCCATTGTAAAGCCAGCCTTCCCTGCATTTAACACCTCATTTTTACATCAAAAGCTAAGTATGGGACACTTACTGCTCACTTAATTAGCCTCATTAGCACCAGTCCTACAACTGACAGGTACCTTTTCCCCTCCCTTCCCCTCTTCTTTTTTCTGTTATAAATTCTGGGTTTCTGTTATCCCTCTCCAGCTCACCCGAGGAAGTGAGGTTTGCCCACAAAAGCTCACGACACTACAGATGTTTTTGTTGGTCTCTAAGATGTCAAAGGACCACTGATGTTTAAGGCTATAGACTAACACGGCTACCCCTCTGAGACTTTCTGTCATCCGTGGCATTGTTATCTTTTGTCCAAAAATATCACACTGGAACTGTAGTCCCCATGCTAAGTCTATAGGCACTAAATGCTTTGATCTCCTCTGAACCTCCGTTTGACCTCTGTGTTAGCTCTTGCTATCAGCTACTGTATTAATCCATTTTCCAGACCTACTGCCGAGCTGAAATTGGATTTGCCTGATCCGATTTCTCATTGGCCTAAATTGGGAAACTGGAGGGTAGGCATTGAGACTTGCTAAAGACAAATACCACCTGACTCGCTGAGCTGATCATCCTTTGCTCCCATTCTTGATGTTCACTAAAGTTAGACGGGCCTGAAGGTGGAATCATGAGGTTAGCAAGCTGAAGTGTTTGCTGGTGCAGAGGTAGGCTGTGCAGGAGATGGGACAGGGAATAGGAGCCAGGAAGAGTTATCATACTCTGACATGCTCTGTGCAGAGAGATTCTCCAGGAATTGAGCATCACCTCTGTCACGGGGCGTGAGGGAGTCACCAGGCCCTGCACCCCCATCTGCAGCCAGACGACATGACTCTCAGCCCGCAAGTAGAACAGAAGGTTTATTGGCTCACAGGGACACAGCATCGCATAAGATCGATGTTAACAAAGGGACCCAGAGCAGCACAGGTTTATTCCTCTCGGGGAGAAGGGGTGCTGGGCCCTTCTCCCCCCCTTTCCTGCTCTAAACCCCTTCTCTCCTCCTCACCCAGCCCAGACTGACTCATCCCCCAGGCCTGGTGTCAGCCCCGCCTACCCTTTGTCTCCCTTCCTGGGCAGGAGTTGTTATCTCCTCTGTCTGGCCCTCAGGTGTGAGAGGCCGAATCCACTTCTGCAGTGAGTCATCCCCCTTCCTCCAGACAGTGTTGCCCTGCCCAGGACGGTGGGAACCACACAGCACACAAAGCAACACAATCCCCGCTACGTCACAACCTCATTTCAGGAAAGATGGGGAAAAATTGGCGAAGGTCCAGAGAAGCACAGCAAAAATGATGAAAGGTCTAGAAAACATGAGCTATGAGGGAAGACTGAAAGAACTGGGCTTGTTTAGTTTGGAAAGGAGAAGACTGAGGGGACATGACAGAGGCTTTCAAGTACCTTTAAGTAAAGGGTGTCACAAGGAGGAGGGAGAAGAATTGTTCTCCTTAACTTCTGATGACAGGACAAGAAGCAATGGTCTTAAATTGCAACCAGGGAGGTTTAGGTTGGACATTGGCAAAAACTTCCTAACTATCAGGGTGATTAAATACTGGAATAAATTGCCTAGGGAGGTTGTGGAATCTCCATCACTGGAGATATTTAAGAGCAGGTTGGACAGACACCTGTCAGGGATGATCTAGACGGTGCTTGATCCTGCGGTGAGGGCAGGGGACTGGACATGATGACCTCTTGAGGTTCCTTGCAGTTCTAGTGTTCTATGATTCTGTGGCTAACCTTTGCTCAGGAATTGTCTCTGCTTTAAATCAGGATCGTATCCACATCTGGAGCCCAAATCCCTCTGTATGGGGGTTGGTCCTGTGCGGGGCAGAGGTTCAAGTCCTTCACTAGCGTAAACTATCAGGGACAACCAATGAAGCCATGGCAGTTTACCCCGCATTGAGGATTTGCCTCCAGTTGCAGACTGCTTTGCACAGCAGCAAGATGAGAGGACACAGGTCTGCATTAGTGAACACACTGCTGGATGGGTAGAAGATCATCCCTGCCTGGAAGAAAGGGTGAGACTGGAGAAGAAAGCAGGCTGTGACCAGGGCGAGGACAGGTATGTCTCCTCTGACATGCCCATTATCTGTCCCCAGGCCCACAGCCTTGGAAGATAGGAAGTGAGCACAGCAGGGCCCTGGTCTGAATGGAGGACCATGCCCATATGCAAATCCTCTGCTCACAGATATCCTGTTACCCCGGTGGTGGGTAGCCAGATGTGCCCCATGTAAATATCTGCACAATCCCTCTGCTGCCAAATGCAAACGACTTTTGTACGTCTCCGGATAGTCCGTCTTTTTCGTGAAACCCAGTTTTCATTTGTAAAAGAATGTTAAGTTTCTAGCCCTCGTGACTGTGGAAAAAAGCTGGAAACTATGAAGCAAGTTCACCGTAAAGGTTCAGAATCCAACATGGACCTATAGAGCCCTCAACATATGCTATTTTTTAAAAAAAATTTAAGCCAATTTCATGACGTTTTAGAGCCTGACTCTTGATTTTGGATCATGTAGGGTTGGCAATAATGCAATCAAGGGCCTGTGCGTAGCTAAGTGTTCATAGAGAACTAATTTAATCTGTTTTATGTCCTTTTCTGTAGCCTCACACCATAAAGTAATAGGGTATAAATGGAGGCATGTTTGCAACTTGGATGCATTAAATCTTTATTTATTTATTCTGGATTCCTTTTGCCAGTGTTCTTCACTCTTCTGCAGCACTAAACAAGGAAAGAGCAAATGCAGCAAGGAGTCCTTGCTTAATCTCCTTCCTGATCTGCTAGGTGGGATTTCTAATTGACGCAAGTCCCCTTGCCAGAATTATGCAAGTGATGTAAATTAGAAGAGGGCAGAGAGGAGATTCTGATCTCTCCTGTTACCTAGGTTCATTTTCAATGGGAGCGAGATTATTGTCTTAATTTTAGAGAACCAAACATGTCATTTTTAAAAGGGCTGAGTGAAAATTGGAGGAGAGGATGGGGGTTCAGCTAAGAAAGAGTTATTCTTATGGCTGAAGAGCCAAAACAACTCATCTCCTATATGACAGGCATACGCCTGAAATTTAAAATAACCGTATTTCTTGAAGGATTAAAAGCTGCATTGTTTGCAATCAGCCCACTTTTGCATGTGGTTCTATTTCCTCAATAACTCCGGTGGGATTCTATAATCAGTATGATCTCCTAGCATGGGGAGGAGACGGGGGATTGCTTTGGAAAGATTACAGCAGCAGGCAACGCAAGTGATTCTGACTTTGGTCAGATGGTGGCATGGTTGCTCCACTGTAGCAATCGGCAGCTGCAAGAGAAATTCCCTGACGATGGGGAAAATGGTAATCACTTTATTATTTGTATGACAGGAGCACACAGAGGTCCTAGCGGGGATCTAAGCCCATAATGTACAAACACATTGTAAGAGACAGCCACTGCCATGAGCTTTATAAACTGAACGAGTGAGGACAGACATATGGTGGATATTATCCCTAATTTATAGATGTGGAACAGAAGGCCTGTACTGACATAAGCAGCTAGCACATTTGAAAATCCCACTCTCTGCATCTTTAGGTGCCTAAATATCTTTAAACATCTAGCCCAAAGGAACTTGCCCTAGTGAACTGAGATCCAGTGAGCCCCATTCCCCCAGCTCCTGTGTTTTGCCCACCGCCCTGACCAGTTTGTGTTTTATTTAATTTGCTCTTATTAGTGGCTGGAAGGAAGCTTCTCTAGTGCTCCTAAGTCACTTGGGTTACCACGCCAGCTTATCTACCAGCAATGCTAATACTACATCAGCTGATAATAAGTGAACAAAGAGCACTGGCAGCTGAACAATCCTTCAGTGGTTGCTACCATTTTGCTGTTCTCTAAATTACTCATGAGCTGGGTCAAAATGATTCCCAGGGTTGTTTTTCTTTCTTTTTAATTTGCTGTCAGAAACTTTGGAAAGCAGCACCTGGGGCCAGAGGGGAAAGTTTGACAAACAAGCATCTACCTTCAGAGTCACCCCCTCAACTGGTTTATTCGGCATCAGGATAGGTTAGTCTTTAGAAGTTGCTGATTAAACAGAATTTTTGTCTATGCAGGTTTTTATGGGAATCACTGTCCTTTCTTTCATAGTTGAGGGTATGGAGCAAATAAAGGCCATGTTTCCAATACATAAGAGAGTGAAATTCAATTTAATCCTTATGCAGCTGGCCAGAACAAGGTCCATGCAGCATTTACATCCAGCATAAATTCTGTTTTGAGAGTGTAAGTGATGCATTAGGTCCTATATGAGTCTCCTGCCCCACAGCAAATTCCACACACAGAGCTCATATGGAAATGTATATGCCCAAAAAGCAGCTCATCCAGGATCTTACCGTAAAGCAAAATTCTGCTCCCAATTTCGCATTGGCAAAAGCTGTGGTCCTTGGTGATCTGTTCTTTGACCTGAGTTCTGAGTTCTGCCCCACCTGTGATTACTTCACCTCTCAGTCCAATGGCCATGTGACGGGAGTGTGTGATTAGGGGCCAGGCCTGCTGGGGCATATAATTGCAGCCTATGGCTAGTCAGAGGAAAGATTTAAAGGAGAATGTAGTAAGGTTGGTTGAGCTGTTTCATGCAGAGAAATCAGGGTGGCCACACTTTAGTTCCCAAGGCAGAAGGCTTGCAAAGAGCAGGCCCATCTCTGAAAGCCAGGGGGAAGCCACAGCAAAGACAGCTCTAGGAACCCTGTACCAAAGGCTGCCAAGCAGTGGGACAGCAGGTAGAAAATTTGGGCTGCCTTGAACTTTATTAATAAGCCAGACTCCAGAAACAGGGTTACTAGGAAGATGCCTGAAGGATGATCATTGTATTAACTGTAGCAGAAGGGAAACTGAGAAATTGGAGCACCGGAAGCCAGACTGAGTGAACCCTTCTGAAGCCAGAATAACATCAATACAGTCAGCTAGGCCCAAAGCCACAGGGGGTTCAGTGAAGGCAGGAGCAGAATCTGGCCCATCTTGAGTCCAAAAACCACAGGCCTCTCTTCTCTGGGACCATGTTAAGCTGTATTGTCACTTTAATCCCCTGAATAGAATTGCTCTTGATGTATACCAGGGAGTTAATATATCCTGCTGGGAATAGAAATGTTGATTTAAAAAATAAAAAGCCCCAAGTGAAATAATTTTATAAAATACTATCTTTACTTCTTCTTTAATTACACTATAGGATCGGAGGTATAAAACTTAAGAGGCAAAATGCAGTTGGATGCACAAATAAACCCCAGAAAAATCAGAAAACTGCTCAGACATGGCCAACAGCTAGTGCTAAATAACAAAACACTGAACATGGGAAAAATAATTGCTTCCAGTGTGCAGCGTTGCCTAGTCACGTGTGTGTTTGTTGCTGCCGTGGGATGAAGAAACTCTCTGTCCCGTGTGCACATAAGAGAGATGAGCAAATGATGAATGGCCATCCCCACTCAGCCGCTGCAGAGCAGGGTCTGGTTATCCATTAATTACCAACCTTTTCTGTGTGTAGTGTGGATACAGGGGGCAGCCAAAATGTTGCCTAGATCCTGGCATTAGACAGAGAGAGGTTATTGCATTAGGTAATTAGCACACCCAAGTCTTTTTCTGCAGAGATGGGAAATGGTTTCCAGGAAGGACATGAATTGAACATTACTGGGGAAAGATGTCATGTTGCGTTTGGCCCATCTCTAACCATGGATTCCTTTGAACTGCACCTGGACATTTCACTACCATTGTACAAAAAATGGGCAATCACTAAAAGGTAGCACAGAAAATTAAATCGTGTATCCACCAGCTTGCGGGTCAGTGATGGACATTCCTCCAGCACAAAATTATCCATGCAGGCCTCTGGGTTGGAAAAAAGAAATGGAAAAAGCAAATCCTTCCAGAAGTATTAAACTAGGTCACTTTCAATTTCCCATTGGACCTTGTGTTTGATACCTAAGCCTACATGGGTATCTGGCAGAGTGGGCTCCACATACAAATTAGACACTTTGCTCCATTCTGATTTGCCAGCAAAGAAATCGACAATCACATGAGTAAACATGCCTGTGTTTTAAAGAAGCAGGAGTGTGAGAAGTCTTGGGACAAAGATCTGAGCCAGTCCCACTGCCAAGCCTTCCATAACTGGAGCTTGCAAGGTGACAGTACGGGTGTCATCTGATTATCAAGCCGTATCTACACTAACCCCTCCCTGCTCCGTCAATCTATTTTACGCAACTTTAGCTATGCAAATGCCTTGACTCTAGCAACTCTTCTTGTCTTTGTGGAGTACCAACATTGTCGATGGGCGAGGGCTCGGAGATTGATTTATCGCATCTAAGCAGACAAGATAAATCGACCCCAGTGGACCAATCACTGCAGCATCGATCCTCTTGGTAACAGAGGCAAGACCTTAGAAGTGGACACCCATTGGTTTCAAAGCACTCTAAACCCCATTTGTTATTCCCAGAGCTCAGGCACCTGCCTTGTGAAGTTGGAGGGCATTCTGGCTACCAGCATGCAAAAAAATAAACCAGAGGGCGTCACCCTCTGATCTAGACAGTGCTTGGTTCTGTCTTGAGGGCAGGGGACTGGACTTGATGACCTCTCAAGGTCCCTTCCTGTTCTAGTGTTCTAGAATTCTAGGATTCTCACTCACAAATGTCTATATTCAAGAAGCAGTAATGAGAAAAAAGGCTTGGCCAGGTCACACATGTAAACATCCCCACAGCAGCTGGAAACTGGAGACCAGATTGTTAGTCTTCACAAATCTTTTTTTTTAATTTTTTTTTTTTTGTGCCAACAACCTTTTCTAAAGGTATTTGCCAAACATTATGTTATACCCTAGTTGGCTTAGCTAGAGAGGTTGTATGCCTCTGGATTTCCCCCTCCAAATTTTTTGTAAGAAGCATTAATGAGGTTGAAATCTTCTGTGAAAAAGCTCTTCCTCCTGCCTATAAAATTGGGCCAATTAGTAGAGTTACACTGGTGTAAATCCAGAATAACAGAGACCAAAATTTGCCTCATTGGGATCAATAGTTAACTAGGAAAGTATTCTGCAAGACCAAAGAGTAGACACTATTTCATTGCCCTTTCTGTACAGAGGAGACATACACGGGTGTTTCTACGGGTCCCTGTCATGGCTGCCTTTTCAAATTCCTTCCTGGAGAAACAGGGCCATGCAAGTATTCAGACACTAGCAAAAAGGCACATTTATGTTTGTTTTTTGGTTTTTTACATTTTAAAAGGAAGAAAAAAAGTCCCTACTGTCAACACTTATTTTTCCAGCTCATGCTGTAGGGGTTTATTAACCGTACGTTGTCTTTAGTTTAAAGACAGTCTCAAACCAAAGGATGAGGGACATAACCTCATTGGGCTCGTCTGTTTACATGGCAAGCATCAGGGCTACTACCAAAGGGCAGTTGTCTCAACGTACCTATAGAAGGAGAGGACCCAGATAATTTCCCAAGGGGTTGTGGAATCCCCTCTGTCAGGGAGTTACAGTGGGTCTGTGACGGGGTGAGCCAGCCCTGCACTGAACTCACATTGGCTATGTCTACACTGGCGGGTTCTTGCGCAAGAACAGCCGTTCTTCCGCAGACCATCCACACTGCCCACCCACTCTTGCGCAAGAAAATTTACAGTAAAGTGTGGGAAGAGAGGGCTTCTTGTGCAAGAGCTATGCTCTTTTCTAACAAGCTCTTGCGCAAGAGGGCAGTGTGGACACGCAGCAGGGGTTTCTTGTGCAAGAAGCCCCTATGGCTAAAATGGCCATCAGCGCTTTCTTGCAGAAGAGAGCGTCCACACTGCCATGGATGCTCTTGGGCAAAAGCACATCTCTTGTGCAAAAGCACATGGCACTGTGGATGTATTCTTGCGCAAGAGTTCTTGCACAAGAACCCTTGCGCAAGATGTTCTTGTGCAAGAACCCGCTAGTGTAGACATAGCCACAGGGTTTAGCCAGGTTACCCTGTCTAAAGGAGCCCTGCCCCCATGCAGGAGCGGCCCGAGGCCGACTGCGGCACCTGGCGCCCCAGGCGGGCAGCGCGATTGGCGCCCCCACCTGCACAGCCGTCAATGGCCGTGACGTCATCATCGGGCGCCCGGGCCAGCAGCGCTCTAGGCAACTGCCTAGTTCGCCTAGGCTCACGGGCCGCCCCTGCCCCCATGACCCTGCTGGGCATGCTCAGCTTGTAGCCCAGCTATAAAAGCCAGTGGAGAAGCTCAGTCTGGGCTGACTGCCAGAGGAGAAGGACCTCAGAGGGGAGCTCCTGACCAGCACCAGCCAACCGTGTGGAGGGGAGACAGCCGAGCCGCTCGTGCGCGTTGGGATGACTCCACTGGTGCCTACGGGGAAGGAACAGCCCCCGGGGCATTAGAGGACCCGGCGAGAACGTGGGAGGAGACCCTGTCAGACCAGGTAGGAAGTGGCCCAGGGAGGGTGCAGGAGCAGCCTCTCCCGCCCCAGGAACCTGGGCACGTTTCGGCCGGATTCCCCGCCAAGGGAGTGGTGGGCCGTCCTGTCACTCACAGGGCCCTGGGCCGGGACTCGGTGAAATAGGGTGGGCCCGGGTCCCCCTACCAGGGGTGCCGTTCCTGCCCCTCCCCCTCCCAGCGACTTGCCGTCACAGACCTTTCAGCCCTGCCTTAAAGGGCCACCCGGTGACTCCAGATACTCAGGCCAGCGGGCCCTGTGTTAAAGAGACAGCCACTGACCTTGCATAGAGACTCCGGCCAGTGGGCCCTGCCTTAAAGGGCCACCCGGTGACTCTGCGTAAAGACCTGGGCCAGGGGCCCTGTGTTAAAGGAACTTTATATAGAGACTCGAGGCACTACCCCTGCCCTCCGGAGGGAGCAGGAAAGTTAGCCCCGTGACAGGGTCAAAGCAAAAGAGATTAGACTGGCCACTCTCAGAGTCAATTTTTGCTCAACAGCCCATTATCCCTCTGGGCAGATTTCACCCAGGTTAAAATACACTTCAAGAGGAACGTTAACACAAAACCCATGCCCCACTATTCCGCTAGAGTCAAGCTCTGCCTAAGAGCCCTGAATTTCACCCTCTTGTTTGAGTTGTGAAGTGACTTGTTGAAGCAACATTGGGCTCTCCTGCCACTTCACAACATACAATTTGCTTAGGTGACCAGCTCCCTTTTATTCCTTTCGAAGGCATAATAAGGAGACAAATTATCCTGCCAAAAAGATTGGGTTTGTTTTCCTTGTCACGTATGTGACCCGGGATACTGCTCTGTGCGCATGTGTGTGTTTTATTTTTCTCTGCGAGAAAAAAATCATCACTACTGTATTTAAAAGCGCTTTTAAATGTGACCTCGTTCTCTTCCCCTCTACACACCAGCATACCCAGCGTGGTGCTTGCAATTTAAATGTGCTGTTCAGTTAGGGTACGTCTACACTGCAATACTATTTTGAAATAATTAGCGCTATTCCGAAATAACATAGTCCGCGTCTACACAGCAGGCAGTTATTTCAAAATAGTGTCAAAATACTTTCAAGCTGGAGGACTTCTTACTCTGACTCCTGCAACCCTCATCATACAAGGAGTAAGGGAAGTCAGAGGAAGAGTGCTCTATTCCGAAATAAGTGCTGTGTAGATGCTCCCTGTTTCAAAATAAGCTATTTCGAAGTAAGATATGCAATTGACGTAGCTCAGTTTGCGCAGCTTATTTCGAGTTAAGCCCTGCAGCGTAGACACACCCTTAGAGTGCAACCGACACAACACAGCAGGCCCAAGGATGACCCTGTGTTTCCATTTAACCCGTGTTAAGGATTAAAGTAGTGCTGTCTTTTTTTGTGGGCTCCCACACAGGTCCAAATTGCACCCCAGTGGCCTATTCGCTTTGAACTCCCACGGTGACTGAAAAGTTGTTCACTGACAAGTGGACACTGGAAGGTCACCTGTGGTTTTCACATACAAATTTCCATATAGGTCACAATGCTGTGGTTACCAAATTGCTCTCAGAGGGGGAAATTCACCTCAGGTGTAGGGCCACGACAAAGCCTGTGCAGTCCCACCTAGCCTCCCCAGTGCCCTCGTAGTTCTGAAAGTGTTGTGACGCTGCTCTCGCCTTCCTGGAACACATTCTTCTCTTCTCTCCCGGAACAAGAGCAGCCCCATCCAGAGGCACCCAGCTGGCACAAGGCCCGGGAGGCACCATTCAGGAAATCCCCGGCATCATTTGATTCCAGAGCAATGAGCCGGCTCGGCAGCTGGCGCTCTTTAAATGCTGATCTCTCCCTTTCACGGAGGCAGCAGTGGTGCCACGGCTGCCAGGGCAGCCCTCCCCCAATGCTGAATGGCTCCTGTCACTGCTGGTCTGCATGGCAATTGGTGTCACGTGTTTGGAGGTACTCCTGCCTCCCCGGCTAGGGTAATATTCTCACATAGGATGCTTTTGTCACGGGGGCAGTAGCACATCTTGCCAATTTCCCCACCCCCGCCCCCGTTTTTTAATACTGTTGGACAATAACATGAAAGAGTTGGGTTTTTTTTAAAGAAATGTCTATTTTGTAGCCTCGTCTGTCTGCTCCGCGGCCTGCGGGTTCTTCCCGTCATTCTGGATCATCCGGACAATGTGCGTCAGGTCCAAGCTTCGGGTGAGGATTTCAAGGAGCACCTCGTCCTTCTGGACTCCCTCCATGAACTCCTCCAAGGAGAGCTCGCCTGTGGGCAGGGACACAGGCAAAGAGGGATCTGTTAAATCCTTCACCCGCTTCCGCTGACTCCACTGAGCTTCGGCGCAAGACCCAGAGGAACTACGTGGACACAACATAAGAAAGGGCCGAGCCAAGGTTCTCAGCCCCCTGCCAAATAAAGTTCAACTATCTGCACAACATCCTCTCCACAGATCCAGTCGCTTGCAAACTCCCACCTCCTCCCCAGCCACTCCGAATAGAGACAGCTTGCTGCATGCCCAGATGGTTAGTGGACCAAGGACCCTTCTAACCTATGATTAAAAGTAGGCAATGTGTAAACACTTAGATTTCAGGGAAGGGGAATGGGAGAGAAGGAAACGGACAGGTTACCCAGTGCCGGTTTCTTGTTTGTTGAGACACTGAACAAAATTTAAAAGGACTGAGGGCTAGATTTCCTCTCCTGTCCTAAAGCTTATAGGCCAGATCTTCAGCTCTCTTTTTGGACTCGCCAGGAGTTTGCCGTAATTTGGCAGGAAGAATTATGGTTAGGGGGTTTCTAGTCAGAGCAGTGCTCTCTCTGGCCTTACCATCTCCGTTGATATCGATTTTATCGAACACCATGTCTGTGAATTCCTCCGCTGTCATTGTTTCATTACATCGGTTAATGGCTCGAATAGCCTGGAGGCAGAGAAGGACAGAGAGAACATTTATTGAGCATGTTGTGTAGATTGATAAAACTCTGGACAGTGAGTAACGAAGGGGTGTAGTATAAATTACCAAATTTTCATCCAGTGGGGGATGGGTTCTCTACCAAGTACATTCAGAAAAAGATTCAAATCAAGTTAACCTACATTAAGTCCATTAAAAGATTAAGTAGTTACGGAGGCGCACTGGGATAATTCACAGACATTTGACCTCTGGAAATCCTTAGCTTCAATTAAAGGGCCAGTCTCAGCCTCGTCTTAAATGAATGTATTTAAACAGGCTGGACTGGACTGCTGCAGGTGACACCTGGAAGTTACACCAGGAGATTTGTAGAGGCCCAGGGGATTCCAGTCCATCAGCACAGCTGCGGGGACAACACCTGGCACAAAGTATGCCCACACCAGGCTTGGCACAAGCCACTGTGCAACGTCCCAGGTCACACCCAATTGAGCCTGCAGGTCCTTTTCCCCAGTATTGTGAGTGGACTACAGAGTTGGCCAATCCTTGCTAATTTGCCAGTTGACTGAACGCAATTACCTCGCTGGCTTGGAATGTCCTTCCTTTGGGCATGCGTCCTTGTGGCCTTTCTTTGTACATTTGTCTAATGGCTGATCTCCAAGGCGCTAGGACAATGCAGTTACGGGCTGAGCGGAAATTTTGCTCACCTTGATGATATTCAGTAATTCTCCTCGGTCAATGCAACCATTCCCATCCACGTCATACAGCTTGAAATACCATCTCAGCTTCTGTTCCACTTTTCCCTTCAGGACCAGGCTCAGAGCTGCCACGTACTCCATGAAATCAATGTAGCCATCCTAAAAAACAAAAGAACAGGGCTATCTCAGAGGCCAGGAGGAGTCAGAGAGTCACGGCTTTAAAGGTTCTGCCTGACATTGGAACAGCTGACTGCATGTGTGTAATAAAACTGGGATATTACTTACCTTTCTCTAACTACTGGAGCAAATCCTAAACTGGTGTATATTGACTGTAGTTCCTGCAAAGTCAATAAATGATGTAATTTATACATGCTGAGGATCTGGCCCAGTAAGTGTAGACACACTTTCAAATAGAATCATAAGACTGGAAGGAAGCTCAAGAGGTCATCAAGTCCAGTCCCCTCGCTCATGGCAGGACTAAGCACCATCTAGACACTCCCTGAAAGCAGGTGTTTAGTCTACTCTTAAATCTCCAGTGATGGAGATTCCACAACCTCCCTAGGCAATTTATCCCAGTGCTTAACCACCCTGACAGTTAGGAAGTTTTCTAATGTCCAACTTAAGCCTCCCTTGCTGCAATTTAAGCCCATTGCTTCTTGTCCTATCACCAGAGGTTTAGGAGAGTAATTTTTCTCCCTCCTCCTTATAACAACTTTTTAGGTACTCGAAAACTGCTATAATGTCCCCTCTAAGTCATCTCTTTTTCAGACTAAACAAACCCAATTCTTTCAGTCTTCCCTCATAGGTCATGTTGTCTAGACCTTTAATCACTTTTGTTGCTCTTCTCTCGACCTCCAATTTCTCCACATCTTTCCTGAAACATGGCATCCAGAACCGGACACAATATTACAGTTAAGGCCTAATCCATGCAGAGTAAAGCAGAAGAATTACTCCTTGGCTATGTCTACACTGGCAGCTTCTTGTGCAAGAACAGCCCTTCTTGCGCAAAAACTTGCCTGCTGTCTACACTGCGCAAGCGTTCTTGCGCAAGTAAATTTACAGTAGAGCGTAGTAAAACAGGGCTTTTTACAGAAGAGTTATTCCTCTCCCCATGAGGAATAAGCCCTCTTGCGCAAGAGCTCTTCCTCAAGAGGGCAGTGTAGACAGGCAACATGAATTTCTTGCGCAAGGAGCCCCTATGGTTAAAATGGCCATCAGAGCTTTCTTGCACAAGAGAGCGTCCATACTGCCATGGATGCTCTTGCGCAAAAGCACATCTCTTGCACAAAAGCACATGGCAGTGTGGACGTGCTCTTGTGGAAGATTTTTTGCACAAGAACTCTTCCACAAAAGAGTTCTTGCGCAAGAAGCCGCCAGTGTAGACGTAGCCCTCATGTCTTGCTTACAACACTCATACTAATACATCCCAGAACGCTGTTTGCTTTGTTTGTGACAATGTGGCACTGTTGACTCATATTTAGCTTGTGGTTCACTATCAGTGCACCTTCCTAGACAGTCGCTTCCCATTTTGTGTGTGTGCAACCAATCAGTCCTGCCTAAGTGGAGTACTTTGTATTTGTCCTTATTGAATTTCATCCTATTCACCTCAGACCATTCCCTCGATTTGTCCAGATAATTTTGAATTATAATCCTGTCCTCTAAAGCACTTGCAACCCCTCCCAACTTGGTATCATCCATAAACCTTGTATGTGTACTCTCTGCTATTATCTAAATCATTAATAAAGATATTGAGCAGAACCAGACCCAGAACTAATCCCTGGGGAACCCCAAGTTATGCCTTCCCAGCATGACTGAACCATTAATTACTACTCTCTGTGAATGATTATCCAGCCAGTTATGCAGCCACCCTTATAGTAGTGCTATCTAGGTTGTATTTCCCTAGTTTGTTAATGAGAAGGGCATGCAAGACTGTATCAAAAGCCTTACTAAAGTCTACATGTAATGACATCTACCACTTCCCACCATCTACAAGGCTTGTTACCCCATCATAGAAAGCTATCAGATTGGTTTGACATGATTTGTTCTTGACAAATCCATGCTGGCTGTTCCCTATCACCTTATTATCTTCCATATGTTTGCAAATGGATTCATGCTCCATGTCTTTCCTGGTACAGAAGTTAATATGACTGGTCTATAATTTCCTGGGTTGTCCTTATTTCCTTATTTATAAATGGACACTATATTTGCCCCTTTTCAGTCTTCAGGCATCTCTCCCATATTCTATGATTTTTCAAAGATAATCACTAATGACTCCGATATCGCCTTAGTCAGCTCCTTGGGTATTCTAGGCTACATTTAATCAGGCGCTGGAGACTTGAAGACATCTAACTTGCCTAAGTAGTTTTTAACTTGTTCTTTCCCTATTTTCAGTTCTGAACCTCCCCCATTTTCACTGGCATTCACTGTGTTAGGTGTCGAGTCACATTTAACCTTGTCGGTGAAAACCAAAACAGAGAAGCCATTAAGCACGCCATTCCTACATTTTCTGTTATTAATTTTCCCACTTTATTAAGTAACGGTCCTATCCTGTCCTTGGTCTTCCTCTTGCTTCTAATGCACTTGTAGAATTTTTTTTGGTATTGATAATATTTATCTGGCCCCCATCACTGTAGTAAATGGAGCACCTCACAATCTTTTGTGTATTTATCTTCACATCACCTCTTTGAGGTATGGTGGTGCTATTATCCCCAGTGTACAGATGAGAAAACTGAGCATAGACAAAGTAACTTACCCAAGTCTGGGGTGAAGTCGAGAATTGAACTCAGATCTCTATGGAGAGGACCCTAACCACTAGACCATCCTTCTCCTTTACCCAAATCATTTAGTGAAAAAACCTAAGCAAGTTCAGATGAATTATTTTATTAATAAATAATAATAATAAATATTATTATACAATGGACTGCAGTGATTTCTGGCCAATAGCAGTGATGGGAAACCTAGCTGTGTATAGATTGGCAACATATTTATTTCCTTAATTTAAACATTTATTTTTCATATTTAATTACATGCATGTATTTTAATCATTGCAAATGGCAGCCCAGACTGTGCAAACAATCAGAAGTTTTCTTGGTAATTCATTCTCGCCTGGTACCCAGGGAAACACAACAAAATAAAAGCCAAACTCAGGTTTTGCTGGAGCCAAATGGAACCTGAACCTCAAAAGTGCCTACTCTGGGAGGGATTTTTCAAAACAGGCACCACGAGGCTCTCCATTCCGTACTTGACAGATTTCCTCTGCGTTTCAGCAAAACAAGGTTCTCTGAGTGACATTCATCCTGTGACAGGGCTGCACAAGGGATTGGCAACACTTACGTTCCTCTTGGGCCATGTCTACACTAAACGGAAGATTACTGCTGCTGCAATCAATTTTCTAGAGTTTGATTTAGTGAGTCTAGTTAAGACTTGCTAAATTGAATTCAGAGGGTGCCCCCAGCAGAAGGGAAGGCTTTTTGCCCTCTCTCCAGAGCATTTTGATGCAAGCAAGGAAGCAGCAATTAGTTTTGTTGCCCCAAACCCCTCCACCCCAAAAGAGGTAATTTTTAAGTGTGCAGATGCACAGTGAGTTAATGACCAAGAAGGTTTCAGAGTATCTGACTAGCTTAGAAGTGAATTAAACCTAGAGAGCTATTCTGTGCTATGGGAATCTCTTTACGCAATACAATGCTATCTCAGGGAGCAAAGAAGAACGGGCTTATCCAGATTAAATCCGATGGGTTACCCAACGCTCTCCCAGCCATGTGTCTATGTAATTCTTTTCACTGCTAATGGGATTTGCATGCAGACGTCAAGGGAAGAAGAGAATTCACAAAGAGCATGTAGCATGGAGTTCTGTACTGTAATCTTTCCCCTCTAGAAACCTGGGTCTGGCTACTTTTAGCCTCATTTTTCTGCTTAGTTACATTTGCCCCTTACTAAATCATCCCCTATAGTTAGGTGCATTCAGCTGGAGAGACTTAGTCCTGGGGAGGTTACAGGTCAGGACTGAGATGTATTTGCATAGCAGCTGTGCAGGAGGCGTCTTGGCTCTAAGTAGTGATCTCCAGCATTCACAACTTCTTAATTTGCCACATAGTCCCACACATACTTCACATGAAAAATGGCACATTGTACAAAACACTCAGGAATTATGGACCATCTATTGTCATGGACTCAACCCATTGCCTCTGAGGTCCCAGTTAAAGAACAGATCATCTGCTTTATTCCACAGTCACAAAATCCTGATTAGGTGTAAACAGCTGCTGAGCCTAATTACCAACCTGTATTTCCTGTCCACTGATTCATTAATGAGGTGTACATTCAAACACGGGATGCCTTAGTCAATCAATGTAAATACTGACGTAAAGACTTTCAGTAACATTTTCAAGTCTTTTAAGTACAGTTGAACCTTTCTAGTCTGGCACCCTCGGGACCTGGCTGGTGCCGAACCAGAGAATTTGCTGGACCAGAGGAGGTCAATATTGTCTGGCAGCATTGCCAACACTTCCACTGCTTCCTGGGCTCTTAGAAGACACGTAGGGGTAAATCAGAGCTAAAGAACGGCACAGAACACTGGGAGCCAGGACTGGGGACTGTAAACAAACTTTATGAGACTGCGTGAAACTTGGCCATACCCATAATAAGTGGACACCCAGCAAACTAACATCATGCCAGAGCACAGATGTTGCTGCACCAGAGAGCTCTGGACTAGAGAGGTTCAATCTGTACCTACAATTCAAATAATTTAAACTTTGAAAAAATGGAATATTCCTTTTGGAAAGATTCCCTTGTTTTTCAGCTACATTCATATAACAGACTCATATGGGACATTCATGTCAAATATTTTCACATTAGGGATGTAATAGTGTAGTTGATTAACCAATTAATGGATAAGCAAAAGCTCATAGATTAATGCTATAGACTACAAACATTCCCCCTCTTCCGCCAGTAAATTTTTTAGCAGGCTGGCCAGCAGCTCGGCTCATGCCAGACCCCCCTGGACAGGGGCTGCTGCCACCCCCCCACTGTTACCTCTGTATCAGAGGCAGCAGCATGGGGAGACAGGCAGCCCCATCCATGAGGGGAGCTGGTTTTTAAACTGGCTCCCCTCACGAACCAGCTCCTGCCTGGCACCCTGCGCTGCTGCCTCTGATACAGTGTGGAGGCAGCAGTGTGGAGTAGGAGGGCGCTCCTTGGGAGTGGGGCTGGAGTGCACTGTCTGCTGGTCCCGCCCCCAGGGACTACAGAATAGTCAAGTAACCAATAAGAATTCATGAGGTTAACCGACTATTCAATTAACCGATATTTAACATCCCTATTTCACATAAATATATGTCTATGAACTTGATTATCTGCCACCTTGCAAATTGTGCAGACATTGAAAATGCTGTGCAAAATGCCACCAAAACTGGTTTTGGTGAGTGGAAAATTTGGATTTGATAGTGGTTTTTAACCCCCTTGACCCAGATGCAAATTACTACGTAACACGTAAAGCAATGGAAACACAGGGCATATTTATACATTATTATGATGATTTTCATTTGTATTATCATAGTACCTTAGGAACGCTAATCATGAACTAGAGCTTTAAAGCAGAAGGATCTATCTATCTGTCTGTCTGTCTATCAAAACATACATACACACAGGTACATACATATTAGACAGGGACGGTAATATTTACCTTATTAAAGTCAAATGTCTCAAACATTTGCTCAATGTATTTGTTTGATGCTGGACTCAGGTTTTTCAAGCCGAAAAACTGCTTGAACTCATGCAGGGTGAGCTGGCCCGAGGGACACTCCGTCATGAACTTCTTGTACCATTGGTGGCACTCGGTGGCACTCAGTTCTTCCACAGCTTTCCCATCCATGTTCCCCATTGCCACACAAAGAGACGGTCGCGTTTTTCAGGAACAATGGAAATTTTGTAGGCTTCTCCTTCTCGGTTGTGGGGAGTTCGGTTTGGTTTGTTTGGTTTTTTCAATTCTACTTTTTGCCTTTCAGTTTCAAAAGCAGTTGATGTCCCAGGAGTAACACTAATTAGAGGAACAAACACCCATGCACAAGATTTGTCTAGTTCACTGTCATGGGTCACAGGGCTGCCAAAGGCCCTTCTCCAGAGCGAGTTTCACACTCCCCAAAGCAAAATTAAAATCGCAAAACCCTCTTCAAACCAGGACCTGATATTTAAGTATGCGGCAAATCCTACTCCAGCCAATGAAGAACAGCCTGAAATGGGATCCCAGATGGCAGCCAGAGTTCAGGGTTAAAATAGAAAGGAGGGAAAATAAGAAACTCTTGCAGATTACAGGTAAGATTATCATGGCAGGATTTGCTCCAAGTGTAATCTCCTAATCCACTTCATTTCTGATTTTGTGTCAGCCCACGTGAGTGATGACTCTGACACTAACATCAGAACAAACACCGGAGGCCCTTTGTTAGACTGTCCTTTCACTTCTCCCCTCGAACTCATTATAGCCAGGAGGTTTCCAAAAGCGGCCAGCAACCGGATCCTGAAAAGTCAGGCTGGGGAGAAGAACTCTCCAGAGCTTGTCACATGTGTTTCTGTGGGTTGATTTTCATGGCCTAGGTAGGACAACACCAAGGAAAGAGAATCATTCTACACACTAAACAGCCCTGCTAGCAGAGATTAAGTCCAGGGGGCAAATCTCCAATAGATAAATTGTCATAGCTCCGTTGATTTCAAAGGCACTCCAACCCTTTACATCACCAGCTAAGGGTCTGCCACCACTAGAGTAAAAATAAGTAGAGCTACCTAGATTTACAACAGGTGAGGGTCTGCTCTGCAGTACAGGGCTATAAGGTGCCCCAGTATACATCTGTTCCGCACTAAAGTCACTAGTGCTTGTAGGAACTGATGTGTTATAAGTTCATAGAATCATAGAGCTGGAAGAGACCTCAGGAGGTCATCAAGTCCAGCCCCCTGCCCAAGGCAGGACCAATCCCAACTAAATCAACCACCTCCCTAGGGAACCCGTTCCAGTGCTTCACCACCCTCCTAGTGAAATAGTTTTTCCTAATATCCAACCTAGACCTCCCCCACCGTAACTTGAGACCATCGCTCCTTGTTCTGCCATCTGTCACTACTGTGAACAGCCTTTCTCCATCCTCTTTGGAACCTTCCTTCAGGAAGTTGAAGGCTGCTATCAAATCCCCCCTCACTCTTCTCTTGTGCAGATTAAACAAACCCAAATCCCTCAGTCTCTCCTCATAGTCGCTCCAGCCCCCTCATCATTTTGGTTGCCCTCCGCTGGACCCTCGCTAATGCGTCCACATCCTTTCTATAGTGGGGGGCCCAGAATTGGACACAATACTCCAGATGTGGCCTCACCAGAGCCAAATAAAGGGGAATAATCACTTCTCTGGATCTGCTGGCAATGCTCCTCCTAATGCACCCTAATATGCCATTAGCCTTCTTGGCTACAAGGGCACACTGTTGACTCATATCCAGCTACTCATCCACTGGAATCCCCAGGTCCTTTTCTGCAGAACTGCTACTTAGCCAGTCGGTCCCCAGTCTGTCACAATGCTTGGGATTCTTCTGTCCCAAGTGCAGGACTCTGCACTTGTCCTTGTTGAACCTCATCAGATTTCTTTTGGCCCAGACCTCTAATCTGTCCAGGTCACTCTGAACCCTATCCCTGCCCTCCAGCGTATCTGCCTCTCCCCTTAGCTTAGTGTCATCTCCCATTCCCTGCTCTTAAGTCGCACCAAAAAAACACAACCCAATTTGCGCAAATGAAAGTCAGCCGCAGGAAAAAAAATTCCCCACTTTAAGTTATAGACTCGTAGACTCATAGACTCCAAGGTCAGAAGGGACCATTATGATCATCTAGTCTGACCCCCTGCACAACGCAGGCCACAGAATCTCACCCACCCTCTCCTAGAATAATCTTCTCACCTATATCTCAGATATTGAAGTCTTCAAATAGTTTGAAGACCCCAAGATTCAGAGAATCCTCCAGCTGTGATCTGTACCCCATGCTACAGAGGAAGGCGAAAAACCTCCAGGGCCTCTGCCAATCTACCCTGGAGGAAAATTCCTTCCCGACCCCAAATATGGCGATCAGCTAAACCCTGAGCATGCGGGCAAGACTCACCAGCCAGACACCCAGAAAGTTCTCTATAGTAACTCCTAACATCCCTCCATTGACCTATTTACCACTGATAATGAATGGTCAATTAGTTACCAAGATCATGTTATCTCATCAAACCATCCCCTTCATAAGTTGTTTCGCTATAAGTCCAAGTGTATTTGGACCGTATCTTAGACTTACAGTGAGGACGGCCTGTACTCATAAATATTTTTCTCTTCTACGCACAGTAGGGCAAACCAACCCAATTTCTGCACATGGCCTGATGCTTCTTTCCTTGCATTTATGCAGTTATGAATAATAAAAGAAAGGCTCCAAATTAAAGGTGTACAGGCCGGTTACCCTTCTCCAACTCAAGGACATTTTCCAGAAGCTTTACAAT
Source organism: Rafetus swinhoei (assembly GCA_019425775.1). Lineage (NCBI taxonomy): Eukaryota > Metazoa > Chordata > Testudines > Trionychidae > Rafetus > Rafetus swinhoei. Next base: position 3,524,630 of record JAFJHL010000175.1, on the reverse strand, counting down.
GGTTGGGAGGCAGAAACGCCCAGCGGTGCAAACATCAGTGAAAAATCTGGAAGAATAAAATAAGGCTGAACATGCGGGGGGGGAGAGGGAGTTGGACAGAAATATTAGGAGGTTTGATATTCCAGCAACAGTCAGTTTATTCAGGGTCAGTATACTTCAACAAGCCAGTGCTAAGAAATGGGAACGTGCAGGAGCAAAACCTTTCCCAGTCAGCTACAAAGCAAACTGTGCTAACTAGGAACGGGGCACGGAGAGCTCCTCTCATCTGCGTGCCTTACAGGGCTTTGCAAACATTAGTCTATTAAACCTCCGAGTGGTAGTATTTTCCCCATTTTTACATAAGGAAGAAACCAAGCTACGGAAAGTTGATTCAAAGGCACCATCAGCCATAGAACCCAGGGGTCTGATTCTCCATCCACAACTTTAACCATTGGACTGCACATGTTCCTCACTCTGGCAATGGGACCAGAAGCCCTAACCCCCAGTCCAATGCTCTGACCACCTCCTACACTGCATACCTGCCTTGTCTGCCAGTGATGGAAGCAGCATTGCTCTCCCGGACACCTCCCTCCACTTTCTTTTCTGAGCTATTTATGGCACAGATGGTTCCCGGCCCTTCCAGTGGGAAGGAACGCACAAGACACATTCCTCCCTTGTGCAACCAATGTCAGGGCCTGGAACGAATGCACTCTCTGCACAACAACCCCAGAGGGGGGCAATACCCCGAGAGGGGGAAGAAGATGTAGGGCCAGGGCTTCCTTCTGCCCTTGCCAGGAGGAAACACCAGCCCGATGGAAGAGCCAACAGCACCCCCAGAAAGGTAATAGGGTGACCTTCCTCTGCATGCCAACAGTGGAATTCCCTAGTTGCCTACACCTCTTCCTACTCATGGGCAGTAGGATGCACCTTGGGAAGGGCTCACTCTGTCTGCAGGGCACTGCAAAGCACTTCCCGCGCCATGAGTGACAGAACTGGGTGGCATATGCAAGAGGGATTAATATCCAGGACAAGGAAACACCTCATGCTGCTGGAGGAATTACTTTTGGCTATGGGAATCAAAGGCAACCCCGCACAGATGGCCTGCTACAAGCAACATTTAGGGTCAAATTTCTGCAGTGGGTTAAACCTGCAACATCCACTTACCCAAATCCAGATTCAATGGCATTACTCTGGGTTTGCAAAGAGGGAACAGATTGGGCCTCGGGTTCACAGTGCCAGGGGACTGCCCTCTAAAAAGCAAAAGAGGTCTTGGCTCCTGACTGGACTTACAAGGGAGGACAGGGAGCGGGCAATTTACCATTCCCCACCGCTGTGTCCTAGTGTGGCCTCGGCCTGTAAGCTGTCTGCTGTGCATGAGGGTACTCATCAAGCTGGCAAACCCCAGTCCCCAATGATGAATGGAAGGCAGAGGCTGGGCCTGAGAGATACACAGACAGCCAAAAATAAGCTACTAACAAAAGGGAGTGAGGGCTTGTACTGCAAGAGACACCGGCGTGCTAACAGTATATGAAATACCAATGCTTTGTATGAGCTTCCACTGGAGATACTCAGGTCCCCAGGGAAACAGCCTTCACACTCATATTCGGTGCTAAAGGGGCAACGTATGAAGCAAACGGAGGCAACTGCTCCCCTGTGCAGTCTTGACAGCCTCTGGAAGTTAAGCTTTTACAGCTCTAAACACAAACGAGCTTTCTGCCTCCCTGAGCACAATGCCAGACCACATCTGCCAGGCCTAGCAATGAAGGGGTTCTTATGCTCCCCAGAGTCGGACAAGGACTTGGGGAAACCAAACCAAGAGACCAGTTCCATACGTCCTTGGTTGTACATCGAGCCCAGCTCACTGTAGGGCGAGACTTCTGGAGTTTAGTTTGTTGTGGCTCCAGTAGAATTCGTATTTCATGTACCTCACTCTTGAGTTTCAGTGCTTCAATTTAAGGGGTCCCAGCCAAAGGGACACAACCAGTCTGACTGGAGTTTCCTATCAACACCATTACATAACGCTCTAGGCCAGCGGTTTTCAAATTTTTCTCATCACCCAATTGAAGAAAAACGTTCATGCCCATGACCCAACAGAATGTGACTGCAGTGTAGGCTCCGGGGTGGGGCTGAGGATGGGAGCTTTGGGGTATAGGAGGGGCTCCTGCTTTGGAGGGTCAGGGCTGGGGCAGGAGGGGCTTGCCGTGAGTGGCTCCCAGGCAGCGGTGCAGCAGGGGTACTAAGGCAACTTCCTGCCTCTCTTGGCACCACAGACCATGCTGTGGCCCAGAAGCAGCCGGCAGCAGGTTCCCAGCCAATAGGAATGTGAGGCTGGTGCTCTGGGCAGGGGCAGAGTGGGGAGCCCTGTGTGCTCTCCCTCCCACACACACCTAGGAGCCAGGCCTGCTGCCAGCCGCTTCTGGGGCACAGCACAATCTGCAGTGACAGGAAAGGCAGGGAGCTGCCTTAGCCCCCTCACTGGTCACCTGATCCCCCTGCAGCAACAAGACCCAGCGCCTGGCATTCCACCATCCGGTACTGGGCCACAACCCCTAGTTTGAAAAACGCTGGTCTAGGCAACATATTTCTCAGAGAACAGCACATTCATCACCTGGATCAGTTCACCCAAGCTAATGGCATCTCCTCAAACGCCCGTCTGCACTCCATTGCTCTCACAGGCACCAGCTGTCATTTCAATACGCGCCATTAAATGTGCCCCCTAGTGGCTAGTTTGGGTAACTTAACTGCAGCGGTAGGTTTATACTGTTGCGTGGCATTCTGGGAGGAGCTGTGCAGCGATTATGATAGTCATTTGCTATGCATCTGTGAAAGCTTAGCTCCTGCAGTATCTCCCCCGGTGTCCTGGAGCCATCCAGGTAAGCCGCACCTTACCCGATCAACCTACGCACTGCACTAGAATAATCCGCACAAACGAGAGTCTCGGGCCAGGCACATGGTCACTTTCCTTGCTTTGGGTTTATTGCAACCAACTGTGGCTTTGTCCCAACAATGGGTCTCCACTTGACAATGTTTGTGCACTCTACGTCCATCACCTTCCTGGTGTGATCAGTGTCCCGGCAATACCGGTACCCGCAGGTTGGCTTCTGTGCAGTGTAAAACGGAGCATACGAATTAGAGTAATTCGATTTATAGAAGACAAACTTGAGTGAATCAGGCTTATGGCTCCCAGGGTGTACGACGAAAGGAACAAACATAGCGGCTAATGATTGGTCCTTACGATAGCCTATTGGAGAGGACTGCTCCTTGGATGTGCGCAGCGGGCAAGAAAAATCTTGTAATGCTTTGGCTGTTTCTCTTCCCTTTGATCTCTTGCAGGGATTGTTGGGTGGGCCAGGTTTCAGAGCCCTGTTGATCTGTGAAAAGTCATACAAGAAGAGACATTGCAATCCTTTTTTTTTCTTGCACAGAATTCTAGCAATTTCATGTTCTTTCTCTTTACCATCTACCCAAAAATAATAGTCCCTTTCTCCACCCCTGCCCCCTGTCAACCCAATGGCATTATAGCTGTCCCAGTCCCCTTGGTGCCCCCTTGTGGTCATTCTGCAGTATAACGCCCGCCTACCAGATCCCTCCCTTTCTATTTTATGAGAAACAATTCCATTTCAGACACATCCCATTCTCTTGGCACAACCAAACCCTGACCTTGCTTTAAGTTAGGATAAGAGGAAGTTAAATAGCAAATTTGGTGGTCTTAGCTCTTACTGTTTAGGAGGAGGAGTTCTTGAACAAACAGGCTCACAGATGGACGGACAGACAGACGGACAGTCAGGGCACGTCTAGACTACGTTTTTCTTTTGAAAGAAGATATGCAAATTTGGTGCAAATTTGCATATCTTCTGATCGCTTTTTTGAAAGAGGTTTTTTCGAAAAAGCAAGCAATCTAGACGCGGTTCTTTCAAATCCGCTGTAAATTCTTTGAGGAAGAGGGTCTTTGAGGGTTCCAGATGTGCCCACAGATGCACAAACTCTCTAAACTACATAGTAGATAGAACAACTTTAACAGAACAGATGTAGAAGCCCCCCACTCCAGAATAGCACATACCCCACTGTTTACGGCACTCGCATAGGATGTGGGCGATGGGCATTCAAATTCCAGGTCCAGAGCAGAGATTCAAAACTGGGTCTCCTAGGTCCCAGCTGAGCACTTTAACAAGTTACAAGGGGGGCACCGCACCTCACTTTTATGAATGTTACAGTGTTAAAAGTGACCAACATGAAATGCTTCATTTGAAGCCAACGTTTTCCTGACTCTTTCAATTTGCAAGAACTTCCTCCCTGCCCAGGCACTCACACCAAAAATTCACTTTCACTATTTTGATTTTTTTGAGCTGTCAGCGAAGCGAAACCATCAGTTAATAAGGATGCAAAATCCTATTTAAAATGTTAACTAATTAAACTGAAGTATATGTTTAACTTAAACTGGCCCACCATGTTGCACCGTGGGTTGCTAGAGCAGCGGGTAACCCCAGGAAGCATGCCGGTAAGGTAATGATTACTGGTTAACCGGTTACTCCTTTACATCCCTATCAGTTAAGTTATTTGCAACTCCTTAATCACACTGTTGTGCCTGCTCTTTGGCTCCCTGATGCCTCACCATGCCATGCATTTTTGTGCCACTTGTATGTGGGTTTGCAGAGCCAAGCCACAACCTTGGCACATGCTTCAGTGGGCCTATTTTTATTTTGCACACAAATATTCAAAAGAGGAAAATGTGAATCCATAAATCTTATCAGTAATCTATACAGATCTACGTGTTCCTTGTGTCTTGAGCCAACAGTGAGCCCACACCCAAAATATGCTGCCTAGCTCACCCTCTTATTCCAGTCGCACGTATTTGGAAACCTCCAGCTTCCAAATTTGCACTCACGTGATCCCTTTGCGGAAGGTGGGGCAGGCCTGATCGCACATACTACTTGTGCTCATGGATTTTGAACTATCCCTAGCATGCAGGAATAAAGGGCCAGAGGATAATTCTCTGGCATAGATGAGTCTCAGTTCTATACCCAGGGATGGTTTATGAAGCCATGGGATTCTTACTGCAAGCAGCGTGAACAGATTCACATCTAAGGCTACGTCTACACTGCACCTCTCTTGCGCAAAAAGCCTATGCAAATGAAGCACGGATTAGCATATTGCCACACTTCATTTGCATAATTAATTAGGGGCCTTTTTGCACAAGAGACTTTTGCACAAAAAGGAGCTGTGTAGATGGCTCCTTTTTGCGCAAAAACCCCCTCTTGCCCAAGAGCCGTTCTTCCTCATTTTTTCAAGAACGGCTCCTGCACAAGAGGGGGGTTTTGCGCAAAAAGGAGCCATCTACAAAGCTCCTTTTTGCGCAAAAGCTTCTTGCGTGAAAACCCCCTAATTAATTATGCAAATGACATTCAGCAATATGCTAATCCATGCTTCATTTGCATAGGCTTTTGCGCAAAAGAGGTGCAATGTAGACGTAGCCTAAGTGTGCCTCATTATCATCAGGCTAAAACATAGCATGCAAACATGTTCCTCCACTCGCAGAATTTAGTCTTTCGTTTCCTCCCAAAGCAATTCATTCTCTTGTCAGAAATCTTTTATTACCAATTTTATGACAAACACGTCCGGGATGGGATACTACTGCACAGGGGACAGCGCACGGGTAGCAAGAGAGCTCATGTGACTGGGAATGGGAATGCTCAGCCCTTTATTCCTAGGTCTGAATTCAGCCAGGACCAGATGTTGCTACAGGTTGAACTTTTCTACTCTGGCACTCTCTGTTAAAGCAACATCCATGGTCCGACATGATGTTAGTGAGCTGGCTGTCCTCGTATCATGGGTGTGTCCCATAAAGTTTGTTTACAGCCCCCCACTACTATCTCTCAGTGTTCTGTGCTGTGATTTTGCTCGAATTTACCCCTAAATGTCTTCTCAGAGCCCAGGAAGCAGTGGAAGTGTTGGTGATGCTGCTAGACCAGGGCTACTCGACATGCGGCCCATAGGCCACATGCGGCCTGTGGCCCACGATGTGGTTTGGGTTTACGCGGGGCTCAACATGCGGCCCACGGGTGGGATCCTTTGAATGTGGCCTCCACTGGGAAAATGCTCCACAAGGGCGAGGCATCTCCCAGGCAGGGTGAGCACTGGAACAGACGGGTACGGGGTATCAGCATTTCTGGCCCCCAGGGAAGAGGTGCCGGGAGCGCAGGGAAGTGCTTTGTATTCATGCCTGTCAGGGTGAAAGAAACTATTTGCATATATATTTGCACGTATATAGAACCACACTTAAGTTGCGGCCCTCGGCATGTGCTGTGAGTATCATTGTGGCCCCCGGGGCTTCCAAAGTTGAGTAGCCCTGTGCTAGACAATATTGACCTCCCATGGTCTGGCAAATTCTCTGCTTTGGCACCGGCCGGGTCCTGATGGTGCCAGACAAGCAAGGTTCAAACTGTACCCGCAAACTCATTTCTCAGAGGCTAATGACCTACCAGATGGTGGTCCCACTTCCTAACAGGGATGTTAACTAAAGTGTATGTGTGTAAATGTGCAACCGCTGGATTTTATAGTGGTTACACGTTTACATGCAAGCGGGGGGAGGCAGGCAGGAGCCAGTGCCCACGGGAAGCCGACTTTTAAGCTGGCTCCCCCCTGAACACCAGCTCCCTCCTGCCTCCCCCCTTCCTGCCTCTGATACAGAGGCAGTGGGAGGGGAGGGGGTGTGTGCAATCGTTGAGATTAACCAATAAACCCAGGTTTACCAGCTAATCATGTAAACGACAACACACTAACATCCCTAGTTCCTAATGGATCAGATACCCACTGACATCAGATTGCTTCCCCTAACATCAGAACTGCAACCAGCTAGAACCCATGCTGGCATGTCAGGGGCCAAGCAAGCCATAAATGCCTCTCTCAGCCCTGGAGGGGACCCCTCTCTGCTGATGCGTACCCACGTGGTGGCACGGGGAATGCCTGCTTGTACTGTGTGTGTTCTGTGGGGCCAGGGCTGGCCTTACCATGAGGCGAACTGTGGGGGGGAGGCGCCACTAGGACCCAGAGTGTAGAAGATTGTGTCTGCTGATGGTGCATATGTATTCTCTCTGCTCTAGATGCACAGAGGTGGCGGAGTACTGTGCTGGAGGAAGGAGGGCCCAAGAGACATAACAGGCAGGCAGGAGAAAGGGGGGTAGGGGGGCATCATTTGAGCTCCCCGCCTCAGGTGCCAAAATGTTGTGGGCCGGCCCTGTGTGGGGCTGCCAATGCCACACCTTGTGCTAGTGTGAAATTCTCTGAAAGAAGGAAAATAGAACTAGGGTTTAAATGCACGTAGGGGTCAGAAACACAGGTTGCCTGGGGAAGGTACAAACATCCCTCAGAAGTAAAATATGCCTGGCATATCTACTATATATTTGAGAGAGCCTGTCTATCTGACGGACTGTCTATTCAAGAACTCCTCCTAAACGGTAAGAGATAAGACCACCAAATCTGACATACAGCTTCCTCTTATCCTAACTTAGAGCAAGGTCAGGGTTTGATTATGCCAGGACGATGGGATGTGCCTGGAATGGGATTGGTTCTCAGAAACCCTACAGAAAATAGAACCACTAGGCAGGTGAAAGGGGCTGGCTGGGGGTACCCAACCCTCCAGAACCGCCTCAGCCCCAAGTCTCCCAGCCCCCAGGTGCCCTTTAGGGTTGGCAGCAGGGCTGAAGCTCCCCTTCCCCTGATTCACATGGGAACATTGCCAGCTTTATCAAAGAATGAGGGGAAAGTGCACAGTTTGCTCCATTCCTCACTCTGGCTGGGGAGCATAGGGGGGCAGATGGACGTGGAACTGCCCCAGCTGGGGGACATACACCTCTCCCCCAGCAGTGCTCAATGGAGCTGCAGCAGCCACGGAGAGGAGCTTCTCACCTGGCCCCAAGCTGCTGTGGTGAGAGAAGGCTGGGGTTGTCCTCTCTCCTTGGGGCAGCCTGCACACTGCACCCCTCCTCCCCCGCCCCAGCCCAGAGCAATGATTGAAATGAAGCCTGGATATTTTCATTCTGTTATTCAAAAAACAAAAGTTATTGGGGTGAAAGACCTGAGCGAGGCCGGGTCAATCTTCTAGCACAGAGCTAAAACCCTGACGCTACGTCTACACTGGCGACTTCTTGTGCAAGAACAGCCCTTCTTGTGCAAAAACTTGCCGGGTGTCTACACTGCACGCGCGTTCTCGCGCAAGTAAATTACAGTGCAGCGTCGGAAAACAGGGTTTCTTCCAGAAGAGTTATTCCTCTTCCCATGAGGAAGAAGCCCTCTTGCACAAGAGCTCTTGCGCAAGAGGGCAGTATAGACAGGCAACACGAATTTCTTGCGCAAGAAACCCCTATGGCTAAAATGGCCATCAGTGCTTTCTTGCGCAAGAGAGCATCCACACTGCCATAGATGCTCTTGCGCAAAAGCACATGCCAGTGTAGACATGCTCTTGTGGAAGACTTTTTGCACAAGAACTCTTCCGCAAAACAGTTCTTGCGCAAGAAGCTGCCAGTGTAGACGTACCCTGAGCGTACTGAGTGGCTCTACATCTCCCAGCAATTCTGTTCCTCCCAAACTGCCCCGGCACTCACCCCAGCTCTGACTTTGTCGCACCTGGGAACCTGAAGCTTTCTTGGCGGGGACATGATGTTTTTTGCCTTTGCTACTTAACCATCACTTATTGCGGCTTGGGATAGGCCACTTTTCTCTGAGGAGGCTCGTGATCCCTAGAAAGGTCAAATGGGAACCACGTTTCCCCGGCACAACTATTACTTGTGCATCCTAAAAAAAAGTCTGTGGCTCTTCGCTTTATTTTTAACCATGTAAAGAGGTTTCCATGACGCTGTGGCTTATTCAACTGATTTATTTTTGGCCTATCTGCCTCTGACTACTGGGACATAAACCTATTACTCACCTAACAGGGAGATCAGTAAAATGGTTACATAAATTAAATTGCCCACTGTCTATGAGGGAAGAGGGAGGCACCCCATAAAGATATCCCCTGTTCCTATCACCCACTCCCCAAACAGCCAGCCGCCAGAGGCCTGGATACCCTCACGGCATGACCCTTTTCTTAAGGGAGCCTCCGTCTGTCTCTGAGGCGATGCCTACACTACAGAGTTTTTCGGTATCCCAGAAAAACTCTGCCACGTCCATGGAACACGTCCGCATTTTCGGAACAGTTTCCGAAAAAAAGCGAGCATGTTCTTTCAGAAGCCCTGTATTCCTCCTTTTATGAAGAATAAGGGCTCTTCTGAAAGAGGAGGTTTTTCCCACAGTTGGCCCCGTGTAGATGGGCCAAATGTCGGAAAAGCCTCTTCCAAAAAAAAAAAAAAAAAGCGGAAAAGGGTATGCAAATTGCAGTTCACCATTTGCGTATCTTTTTCCGGAAGAAGATCGCAGTGTAGACATAGCCTGAGAGATGCTCAGATTCAGCTGTGTCTCCCAATGGTTAGTGCTTCCATTCGGTGGTGGCTAGTGGGGAGAGAGAGAAAAATCGTCCCTTCTAAGATATTCTCAGAATGCCACTAAAATTCAGAAGCTTATCCGCTTCCTAAGAGCCTAATCCCGAATGCATTGAAGTCAAGATGAAGACTCTTGGCTGGACCTTGGATCTGACCTAGCTGCAGTTTGCAAGTGAGAGGTTAGCATGTTCCAGACTTATGGACCCACAGGCTTGACACGATTTGCGGACCCCTCTTCACCACTCTGAACTGTCTTGACTTTGTGGGGGGATGACATTTACTCTGGGAACGACAGTCTCCAAGTGGGCAGTGTCCCGGGTGCCGGGCGTGTGTCAGGCACTGGCGGTAACAACAAACCTCCCTTGCATGGGCAGCGGGTATCATAGGCAGGGGAAGGCATTGCCTTCCCAAACTGCCTTCCCTGGCCCTGCCATGCTGCAGAGGAGTCCCCCAGACCCGTCCCCCAGCCTGCTCTTGTGATGCCGGAGACAGAGGCAGGCAGGCCGGGGGTCATGCCGCACCACCTGTGCCACAAGACTACTCATTGTTTCTAAACTTCCTGGAAGTGCAAATTCCAGAGGAGTCATCTTAGCCCTTTTGTAGATGTCTAGATCTTACTGCCAAAAGGGACCACAGTCCCCAGCTAGTCTGCCCTATGCTTCCTGCATCAAGCCCGTAACTTCTAGGGGAGCTAGCTTTTAAAAGAAATCCAATCTTGATTTAAACATGCTAGATATGGAGAATCTACCACAACTCTAGGGAATTGTTCTAGTACTTTACTACCAACTGTGATGTAGGGTCAGTCTTGGGCTGGAACCATGAAGGGGATAGACTAAGGAGGGGCTAGAATCTAGGGGCCCAGGGACCCCCATCTCAAGGGGTCTGAGGCATCCTGGCCCAGACTCCTGTAGACACATCACATCTATGCTGTGCTGTATCCTGGAGAAGCAATAAACCCCCTCTATTCTACTGGCTGGTGGAGTCTGTTCTTGCTGCTATGGGGGTGCAGTGTCGGGGGAACCCCGCCACATCGTCACACCAACACCCTTTAAAATGTCCACCTTGGGTACTAAGACAGTGAATACATGTTGGGTGCTGAGCTCTTCTGAAAATCTGGCCCCAGATGGACCTTATTTTCTTGCTCATCTCCCCTGTAGTTTTCACCTCTTGCTAAAGTATGTGCATGGCGATGGAAGCCTGAGATTAGTAAATACCAAAGATGCTGCAGACAACTACCACACCCTCTAAATAAACCACATCAGATAATAAGATTTCAACGTCTATTATATTCCTGATCTAAAAGACATGATTGTGGAGAAAAATGAAATGCAAGGGGAAAAAACTGGAGCAATAAGTGGTGACTATCAAGGAGATCTTTTGCTTCCCAGTACCAACCACCTAACATATTCAAAAATCATGTGTCAGACTCTGAAAAGTATGAGAGTGACTTTAAAATCACACATTTAAAAAAAAATGGAGGTTGGGTACTTTTTATGTGCTTTCTGGTTTTTGAACTTTTAAGATGCACTTGGATCATACTTTCAAGCTTTTCTCTGTAACCCTGAAATCTAGAAACTTTTTTTAAGGAAAGCTGAGATTCTCGTTACATTACATGACTCAGGGTTGCGTCTACACAGCACCCTAAACTCTAAATAAGATACACAACTTGTGCTATGCAAATTGCGTATCTTATTTCGAATCTATTTTGAAGTAGCTTATTTTGAAATTTGGTGCGTCTACGCAGTGCCAAATTTCGAAATAACACACTATTTTGAGCCATCCCTTAGCCCTCATGCAATGAGGTTTACCAGGATGGTGAAATAGCACACCCATTATTTCAAAAAATATTTAAAAATAACAGGCAGCTTGTGTAGACACGGGGTAGCTACCCGAAATAGCTGTGCAGTGTAGACATACCCCTAAGGAACTGGGATTTCAAGAAAAACGCCAGCTATCATGAGAGTGGAGATAAAATTGTGAGGCTTGGCAGGATGGGTTAAAACTGAAACAGACTGGGAAAAAAAGACTCCTCTCAATTCATAGGGAAAGATAACACAGGAAGTACCAGAGTCACTTGCTTGGGTTCATCTGTACTCAAGCATTCATCGGTGACTAAACCAGAAGACATGAGACACTTTGCATTTCCACAAACATTACAGCTCTTACCAGAGCAGCAAAACAGTAGGTGTTCCAAATTCAATGTATTTTCTATGTTATCCAGCTGGTTTCCAAAGACCCTTTTGATAGCTGGCCACAGCAGGTGACATACACCTAAGTAACCATGCACATGCACTTTTGAGATGAGGTTAAGGAATAACAGGAATTGCATTAGCCTAACAGCAGGTAGCACCAGGTACTTCAGGAGAAGGCTGTTGCATAAACAAATATTGCTATGAATGAGATGGCCTTCAAGGGACCAAAGCCAGCTTACATGTGCCAGCTGTGCAGCACGTTAGCAGTGTCTCTGGCAGCCCAGATGTATCATGGTTTGCTGCAATCCAGGTTTAAAAAAAAGGCTCCTTTCACAATTCATAGGGAAAGATAACACTAGGGATTTAAAACCTGGTTAACCAGTTAAATGTTACAATATGTTTAACCAGTTAACCACTTAACTGGGATTCCACAGGCAGAGGCCACTCCAGCCCAGCTGGACCTGCAATGCCACGGACTGCTTCAACCAGGCCAGGCCAAGCCTGCCGCAGGTGGAGGCTGTGCAGGCTGGGACCACTGCATCGCGAGTGAGGGGCTGCTCTGGCCGGCCACCAGTTAACCAGTAACCTTACTGGGTGATGCTTACCCAGTTAACTGGTTAACCAGTTACATCTCTAGATAACACACACATAAAGTACCATTCACTCATCCCTGCTGCCAGAATGGTAGAGATGCTGCAGCAGCAGTTTGAATATTTGGTGTTAGGGCTGTGGAAGGAACTCAAAGAAGATGAGTAGAGATAGGTATGCAAGGAGCACACTGCAGGGTTTCTGTGGATTGACAACCTCTTCAAGGCTGGGACCTTTCCACATACTCATCGGGAAAGCACCCAGGACAAAATTTTCAAAATCACCCCATGTCCCATTGTTAATAGAGATTTAGACACTTGGGAGCCTAACAGGCTCCTAAATCAGTTTGGCTTTGCAACACTGAGCGCAGCAATGCCTAAATACCTTTAAAAATTCTGGTGTCTATGCCTACGGCCTAATCTCCATGTAGATTTTGTGCCAGAAGAGCCATTTCGGGCTAGGAGTGTACATTTTTACCCTACTTACGCTGGTCCAAGCCCTGGTGTGGGTTGAGTTAGACCAGCACTAAGGTGATTATACTATTATCCTATATTCCCGTCCCATAAAAGGATAAACTAGGCCAACAGCCACATATTGACAGCTATAACTGCATCCATGTGACAGGTGATACCATTGGCGTTAAAACCGTGTGTTTTACAAGGCCAGAGTCACTTCTGAAAATGGAACTTTCTGTCGAATTCTCTATTCTAGGAGTGGGGAACCTAAGGCCCTAGGGGCTGGACCTGGCCCCCGGCTTGCCTGGATCCAACCCCTGAGGCTTGGAGCTCCCCCCCTCCCCAGCAGTGGGGAGCCCCTGCTGGTGCTCCAGCCCACTCCCCTGCCATCCTCCCATGGGGCTGGAGCTTACAAAATCTACTAGGCTGGTCCCCTCCGGGATCTGGTGTGGGAAGGGGAATGTGGGGAGTGTCTGTCTCCTTCTCAGTCCGGGGGCCACGTCCGTGAGGGGCCTTTTTGGTTTGTTTTTGGGGGGGGTTGTTTGGGTTTGCTTCTTATTCGTGTGCGTCCCCAAACTGACTGGTCTGTGGGTCAGCAGGTGACCCCCCCCCCACACACACACACTGCTCTCTTCTATCCCTGAATTGCGGGTGGCCCCTGCTCTGACCATCCCCCGCCTCCCTTGGGGGGTGGCTCCCCCCAGGCTGAACGCTGCTGCGTCCACCTGCCCTGCCGCGCACACACGTGGGGGGCCCCTGGGCCAGGCCGGGGGGATTCTGCCGAGCCCATCAGCCCGGCGGGCTCCTACCTGCGAGGGAACCCCCCCTGCGGGGATCCCCGGCTGCGTCATCCGGCCGCCGGGCAGCCCCGCCCGTGGGCTGCAGCCGCTCTAAGCCGCCCGGGAGCTGCCGGGGGAGCCCGGCGCGGCAGCGCGCATGGTGGCCGGTCGCTCTGCGCGCAGCCCGGCGCTGCGGGGCCGGGCCATTGTGACTCGGCCCAGGCGTCAGCTGGGGGGGCCGGGAGGGAGGCAGCGCTGGGGAGGGCGAGACGAGGCTCCCCCCCGCCGCCCGAGCTGCTGCGTGTGCTGGTGGGTGGAGGGGCTGGGGAGGAAGGGACCCTGCCTACCTCCGGCAAGCAGCGTCCCCATGTGGGCTGCCGGCTTGTGCCGCGCTCAGGGGCGACTCACCTCCCGCCGTGCCGCTGAGCTTCGCGTCTCCGGGTGGTGCACACCCTCGGTGCACATGACAAAAAGCATTCCGCACAGGGACGGGAACGATTGGAGCGACCGTCGGTCCCAGTATAACCTAGGAGGAAACAAGAAACTCCAACAGCTAATGAAAGGACCCGGGGCTACAAGGAGTCCTGCGGCACCGGACAGACCAACAGATTTGGCAGGGCAAACCCCGAAGTGGGTTTTACCCAGAGTTTATGCCCTAGCAAATCTGTTTGTAAGGTGCCACTGGACTCCTTGGTGTTTTTGCAGATACAGACTAACAGGGCCACCCCTCTGAGAATGTTCATAATGCTAAAAGAGTTCACTTGCTTCCAGTACGTGATGACTAGCAGCTCTGCCTTTCTAAGCATTACAATCCCATAAGGATAGTTTGTCTAGTGAACCACTGGCAGGAATAGCACAGACTGCTTAGCGTAAAACTCTTTACTCTGTTCCCATGCACAGCTGCCATGCAGATTATAGACTTTTTTTTAATGCATTTTTTTACTGAGTGAATAATTCTGGGGTAAATGATCCACCCCCCTCCTCATATCGATCTTTTTTTGAAGCATCTCTAAGGGCATGTCTAGACTACAGGGTTTTTTCGAAAAAAAGTCACCTTTTTTCAAAAAAACTTCACCTGCATCTAGATTGCAGCCGCATTCTTTCGAAAGTAAATCAAAAGAACATGGCAGTTTTTTTGATTGCAGTAAACCTCAATTTATGAGGAATAACACCTTTTTTCAAAAGTACTCTTTCGAAAAAAGGTGCTATTAAATGCAAACTGTGCTTTTTCGGAAGAGAGAGTCTAGACTTTGTTTCGAAAAAGCGGCTTTGTAGTCTAGATGCTCTCTTTCAAAAGAAGCTTTTTTGAAAGATTCTTTCAAAAAATCCTCTTTCTAAAGAGGTTTGTAGTCTAGGTGTAGCCTAAGCTAAGAAAAAGCCTCTTTCAGATGTTATCAGTGATGAACCAGATTTACACTAAAGTAAAAGTTCTTCAGCTCAAGAATTGCACATTCAGAATTGGCTTACGGTGACAAATGGAACAAATGTTATCGTCTCAGCCTCTCGCCAGCTATTTACTTTCATAAGAATAGATAATTCAACAAAATCACTCAAGAATATACATATCGGGAACATATTATTAAAGGACTAATTCATCCTGTGGTAAAAAAGTACTTTGCAAAATTGTAACAGACCCCATTTTATGCCTGACTGGTTAATAATCACTAACTGCCTGAAAGTGAAAATCTTCTTTGTTTGAAAAATTGGCTGTGAATACAAGCTGTTTTTCCAAATGTGGATACACTTTTGGCCAGTGCCAGACTATGTTCATTTCCAGTGTTTTCATGGATGTTCTCATGCATTATTCAAAATTCATGCATATTAAGAATGCAGATGTTAACACTTAGCATTCCATTTGGATGTGTTCACATCTCCAAAGCCCTATGTTATCTAGCTCCATTAACAAGTCTGTCTACTTGTATGTATATCAAGTAATCTGTACATTCCTATTTAGTAACTCTACTGTTCACTTGAATGTTTTAAAAAGCATTTGAGACATTTTCCTTGGGTTTTATAATCCATTGTAAATTTCAGATATTTTGCTTGTTACTCATATTTATAGATGCAATGCCACACCTATGAAATATAACATTGATAATGCTGTCAAAGCCACAATGATTGCTTTGTTCCTTTGCTGTCTAGGAGCTACAGCATCAAGTTCTTACAGCTAACTTTGAGAAGAGAGAGACTACACCTCTGCAGCGGCAGATTGCATAATTTATTTACACAAGCTCCTGGCCAGATAACAAAGTTCTTGTCACTTTGTTGCCTGAATAACACACTTCATGCAATCAGAGGTATTCCACAGAAGTCTTGTGTTCCTGAGTTATGGAAGCTGCCACAGGTATTGTGTTTTAAGCCATGAAGCAAACATGCACCTGCCTTTCCTAAAATAACTCACTGAGGAAATATGTCAAACTTTCTGTATGGCATTGCTCCTGTCATGGCAGAGGTGTTTGGGAAATTGGGAACACTATATATGGAACCTCCCTAGTCTGGCATTCTCTGGTTCGCCAACCTCCATGGTCCGGCATGATTTTAGTTAGCCTGATATCCACTTATCATGGGTGTGACCAAGTTTCCTGCGGTTCCATAAAGTTTGTTTACAGCCACCCTAAATATTTTCTAAGAGCCCAGGAAGCAGTGGAAGTATTGGTAATGCTGCTAGACAATATTGACCTCCCATTGTTGAGCAAATTCTCTGCTTTGGCACTGATCCAGAGGGGGCCAGAGTTGAGAAGTTTCACCTGTAGCGACGTCACAGGTTACTAGAATGTCAAAATGAAACCCCATACGTTCCATGCCTGTTGTGTTTTCTCTGGCAGCCTGCAGGGTTTGTTTCCTAGCAGCATTTATTATTTCTGACTAACCATCAGGAAGTCGGTGGGGTTCTGCACATGTGGAATGTTTGAGCTGTCTCTGTTGGAATTCTAAACATCTCTCTGTTGATAGCTGGGGTGCTCATAAATAGACCTGCTTTACATGGACGGTGTCATTGTGAAAGTATAGGTGTGACTGGTGATATGCAATTATGGGATGGATACGTGGAGGCCATACAGGGGTTCCTCCAGACAGGCGCCTAAATACAAATGGTCAGCCGCTCCGAAGGAAATGCTATGCATCTGAAGCTCCTATGTTAAAATAAGACTATTTTTAGATAGGTGCCTAATTTTAAGCATTTGCATATGTTTGTGGAAAGCACTGCCCTCCACTGGAGAAAATGTGCCCTGCTGTTGTCTGCTGGTCCCTTTATTGCCTGAGTTAGTGGAACTGCTCCCTCAAATCACATCACAACCCACATTTCTGCTGCTGAATTTTGGTAAAGCACAAAAGAAGCCATTCCTGCAGCCGATAATGGGCATTGTTAGGCACAGAATTGCCATCAGGGCTGCTCGTGGAGACAGGGAACAACGTTTAATGGCTGGACAAAGAAAAATAATTGCAGACAGAAAGTATACAGCTCCATTGCCAGAGAATGCAGATGCCTCTCCCCAGCCCCTGAGAAGCTCAGAGAAAACTTGATGGACAGGTTCTCAGCTGAGAGGAGTTTCCAGAGAACCAGAGTTTTCCCTCCTCAGCCTTGTGCTTTTCTTCATGATCCGCGTCTAACGCGCCCTCTGCTACTCTTGGCTTAGTATTTACTTAGTTCATAGGTCACATGTGTTTACTTTTATGCAATAAAAACAGAGAAGAAATGCGGGGGGGGGGACACACACAAGTACAGTGGTAAAATAGAACAGAGTTAAGAATAGATTTTATTTCCTCAATCAACATAAGAACATAAGAATGGCCATACTGGGTCAGACCAAAGGTCCATCTAGCCCGGTATCCTGTCTGCCAACAGTGGCCAGTGCCAGGTGCCCCAGAAGGGGTGGACCGAAGACAATGATCAAGCAAATTGTCTCCTGCCATCCTTCTCCAGCCTTTGACAAACAGAGGCCAGAGGCACCATTCCTTACCCCCTGGCTAATAGCCTTTTATGGACCTAACCTCCATGAATTTATCTAGCTCTTTTTTAAACTCTGTTATGGTCCTAGCCTTCGCAGCCTCTTCTGGCAAGGAGTTCCACAAGTTGACTGTGCGCTGTGTGAAGAAGAACTTTCTTTTATTAGTTTTAAACCTGCTCCCCATTAATTTCAATTGGTGTCCTCTAGTTCTTATATTATGGGAACAAGTAAATAACTTTTCTTTGTTCACCCTCTCCACACCACTCATGAGTTTATATACCTCTATCATATCCCCCCTCAGTCTCCTGTTTTCTAAATTGAAAAGACTCAGTCTCTTTAGTCTCTCCTCATATGGGGTCCTTTCCAAACCCCTAATCAAAAGTCTGCAGTGAGGGGGTGAGGTTCCACCCCAAAAACTTTTGTTTTTCTTTCCTATTAATCAGTTTTTCCAGAAAATACAAAAACAAAAGTCCATGTTGAGAAAGACATGTACATGAATGCAGTAATTAATATTACCCCCATTTTGCCATAGACGTAAGATTATTTTTTCTCCATTTCAGTTCTGAATACACTGTCATTGAGTTGGGTTTCCATTTTCAGAGCATGATTCGTTCATTGGGAGATTAAATTCAAAACTCTGGAAAGGCTTTTGCAGCCACTGCTTTATTTTTATTTATTTTATTTATTTCTTTATTTTGTAATTTATGGCAAGAAAAGAATTTCGGGCAGGTGATCTGATAGGTGACAGCATCTTCAGAATCTACAATATATTTGAAAGAGTTTGTCTGTTTGTTCAAGAATTCCTCCTAAATGGTAAGAGGTAGGACCACCAAATTTGGCAGGCAGCTTCCTTTTAACATAATTTAAAGCAAGTTAATGTGGCAGAAAAATGGGATGTGCCTGGATTGGAATTGCTTCTCAGGCTGTGTCTACACTACAAAGAAAAGTCAGAAAAAGATACACAAATCGCAGACTGCAAATTGCGTATTTTTTTCCGCTTTTCTTTTGGAAGAGGCTTTTCCAAAATTTGGCGCATCTACATGGCGCCAAATTTTGGAAAAACCTCCTTTTCTGGCACATTCCTTCTTCCTCATACAATGAGGTTTACAGAGATGGCGAAAGAACGCGACTGCTTTTCCAACATTTTTTTTCAGAAAAGTGGATGCGTTCCTTGGACGCGGCATAGCTTTTCTGGGATACCTACAGTACCCTGGAAAAGAGCTGCAGTGTAGACGTAGCCTCAGATACCACAAAGAAAAGAGACAGAATCATCAGGCAGGTGAGAGGAATTGACTGGAGCCCTGCCCTCCACCCTAGGACTGTCCCAGCCTCACGCCTGCCACACACACCATTTAGGGAGGGAGGGCTGAAGCCCTCCCCCCCAGTTCATATGGGAACATTGCCGGCTGTTCCCCTTCATCAGGGAGTGAGGGAAAGTGCACAGTTTGCTGCATTCCTCACTCTGGCTGGGGAGTGTAGGAGGGCAGATGAACCTGGACCTGCTCCAGTGGAGGGAGATGTTCCCCTCCCCCGGCTGTGCCCACTGGAGCTGCAGCGGCCATGGAGAGGCACTTCTCAGCTGGCCCCAAGCTGCTGCAGTAAGAAAGGGCTGGGGTTGTCCTCTCTCCCCGGGGCAGCCTCCATCCTGAACCCCTCCTCCCCAGCCCAGAGCAATGATTTCAATGAAGTGTGAACAGTTCCATTTTATTTTCCAAAAAACAAAAATCAAGTTAGGGACCCAAGCAATGCCGGGTAAATCGTCTTGCTTACTATAATCATGAAAACCTACATATATTTTGACCCTAGTAGCTGACTTGGACGTATAAATGATGATAACACGTTCTTCATCACTTTACAGCAGTGTTTTCAGAGTTAGTTAATGTTTGAATGACTTTTTGAAGGCATAAAATGGCATGGAATTCTCAAGATTTATAATTAACTGACATTATTCATTAACTTGCAATATTTATTTGTCCTACATATAACAGCTTTCAATGTTGGAGATTAATTCAAAGAATTATACCTATTTTTTGTACTTAAGAAAAAAATCAGGTATATAGTGTTATTTACCCTTTTCCAAAATACAGAAAAATGGGGTCACATGAGGAAATCAATAGGCAGCAGGTTTAATATAAACAAGAGGAAGTACTTTTTCCACACACTGTACAAGTCATCTGTGGAACTCCTTGCCATGGGATATTGTGGTGGCCAAAGGTATAACTGGGTAAAAAAAAGGAACTAGATAAGTTCCTGAATGATACATCCATCAGTGGCTATTAGCTAGCATGGATAGAGAGGCAGCAAGATGCTTGGAGCTAGAAGGAGAAGACAGCAGTCGATCAGTCCAACTGCCCTGTTCTGTACACTTCTATACCTTGACGCTATGGTACTAACCACTGGCGGAGCACAGGATAATGGGCTAAATGTTCTTATAGTTGGGGTCAAATGCCATAAACTTTAACTAGTTCTTAGACTGTGATTTAGGCCTCAGTCCTATAGAATCAGCCGCACAGGTAGGCTCTTCTACCTAGACACAGTTCCATTGAAGGAAAGCATCAGGAATTTGCCCAGGGAGAGGGGTCTTGCCCACCAGTATGGATCAGCTTGCAGGATCAGGCTCTTACTATTAGCACACTATCTAAATTAAAATCTAGCTGTGGAAAATACATGATGGTGCAAAGTGGTTAATCAGTTGTCCTAAGACAGCTGTTAATTATTTCTATTGCAGTAGCTCCTTAGGATCTCAAAGTAGGATTAGGGCCCCATTACAAGAGGCACCCTACAAGCAAGTGAGCAAATACAGTCCTGGGTCATCAGAGCATGCCCCTCAAATGTAGACTTCATGCAACAGAGGAATAAACAGACAAGAGGCGAGCAAAGCAGCAGCAAGTGAGGAGAAGGAAGGAATCATAAAAAGAGAAAAATCACAGACTCTAAGTACCTGCTTCTGCTACCCTGACTCAGTGAATATACTAGTCTGACCAAGATGCTTAATCAACTGTAGCACCAAACAGGCGTGACTGGCTCTGCATTAGGATTTATTTTCCAGTGTCCCCAGCCCTGTGTCTCCGAAGAGACAGATGAATGGGGCGGTGAACCGTGAAACAAAGTCACACGTTGACTAACACTTTTTGCTGCTAGTTTGTTTCTGGAAAGCAGCAGGGAGAAGGGGAAGTGAACATGATTTTATCACGACCAGAGAGGAGCTGATGGGTAGTTTTGCAGCCCTGTGGGATCCTCTCCTGGGTATCCAAGTGTTTCCGAGAGCTCTGTGAAACATCCCTGAGCAGCAGGAGCTGGAGAGTTTAACAATGGCTCCTTGTAGCAGGAAGACAGAAACGTGACCCAGCCTGGAGCTGCTGAGGGGTGTGGCCAGGTAAGAACAGCCAGCCCTACCTGCTCAGGTGTTTACCCTTAAAGCAGCTGAAAAGGTAGCTCCGCAGATCAGCACCTGGTGTAGCTTCAGCTGGATAGTGACAGAGCAAACTGGAAACATGTCTTGCTAAAGGAAACATTAGAGATTTGAGCAGAGCACGGCAGGCGATTTGAACCAAGATGAAGAAGAGCCAGGGCACGTTTAGCAAACTCTTTGGGAAGAAACATGCCAACACCAACACCACTTCCCTCTATACCACAAATCCAGCCTGGGTCTTCTCTCAAGAGATCACCTCTAATGGCCAAGGTGGTCCCGGTGAGTATCTCTCTTTATTTGGGTGTTCAGGAGAAAGGCAATAAAGAAATTGGATCACCCTCTGGCCTCTCTAGCCTCCTGATTTGAATCCAAGCAGTGGCTGGCTAATCCTGGTATGGAGCGGACAGCTGTAATGGACTTGTTAGGGAGCTGTAGTGTGGACAGTATTAATGCTGCCAGACAGAGCACCTTGAATCATTCATGCAGTCTGGGAGAGTATGGGAGGTATTTGTTAGAGCTAAGCAGCTTCACAGAAGACATGTTGGAACCTGTGATCCTCGGAATGGGCAGTGATAAACTCAGTAAAGAAATGCCAAAGGCTTCTGCGCAAGTTAAATAGCTAACCAATCCTGGGAAATTCTTCCCAAGAGGCATGAAGACCCTGGCTTAATATGTGGGAGATTCTCAGAGCTCTGAAGAAGGTGGTCTGTGGCTTGCTTTGTTCTAGTCTTTGCTAACCCATTTGATCTGCTCTTCCCTGGGTATTAAATGAACTTTTGGTCATGTATTGGTAGCCAGTGCCTTGTTTTTGAGAAACTTGAAGTTCGTTTGTTGTGTGGATTTTATTTGTATCTTATTGTAGATTTCACACCCTGGAGGTTTAGGTGGGATAGTGCCAGATAAAATATTATTAGAGCTGAAACAAAGTACCGATAACAGAATGTGGATTGCATTTTTAGATTCCAATACAAAATTGTAAATTCAGAGGTGGACGTATTGTTTATCTAGCTCTGTAACTTTTCTTAGTGTGTCAGCTAAAGATAGAGGGTTTACGTCAGGGGTGGGGAAACTTTTTTTGGGTTGGGGACCTCAGACTCACAGAAAAAACAGTCGGGGGCCGCACACAGATGAGAAGCAAAAAGGGAAAAAAACCCTCACTGTGTGCTCCCCTACCCCCAAGAAGCAAAGACACTCCCCACATGCCCCTCACACAGCAGAGCCTAGGGAGGCCCAGACTAGTAGATTCTGTGTGCTCTAGCCATGTGGTGGGGGGGCTGGAGTTTACATCCAGGGTGTGTCTAGACTACAGGGTTTTTGTGAAAAAAAGTGGCCTTTTTTTTTAAAAAAACTTCCCCTGCATCTAGACTGCTGCCGCATTCCTTTGAAAGTAAATCAAAAGAACGCAGCAGTTTTTTCGACCATGGAAAACCTCATTTTACAAGGAAGAATGCCTTTTTTCGGAAGTGCTCTTTCGAAAAAAGGCGCTACGTAATGCAAACTGTGCTTTTTCGAAAGAGAGCATCCAGACTGCCTGGGTGCTCTCTCTTTTTTGAAAAAGCGGCTCGCTTTTTCGAAAGTACTGATTGTAGTCTAGACGCTCTCTTTGGAAAGAGGCTTTTTCGAAAGTATCTTTCGAAAAAGGCCTCTTTCGAAAGAGGCTTGCGGTCTAGACGTAGCCCCAGACTTTACACTGGTGAAATTCAGATGAGCTGATAATAGGTACTATTTTAAGTGTGATGAGACTTTATTTGCAACTGTTCCCTTCTAATTGTCACTATAAATCCAAAGAGGGACTTGCTTATTTTTCCTGTCAATGGGTTTTGTTTTAAAGTGGCGGTGCTTTTGGCTAACTACCAAAGCAGGCCTCAGCCCTGTGCCCCTATCTTTCAAAGTCAATAGGATTGGAAGCACAAGGGACTCTGGCTCACACTCAGAGCTGTGAGTTTTGAAAGCCCTCTCACATAAATAAGAGTTGCAGGATCTGGCCTTTAGTAGCTCTAGCACTGTAATACTTTATCTAAGGCATTTTATGCACTAAGTAGAGGGTGGTTTTTGTCTTTTTTTTTTCAAGCCAGCATGTTAAGACGACTTGGTGTATTTATCCTAGGCCTACTGTTGCCGCACTGCAGAACGGCCTAGGCACAGATTTAGTTGAAGTTTGGGTTTCTAAAATCGTTGTGTTCCTCCTGATCAAAGCCCTGCCTTGTATCTTTGCCCCTTTCTTAGCACATTTACTGCATAGTTTCATAGGCTACAAGGCGCTCCACTGCTTATGCTAATCCCCACCCTAGTTTTGCATCAGATATATTGCAAGGTAAACACCAGTTAAGCAACAAGGAAAGGGTGTAGGTTTTGCGTACGACTGACTCAGAGATTCCTGAATTTAGTCCCTAGTGCCACCCCCTTCCTCAGTTATGTCTACGCTAGCTTCCAGCTACACCTACCATCCATGATGCAACCATTGAAATTACAATATTACAAATTGTGAGTAGCCTCTGTCAAGTCACATAACTGACTCTCTGGGACAGTTCAGTCTTTTTGGGAAGGGCATTTGTTCAAACCTAGGATACTCCTAAAGCAAGGCAGTGTCACATCTGCAAATGTCTCCGGAAGACATTCTGTAGCCAAAGGTGCCCAAAGTACAATCCAAGGAGCAACTGCTTCCAATGGGGGTGTTAAAATACAGCTCATGCATGTAGTTGGAGAGGAAGGTCAGGGGAGAACACTGAGCCATTACAACTTTTATGGCTGGTAGTCTTTAAACAGGAAAATCCTGTTTATTTGGCAAGAAACATAAGAATGGCCAGACTGGGTCAGACCAAAAGTCCATCTATCCCAGTGTCCTGTCTGCCAACATTGGCCAATACTAGGTGCCCCCAGAGGGAACGGACAGAACAGGGAATCAAGTGATCCATCCCCTGTCGCCCATTTCCCAGCTTCTGACAAATAGATGTCCCAGAGGGAGAGAACACAACAGGTAATCCTCAAGTGATCCCTCCCCTGTCTCCCACTTCCAGAGAAACAGGCTAGGGACACCATTCCTGCGCATTCTGGCTAATAGCCATGGATGGACCTAACCTCCATGAATTTATTTAGCTCTTTTCTGAACCTCGTTATAGTCATAGACTTCACAACATCCTCTGGCAAGGAGTTCCACAAGTTGACACTGCATTGTGTGAAGAAATACTTTGTTTTGTTTTAAACTTGCTACCTATTATTTTCCCTTCCCTGGCTTTTTTTTTTCCTCTCTTCCCCTATCAGAAGCATTCAGGCACATTTCCTAAAGATGCTTAAAAGTCTGCAAATTCTTAATAACTTTGTTGCAAAGTTTTTGGTCTGCAATCCAGCCTCTTACTGACTTCAACTGGTGTCTTGTTTAGTTTAAGGCTCAAATAATTTTTGGAGCCCCTGGACCATTCAGTCTCTACTAAATTAATTGAACTGTTTGAATCAAGAGCTCTGCGAAGTTGCTTTAGATTTGAGTGAGAGTCCCACCTTGAACCGTTTATAAAAGGAAACCACTGTCGCGGTCTCTTGGGCCTGAACACTGACCTGCAGGGGAAGTTCTGCTTTTAAGGACCTTGTGTGTGTGTGTGTGTGTGTGTGTGTGTGTGTGTGTGTGTTCCCTCCCATGGTCCTTGTTGAAGCTGGAAGCATAACACCACTGCGACCTGCTCTGTCAGTGCCTGGCATGTGGGTGATATGGTATAGTGGATGGTGACACCACCATTTTTGGGAACAACTTTTCCCTCCACCCAGGGAGGGTTGCCGCCTACTCTGAGCATCAGCCTGAAGATTGCATGCCTCTGGAGCACCTGCTCTCAGCAAGCTCTGCCAACGTGGCGACAGTCCTGGACATGGTGTGAGAAATGCAATCAGCCAAGCTTGCTGAGTTTTATCTTATTAATTGGGATGGCATTCGTGGCTGACTCACTGCACCCAGGCTCGCCCATGCAGGTGTTGAAACGAAGAATAACGTGGCATTCCTGCAAGCTCTCTGAACATCTATGGGACTCCATAATCTCCTTTTTCATCCTCAGCTACCTGGGGAGAAGTGTGTGTGTGTGTGTGTGTGTGTGTGTGTGTGTGTGTGTGTGTGTGTGTGTGTGTGTGTGTGTGTGTGTGTGTGTGTGTGTGTGTGTGAGAGAGAGAGAATCCAAGCTCAGCAGAGGTGCACTGATAATAGGACTGGTCAGGAAATGATTCTTCCCTCCCCCCATTTACTAAATAAATAAAATTGACAAATCTCTAAATCTTTGAAAATTAACTTTTTTTTCCAGATGTTTCTGGTTTGCAAACCCAGAATCTCCTTGCTTCTGTTTTTCTCCAACAAGAAGTGTGTTTTGCTTTCTCCCTTCTGCTTATATGGGCTTTGGAGGATGTTGCAATTGCATGCAAAGCACACTCCATGACAGACACCTGAGAACACGAACAATCCTTTGGATTGCATTTTCTTCAGTTAACCATCTGGGGCATGTGTCAGACTGTTAGCATCGACAGATAGAACCCTATGCAGATACAAAATTTGTATCTGCAAAAGGAGCTGTGGATATCAGCACTGACATCTAGGATGCGGATTCCTGCAGATATACAGTGGATAGCCTCAGATTTGCAGGACTGTAAACATTGGGGACCTTCCAGCGTGAGGGAGTCTGTTGCTTCATGGCGATTGATTTGGTCATTGAGGGGGAAAACTAGGCTGGGAAGATACAACTGAGTTTCAGAGAATGGGTGTTCTTCCCACCGGTTTGCACGGCTACAAGGACAACCAGCTAGTCCGATAATCTCAGATGCAAACTGGCTGGCAAGACAAAACACAAATAGGTGTCTCCTTTTATAAAAGGAGATTCTTGCTTGAATGAAAACCACAATGAGGTTTTCAGGCAAAAAAAAAATGCAGCCCATCCCTTTCACTTGTTTGTGCGGATTACACAACCTTAATTTTCTAGCCATATAATCCACAGAAATGAAAGGGGAACATTAGATGGTCCTCCCATGTGTAGGATTTGAACCTTGGATTCCTCTGTGGTGAGGTGGAATATTGGATATTAGGAAAAACTATTTCCCTAGGAGGGTGGGGAAGCACTGGGATGGCTTCCCTAGGGAGGGGGTGGAATCTCCATCCCTAGAGGTTTTTAAGTCTTGGCTTGACAAAGCCCTGGCTGGGTTGATTTAGTTCAGGTTGTTCCTGCTTTGGGCAGGGGGCTGGGCTCGATGACCTCCTGAGGTCTCTTCCAATCCCAGGATTCTAGATGTGAGCATCATGCTCCCCAATTTAAAAAGCTATTTACATAATACCCTAATGCCCTCTCTCCCATGGAAATGTATAACAAAATCTCATTGATTTCAAGGGGAGTGGACACTTTTGTGTGGGAATTGATTCCATGTTTATCTCCGGACCTATTTTATATACCTTTCCCTCCCCCTTCCTTTGAAACCTGACTGTTTTGCTTTAATTTTCTTGGTAGCAAGTTATTCAATAGCTGTCCTTCTGGCAAAGGTGGGGTTTACACCCAGTGGTGCCTTTGCCTTTTAATTCATGCTATTAATTAGCCACACAACTTCATTAAAATAAATTATGGGCTCTATTTACTTTCAGACAGCACAATTGGGAGAGGTGTGATCCAGTGGTAAAAGCAGAGGTCTGGTTATTCGCCAGCTCTGTTCCAGCACCTTCAGAGGTCACGACCAAGTCACGTCAACTATGCCACACACATCTGTAAAATGGGGATAATGCTATTTCACTCAGAGGGTGTGTTTAGGCTTCCTTTTGTTTGTGTTATTTACCCCCCATTATGTTGCTATAATTATGTACTGGAAGGAAGCACTGGAACATTTCTGAATTTGATGGCAACAGCAACAAAGATTTTTGCAGGGACTAAAGAAGCATTTTTGTTGAATATCAATATCTGGGTTTGTGTTCTACTTGTGGTGTTCGTTATTTGACCAGGCCCCCTATAGCAAACAACCAAAACATGGCCAAGGTATTTTCTCACTTTGTCCCTCCAGTGCATGGTGTTTTATTTAGGAGAGAGATGTGTGGAGGTGCATTTGTACTTTGATTTGCTACAATCATAAATTCACTGGAGACAGACCTGTTGGAGACATGGAGCCAAATTCTGCCCCCACCAACTCCAGTTTTACAAGTGCCCAACAAGAACAGGTTCAATCTAGTGCTGCGTGCATTGACTAGATACTGTTGGGAAGAAATTTAACTTCGCCCCTCACCCTACCTCATCAATGTCATTGGTATGTGTATTAAACACTGTGAACTGCATCTTTGGGTTAGACTTAAAAATCTCTGATAACAAGTTTCAGAATCTGTCTCAAGTGAGCGGGGCTCACGCTGTAGCACTAAACTTTTATGTAGATGCTTCTACTTGGGCTATGAAGCCAAGCAAGATGGGGTGGGTTTCGAAGCTGGAACATCTGTACTGCTATTTTTAACACCATAGCATGACCCTTGCAATTCTTGTCTGCAGGCTCGGAGACACGCTTCCATGGGTTTGGTGGGTTGTCTTTTGTGTTTGTGGGGTTTTTTTTTTCCTGTGTAGCCACACCTTTTGTGGCTGGACTAAGTAAAACATTCGAGTCAGTTACTTCTGAAACTAGCCCTAAATTGATGGTTCCACCAGAAAAGTCTGATGGTTTCAGGTCTAGAAACGCCAGTTCAGTCCCTGCTCTTGACCCCACCTAGGGCATTGTGATCTCTGAACTCGTCCAAAGCCCCCTCCCGGCTGCCTTTTAGAACGGCCTGGGCAGCAATGCGAAGTGCAAGAAGGAAAGCCCTGTAGCTGCTGGCAAAACCCTGGCATGTCCCCTTTCCTTCTGCAGGCTGTGCCATTACAAATCCTTGTGAGGGAGAGGCTAACGATTGCTCACCCTTTGCTTTGGTTGGTGTTCATGGCAAATGGCTTGAGAAAAGCAGCGGCTGGTGAAGGTGGCCACACGCGGGGAGCTGGGATACTGCTGAACAACACGAAGGGGTCTCTCTGTAGCACGATTAAAAGACAGGACTCCATTGTAGAGATAGGGCGGCCTACAATACCAGCAGCAAAGGTCACATGTTGATCCCCACCTCCTACTCCTATGGATTTGCAGCTGTCAGGATGGGGGCAGGAGTGCAGGGTAATAGCTCAGGATTCAGGAGGGATTCCTTGGCAGGGTTAGAGAGAGGCCATCAGTGGATCTCAGTCACCTCCAGAATCCATCCATCCAGCACGAAAAAAGCCAGACGCTGTCTCTCAGCTATGCCTGCAATCTGGGTGCTAACGCCAGTCAATGATCCAGCTGTGGAACCAGCCAAGTGACTTTACATAAGCAGGGGGGAATGTCAGAGAAAGTGTCACCGCACAATCGGCTGTTTTCTCCTAGTGGTTTCTGAATCTCCTCCCTCCCTCCCAAAGGGTAACTCGGATGCCAGCTTTATAAGTCTACCCCCCCCGCAACCCCTGTGGATGTTTGTTAATGCTGAATAGCAGTAAAAATAACCCACTCAGAACAAGTGTGGTCTAGTCTATCTGTGTACTTTAGGCTCACCTGCTCTCTTCTCGCCTTTTCTTATTAAGAAATGTTTTCTTCCTACAACAAGAGCTGCAATATAACACGCTGTGCCATGGTGTTTTGCGACTGGTGACATGGGGCGGCTCCACTCCGTTCAATGGGCCGACTGTACAAACAACTGTGTGTTTGCAGGATCAGGGGCCTGGTGACTGCATATTTATTGCAAGTGGAGCTGGTGAGAAAAGTGCAAACCAAGTCTTGCAGTCGGCTTCATTCTGGCTCCTTCCTCCACATTTAATTTGTTGATGTTTTCCATTTACCCTAATTATGGTCATTCTTTAGGCGCCTTTCCCCAAGGTGCCCCAAAGCTAATCAACACTGGAAACATGGCCCCTAAGCAAGTGAGAACCTAATTCTGCACTGACCAGCAGACTGACACCCCTACTGTTAAGGAAAAGTCAGACAGAAGCTGACTTGCACCATGAAGGGATTCTAATGGACCACAGTAAGTATCAGAACCAAGGACCTTGTCTTGAGGATTTCCCCAAACACCTGAAAGCATCGATAAGCCTGTTCTCATGGCATCTTCAGCTCAGTTTTGCTGACCCACGAGATCGGGCGAAACACCAGACTTTAGGTTTCTTACCCAAACAGATGGAATCTAACCCGTTGCTGGGAGGATACCACCCAAAATTCACCACCCTGCTTCTTAGACAGTGGTGTTTGGTTTTGACAGCAGTGAAATTTATTCCTGTCTCACAGGTCCTCTTCTCCTTATTTCTAGGTGATGTTGTGGAACTCTATTATGAGGATAATCCCCTTACTAGAGCGACTGACTCTGGAACAGCAACGCTTAAGCCTCGGCCAAGAGTCCGACCGCTACTGACCTTCCTACCTCTCGTGAGTATTTTCCACACCCCTGATTACGTTCCTGAATGTAGGGGTCTAACTGCACAGGTATTACGAGGTCAAAGGAGTTTGCTTTGCCAGACCAGCAAACGGTGTTTAGAGCCAGCTAGATGGGTGCGGTCCCTGGTCTATTTCTCATCCTCTCTATGCAGAAAAAGTCAGATGGGAAGCAAAACCACTTTTAATGATGGGTACAGGGAGGGACTGAGATATGATCTGAGCCTATCCTTTGTGATGGACATATGCAAACTCTGCAGGCAAGAAGGGGTGAGGTGAGGTAAGTTACATTGGTCTTGATAAATATCATTGGCATTTCTGGTGCAAATAGGAGGCTGAGAGCGTTGGTAGTAAAACTGGATCAGATTGTGAGTAACACTGGATCAGTTTGCGAGTGCAGTGTTCTGATTTGACTGGTACGCATCACACCTTCTCATTGGCTCAGTGAGGAGATCCTCATTAGTGAGGCGAAGTCATGAAGCAGTAGTGGGGAAGGAGAAATGGGCAGAGCTCTATGCAGGGATGCTATAAATGAGCAAAACCCCCTTGAGCTGAATGGAACAAAGGAGCAGTCAGTGTCCTAATGCTGGCATGGCCATGATGACGTGGGACTGCCGGACTTTGCAACAAATTGGTATTTATGGGTCAGTGTGTGGATATTGGTGTCTGTCAGCCCCAAAAGCAAATTCTCCTCCGGGTGTCTGATGGGAGAACTCTCTGTAATTCATAGGGATTAAATTAGTTGAGTTCTGCAGAAATTAATTGTAAAACCCCTAGAGAATCAGACCCTTTCTGCAGATTATGTCCCTGGAGGATGGTTCAAAATGACACCAAATAAAGAATGGTCATTGCTGTAATCTATCTGATGTAGGTTTTTATCTGAGTGCCTTCCAGTAGTGCATTAAGCAACGTGACTACAGGTCTGTCAGGTGGTGGTGTTTTTCCTCCCGTCCTCTTTCCAGAGGAGCAGTGAGTGGGGTGCTGCGTTCTGGTAGTTGAAGGGTGAATTTTGTTGCTATTATTTAAATATACCAATTGGTACGTGCTTATATTGGAGAAGGCAGGTCAAAGAAATACATATGGCAGTTGGAGCAGAAAGCTGTTAGTTCCTAGGAGAGTTAATTGCTGCATGCCATGCCCAGGACAGGAGGTGCACACGCAACTCCCACCCTGATGAAAAGCTTGAGTGGTGCATTTAAATCAGCCCAAATTCAGCAAATGCCACTTGAGAAGGAGATGATGCAGAACCCCCTCCTTCCCTACTTATCACGGGTCGCATTGCTTTTGGCCCTCCTCCCCCTTCAAGGTGAGCGTGTAGCTTACAAAGCCGAGAGGGAAGAAAGGTCAGTTTGCATGTCTGCGTCAGGTTGAATTAACCCCGTGGAAATAGCTTGTGTATTTGTTTTATTCCCCGTGGAGCAAGCAACATACCTGCTCTCAACTCTGCCACAGCTGCTTAACATCAAAGTCAGGGAGGGCATCAAAAACAAAGGAGAGGCTGCTGCTGTTATGCCGGCGCCTTGGAGCTTTTCCACGATGGGCGCGGCTGAGCGCTTTTCCCTGGGAGCTCTTGTGCTGTCTGCTCTCAGTGCATCAGTTTCGCTCGTCCGCACTGCTAGGCTGTTCTCGCATGCCTTGACATAATCGCCAGACGGGGGGCCCTTTCTACAAGCTCCTGGGGGCAGGGCTTCTCAGACAGGATTATCAGCACGTGCATAGCAACTGGACGCGGGCACTGGAAATTTGGAGGTACAGTTATCAGGGGGATTCCCCAAAGAATCTCTCTCTACCTCCAGAATCTGAAGGGGGAGAGTTCTCCCGGCTAATTCAGAAAAATCTCTCCATTTGTACTGAACATTGAATATATTTTTCACCACGTGGCGAGCCTTCCCCAGGCCCCAGTTTCATAAGGAGTGTGCAGTGGGGCACAACTGACTAGGTCAGGGGTGGGTAAATACCAGCCCATGGGCCAGATCTAGCCTGCCAGGGTTAGCTCCTGGCAAGCCCCCACTGCTATATTTACCTGCACAGCCACAGCTACCAGTGGTCACAGCTCTTGTTGGCTGCAGATCACAGTTCCTGGCCAATGAGAAGAGCAGAAAGCAGTGCGGATGGGGACACTGCTTCCTGCTGCTCCCATTGGCTGGGAGTGGCAGTCCGCAGCCAATGGGAGATGCCATTGCCCGTACCTGCAGCTGTGCAGATAAATATAGTGGCAGTGGCCTACCAGGGGCTAACCATGGTGAATGACAAATGTGTCATTGCCCATCCTTGAAGGCGTATTATGGAGATGGGGTAGCTGAACTGCATGTAACATGGGCCATGGCTAGAGGTTAGGATATTGTCTTTACCAGATACTGGTCTGGTCATGCAAATCCAGTGTTCTTAGTCCTAAAGAGCTGACATACTAAGAGAGAATGAGCCAGATTTGGTTGCTCCTTGTGCATCATCCGCATAGCTGTTGACTGCATTTCAAGTCGGTTATTACCCCTGTGCATGGACAGCGACTCGGTTGCACAAACGTTAGTGGGGTTGCACAGGTGCTGTTCTGGAGAGTGAGACAATGGAGCTACAGGGGTGTCATTAAAAGAACAATTAGTAGGCTGTGGGATTACACGGGTGTTGTTGCGGGCATAATGAGGAGGCAATGGAGCTGCACAGGTGTCACTGAGGGTGTGGGGAAGCCGCAGAACTTTTCTTGAGGCTGACAGCACCAGAGAGAGAGAACCCTACTTGACTGGAGGAGCTCGGATGGAGTTTGCAGGGCTGGCTTTTAGTTACAAATTGAATCTTCAATGGAATCAAAGAGAAGGAAAAAGCAAAAGAACTGTGTGCAGATAATTTTACAGGAGATACATGCTTGTGGTACAGCTGGCCTTCTGCTTTTGTTTGAAATGGGCCACTAGGGGAAGAAAACCAGGCCAGAGGGAATAAATAAGTCCCTGCAGCACAGATGTCCTTTGGAATAAACATGCAGAACCATTCTCCTCTGCTTCAGCAATGACACCTTCTCGCCCGCTCCTCGGGCTGACCTTTCTGGTGCACTGTTGGGCTACAGGATGGGAGCCCTCTGACTCCAAGCTGACATTGTCCCTCATCCTCCAGCAAATGTTGTTTGTTGCTGCCCTTCCTCCCCCACAGTGATTCCTGACTTCTCTGCGCTCTCAGATTTCCCTTTTTTAATAATAAAAGGCTAACTCTAAAGGGAGAAGCCAAAGGAGTGAGTCACTGAGAAGGCTAAAAAGACATGCAGCCCAATTTGCCTTTGCAGGCGGTGAAAACCTGCCCTGTAAGCCCTTCAAGTAGCGTCTCTCCCTCCCTGGCATAAGAGAGAAATGAGAGCTTTCCTGCCTATTGAATATCAGCTGCTACACTTGCCTACATTCCCCCCTACACACACGCGCACGCACATGGCAAAACAGGATGGAGGTACTTTCTGGCCCAAGTGTTTCTCCAGCTGGGAGGCCTTGTGGGACACGTGCTTGCACTCAGGGCGGGGGAGGTGGGGGGTGGATGGGGATGGAGATTCTTTACACTGGCAAATGAAGTTATCCTCCAAAAATGGGGGGTTTAGTGACTGACATTTTTGCAGAAGAACTTGGGTTTTTTGGAATTGCAAGGGAAAATGTCTCTCTCTTTTCAATTCTTTTCCAGTCGAAGCACTGGGGAGATTTAAAATAAGAGGGAGAGTAAGGGGTTTCCCCTCTAATGTAGAAAAAAATTGTTGCATAATTTTTAAATGAAAAATGTAATTTAAACTTACATTTTAAGTGGGTGTTAGGTTTTTCTTTTTTTTTTCCTTTGCATAATAACGTTGCCTTTCTTCTTCCCCCCCCCACGCCCAGCTGTGACATAAAATGAACAGAGCTAAGACCCACTCTTCTGCCCCTGAGGCCTTGCTTTGACACGCCTCACAAAAGCGATTTACTAGTCTACAGCCCCCTCTTCGAACATGGCCACCCTTCTGACCTTCTGCATTGCTAGGGCTTTGATTGGCTGACGTATATACAATCTTGAGTCAATATTGAAAGTGGCCTAGGGTTTGTGTACACCTTGCCCTGGACTTGTGCCCAGCTCTCGTCAATGTTTTTTGGCTTGACGTTTTTTTCTCTCTCCCTTCTCCTCTCTCCTCCCCATAAGATGAACTTCCTTCCCACATGAACCTGTGTGGAATTTAGCAGTGGCCTTGCTACCAGGCGCAATGTTTTCCAGGAGATACGTTAATGGGAGGGCACTTGCAACTGTTGTACTCTTGGGAGCAGTGCCCCTCTTTTCAGTGTTTGGCCGCCTACGCTTTGCAGAACTGCCTCCTTTCTCATTGCCGGTGCAAGGTGCCACCTGGAAGCAGCCCTGAGACACAGCCCACTAGCTAACCAGCAAGCAGGAGCAGCAGTGGAATGGGAAGGGCAAGCTTTCCTGGCTGTGCCTCCCCCAGACTCAGAGAAGTCACCTTGAGGGATTAGGGGAGAGCTTATTTTCCTGGGTCCAGTCAGCCCTCAGCCTCGCTGAGGTGTCCGGTGGTCTTTTGCTGTAGACGCTTGCCACCGGGCGCCAAAACCAACCTCATTCCAAATGAAGGAACTTGTAGGTACTTGTGATAGGAGATTGTGTGGACAGGCAAAATCAAGTCAGGCAGGGCTCTCTCAGCAGCATTCAGAGGGCGATAGGCCGTATCTGATTCCATCCGCCTGTCAGGGAGGTGTGTCTTCACATGACAGTGAATGCTCATTCCAAACAAGGTGCTCCGCGCCCTGAAAACCTCCTTCCACAAACCTGAAATGCTGGTTCTCAACACACCACCCGAGAAAGTGGAAGCGCCTCACCCTGAGTCAGAGGGAGGCTGAGTCAGGCTCGTCATGTGCGTAGCAAACACCATACAGTCGCTATGGCCAGCCTCGTCATGACAGGCCACCGTCTTCCTCCGCTTTTGAAAGGCAAGCTTGTGCCATTGTGGGGGCCAGTTTTGAGAGTGGCACAGAGCACCCACAACTCCAGAAGAATTCCCTGGGTGTAGCAGATGCTCATTTTATGTATCTCATTTTAACATCTTAAAAAAATTAGACTCCTACAATTAGTGGACAGTTGAAAATACAGGTCGTCTTGTTCATTTCCATAGGGGCGTGTCCCCGTAATCTAACACGTGACACATGCACCCCTCAGAATATAGGGGCAAACAAATGCTTAGAAATCACTCTGTTTCCTTGTCAACAAGCTACTATTTGCATTGCCCACAACATTTTGGCATCTGAGGTGGGGAGCTCAAATGACGGCCCCTCGCTTGGGCCAAAACTTTGAAAGGTCTCAATTCTGCCTTCTTCCTGTTCTACTCCTCTCATGGTACTGCAGAGAGAATACATATGCACCAGCAGCTGACACAACTTTCTACACTCTTGGTCCTAGGGGCTCCCCTCCCACAGTCTGGCACCTGAGGCGGCCACTTCAGTTCGCCTCATGGTAAGGCCAGCCCTAAATGCACTCCTGAGTTTCAAGGCAATGTGTAATAGCTAAGAATTGCTGGTTTTCTATTTGTGGCCTTGGTTATATTTTCGTGACGCTACCAGAGATGGCCACTCTAGCTTGTATGAAATGACTTTAGATGCCTCTTTGGTTGGATTTCCTTGAGGTCTTCAGCTTTGCCAACAAAAGCCAAACAAAGTCATGACCTGCTGACCTCTTCAGCTGGAGAGGAGTGCTTGATGCCACTGGATAAAGGCAAAGGGGGAGAAATCCTGAAAAGCTTCTGTTTTTCTTAACCCTTTAACAAAAGCAAAGGTTCTTACCCAAAAAGTTCCCTCACATTCTATTGTGTACATCCAGGAACCACAGAACATAAGAATTCCATGGAGCCTTGAATTCTACCATTGATACAGGTCGATACATAAGAACGGCCAGACTGGGTCAGACCAAAGGTCCATCTAGCCCAGTAGCCTGTCTGCCGACAGTGGCCAGTGCCAAGTGCCCCGGAGGGGGTGGACCGAAGACAATGATCAAGCCATTTGTCTCGTGCCGTCCGTCTCCAGCCTCTGACAAACAGAGGCCAGGGACACCATTCCTACCCCCTGGCTACCCCCTACCTGAGGCCTTAAAAGCAGCCTATCAGTTCACCACTGTTAATGTGCCTGGCCAACTACATAATGACACATTTTGGGGACCGAGGAAGGTGTTCTCCTGACTGTGGTCTGATCAGTTTAGGTGCTGTGGCTGGGATTTAAGCTGGTCTACATGTCCCCTGAGACCGATGCTCTGGAGATCGGTCTTCTAGGGTCTGATTTAGCGGGTCTATTAAGGACCCGCTAAATCAACCACTGATAGTACCCTGGTGAACCTCACAACTCCATGGGGTCATGAGGAGTAAGGGAAGTCAACGAGAGTTTCTCCCATCAACCTCTCACAGCGGGGACGCCACAGAAATTTGACTTAAGGTACACTGATTCCAGCTATGCTAGTCTCGTAGCTGGAGTTGCATATCTTAGGTTGATTGTTTGTTTGTTTGTTTTTCCATGTAATGTAGAGCTGGCCTAAGTAATGCACACAGTGAGGGAGCATCAGTATGTTCCATTTTGTCAAGAATCAGAAGGAAATGCTGGGTGAGAGTGGGGGTAGGGACGTTATTTGTCCTGTTCATTTATAGTCTCTTCTGTCTGGGAGGTCCTTGGGTTTCTGTGCAGGGGACTGGACTTGGTGATGTGTTGAGGTTCCTTCCAGTTTTGTGATTCTGATTGCTACTTTGCCTTGGTGATCCAAACACAGACTAAAGGGAGTGCTTTAACAGCGTCTTCCTCTCCTCCCTCCTATCTGTGCCGAATGTGATCTCTGAGGGATATGAACTTCGACCCTGGAGTGAGCGAGCTTAATAGCACTCTAGTGAGTTGGGCAATACTATAGACTTCAGCGGCCCTCCTTTCCTGGCAGCAGTCATATAAATGGGAATGAATGCAGGCCAGGGCAGCTCTAGCAAAAACGCCCGTTCCTTGATCAATAGTAGCAATTCTCCCAGTGGGTGGGGCCGAGAATCCGAAGCATTCAAGTGGCTGAAGGGGTGTGTGAAACCGCAGGGTCGATGGTCACATTTCAACCTACAGCCAGCAATGTTCTGGATCTGGGTACAGTTCAGGAAGGCAGGTATTTTTAGTAACATGCATGCATGGTGTAATTATCAGGCGGTACTGAGAACACAGCCCGAACCATTGCGATGTTTCCTTTGACTGCAATAGGGTATGTGGTTCTTAGAACAATATTTTGGTGACCTTAGAGTGCGGCCATGCACCCTTGTTGGTGGCCACTTGGGCAATCTTCCAAAGCCAAACCCCGCCGCCCTGGGCTGAAGCTCCAAGCCTAGGGGTTGAACCCCAAAGCCCACGGAGCACACAGGCTGATCCCATGTGTCTGCGGAGGCACTGGCTGGCGACCCCAGGAAGCTGCATGGGTAGGGTACTGATTCCCTGCATGCCAGCAAACACCAAGACTGCCAGGAGCAACAGCTGGGTGCAAGAGAGAAGGGGTGCTGCTTTGCTACCCCTTCCGCCCCTCCCCTGCCATCTCAGCCCAGGAGGCTGTTTGTAGCAGCAGTAAAAATCCCTTGAGCCTGAGAAACACAAGCCCTCATGCTGCAGGACGCAAGCCAACCTCTAACAATTGGGTTCTGGAGGAAGCTTTCCCTATGGGCAGGTTATTCCATAACTGCCTACCATGAGGTTCTTGCCCCATTGTCTGAAGCAGCTGGTGCTGCCTGCCATCAGAGACAGGAGGCTGGCTCTGCCACTACTCAGCAAATACCTGGATCCTAAACCATCCCGCCCTGGTTTCTTGTTCCCACCCCGCGCCTCCACAGCCGGTGAAGAGTTTCCACACGTTTATGGTGGAGCAGATTATGTGTGTGAGAGCTAAGACGGACCTTTGGCCTGTTGGGGCCTTGGGACCCTATGGCAGTCGCTTGCCAAAGCAACGGGATTGCCAAACGGAAGGCAAAGGGCACTGGCTGCATCATTACCTCGGGTGGGGGCGTTGTGTGAGATACGGTGGAAACTCCTCATCGGGCAACGCTCTCTCCGCACAAAGGACTGTTGCGAGCTGGTGTACAGAGCTGCTGAGAAGGAGCCATTGGCAGTGCACATCCTCCTCGTTTTATGGGCCCTACAAAGCCAGGGATGAGGCTGTCTATTCCTGGGATCTAGCTGCTGGCTCTCTGTGAGCAAGGTGTGTCTCTATAGATAAAGAGCATTCCTGTAACAGGGTCTGTCTGACTGGCATAAAATCCTCCCTTCAGCGCTGTAGAATAACCCCGTTCAGCCTTGTCCAGCACTGTTCTGAGTCGGTAGCCCTTGCCGCAGGGCGTAGACGACGGCGCATGATGCCTGGCAAGGATGCACTGAGCCTGTGAAACGTCTATAATGAAGTCTCGAGAGGGTACAGCTGGGTCTCAAAACTGCTGAGTAAAGCGTCAGTCCCGTAGGAATTACTGCATTCCAGTCCGGGCAGGGCTTGGGCTGTAATTTTGCCGCATTACTGTCTGCTTGGTGAGCAGCAGAAACATTGAAGGCTTTTGCAGAGTGATTGTCCCAGTGAGTCATGGAGGGGCAGGTTGGGCTGTCTGTGTTTGGGAGGCATCGGAAGCCCTTGTTCAGCGTTTCAGCCTAGATGAAAGTGCCCCGAATGAGGCGGCGTCTTGGAAA
This sequence comes from Rafetus swinhoei, assembly GCA_019425775.1. Taxonomy (NCBI): domain Eukaryota; kingdom Metazoa; phylum Chordata; order Testudines; family Trionychidae; genus Rafetus; species Rafetus swinhoei. The sequence goes on along the minus strand of JAFJHL010000175.1, from coordinate 3,486,724 downwards.
AATGGCATGACCTGGAACTGAGCAAAACTTGTGCTCCCCCAAATGACTTGCCGTGTCCCTGCTGAGCTTCAGGCTTGTGAAACTAAGATCCAAGTGCCTGGGCCAGCTCCCATTTTGCTGTTGTATCAAAATGCTTCCAAACTTGCAAAAATAGGTGAGACTCAGCAACTTCAGCTGGGCTTCCTGTTCAGTCCTCTGTGCTATGCAGGTGTTACCGACACACAATTCTCTGTGCCTCCCACACTCCTATATGCTCACACCTTCACCCAGTTCCTAGTGCTCATGGAGTAACCTTGTTAATTTAAATACCCACCCGTAGCCAATTTAGGGTGTAATCCTGTGAGTTTGCAGGTCCTTTTAGCAGTGGAAGAGCCTTACTCTCTATTCACAATTATCAAGCAAGCAGAATCCACATGCTAAGCACACAGTGCCTTGCTCACCAATCCTGATCAAAGCAGGTGAACATGTCCTGTTGGCCAGGCAAGGTCAGTCTCCTCTGCATTCTAGCTGCTGCACGTCACAGTCGTGCAGAGGATTCTTGGCAGCTCTGGTTTTAGGCTGTGTTTTGGAGGTGAGTTCCTCTTCCAGGTCTTTCCTTCTTCTTTCTGTTCCTCCTTTTCCTTTCTTGCTGGTCGTCTTGGACCGCCATTTATATAGTGAAACTCGAGTCCTGATTAGCTAGACCTTAACCAATTATTTTAGTAACATTGTACTAACCAATCCTAACATACTGTAATAGAATTTTCTCACCAATTGTACCCCACCACCTTAGTTCATTTACACTGAGAAAAAATTAATTATACCGCAGACAGCAAAAATTAAAAACCTGACGGAGATCATACAAACAATAGGAAAGTGGGGACCATAGTAATTGAATAAAGATTTCACAACCCTAACTTTATATCCACGGATGTCAGTGTGGATATCTGCCACCCATTTTTGCATCTAAAGTGGGTCTCTGTGGATTTGCAGGGCTCTATAGATAGTAGTTTCTTGCAAGACAAGATGCTCTTAAGTTTTCTTTAACCATCTTGAGATCTGATTCTTTATCTAGTGGCATTGGGTGCCATTAGGAGGGTTCTCCTTCTTAACAGCCTGGCATGATATTGTTGTAATGCAACTGAGATGGAATGTGAGTCTGACTCCCTGCCTTTCTGCTAATAGCTGCTGCTCTTCAATCTGACTGTAGATGAAGGTGTAGCCTTTAGGCCTTCCAATATGGCTGACTGAAAAAAGGTCTCATCCGTACACCAGGAGAGGAACACAAACCCATGAGGGAAGGGTACTGCCAATGGCACTTAATTTGTTAGGCTCTGCTGACCTCAACAGCGGCTGGAATTCATGCCGTTTCTTCCATGAATGTGTGCTGTGTGCAAACTTCAGTGAACAGCTATCAATTCTTGGTGGAGACCCAAGTCCCAGTGGCGGCCCGTCAATATAGGCGGTCGCCTAGGGCGCCAAGATAAACGGCTGTTGAGGGCTTGGGAGGCGGGTGGGCCCGACTGAGCATTTCACCTAGGGTGCCAGTTGCCGGCAGCTCGTCTAGGGCCGCTCCTGCCCAAGTCCTTGTATCCTCAGAACCAGTGTCGCATGAGCAGCCTATCTTCACCCCCACCTATTCCAGAGAGCTGGAATAAGGCAACCTGGAGTGCTAGTTACACTCCCAATAGGTGCTGTTCCTAAGCGCCGGGGCAGTCGCTCTCTGGCAATAATGGATGTTCCTTCGCTTGCAAGAAACTGTCCACACATGCAGACGAACATGACTGCTTTGGTTACTAGGGTTGCCAGGTGTCTGGTTTTGAACCGGAGAGTCCAGTATTTGAGCTTTCTGTTTGGGAAACAAACTGAGAAAATAGAAATGTCCGGTATTTTCTAAATCCGATGTCATGTAAATTGTGATGTAATGTCAAGTGTGTCCAGTATTTTTGTTGAAAAGATCTGGCAACCCTATGTTACAGGCATGTTATTAGCAGCCAGCAGGGCTAGGAATATGTAGGAATGAAAGCTGAGAATGGGAAGATACAACATGGGTAAACTCATGCTTGGCTCTTTATACCCGTAGTATTTTAGGTATTAATTATTGTGGTTGGTTGTTGTTGTTGTTATGGCTATTGTGGGAGCACCTTGGAGGCCCAGTCATGGACCAGGATCCCCACTGTGTTAGGTGCTGTGGAAACTGTTATGCGTTTTCTTTCGCTCCATTTCAGAACGCCCAAGACGCCCATGGAGTGGCAGTGCCAACCCCTTCTGTGCCAGACGGCTTTGAAGAAAAAGCAACTCTAGGTAAGGTGTCCTCTCTGTGGAGGCATTCAAGCCCTTAAAATGACTGTAATGCACAGATCTGCTTATGCTGCCATCACTTTTCCTTAATCATGCAATTCGTTTGGCTGAAGACGATGTTCTGAGGGGTCAGGATTTGGCGGCCTGTGTTTTCATGCCAACCGAGCAAGCTTTCAGGCAGGCTGCCTTAAGGAGGATTCCAAGTGTCCTTAGGGAAGGGACTGAAATCCAGTTACCAGATGCTGTCGTCCGATGAAGCCAACACCGGCAAAGCATGTTGAGCTAGTTTCTTCTGTGATGAGACCATGGCAACTATCAAAAGTTGTGTTGTTTTTTTTTTGTTTGTTTTGTTTTTTTTAATATATAAAGTGATTCCACTGTTGACATGGAAATTGGGTTGCTTAATTTGTTCCCTTATTCAGCGGCAAGCTCCGAACTGAATTTTGTCTTGACACTAGATAGCGATTGTGATAATAAGAACCCAGGAGACGGAATATGCCTTTGCCAAGTATTACATAAGATCTTACGAGTCCTGCAACCACCTAACTCTAGTCATTTCCTTTGTGGTCCCCGTTTATCTGGCTTGATCAATTTACATAAAAATCCGCGCATCAGAAAAGACCAAGAGCTACACCAGTGCAGGATCCAATAAAAAAAATAAGTTGGTATCAGTGGCTAGCTTAAAACTCATGAGTCCCAATCAAAATTCCATAAGTTATAGAAGCATTTGATAGAAGTGTATTTTAAAATAATTCCTCCCTAATTTTTATAACCAAAGGAGCACAAAATACATCGCAGCAGTTGAACGGTTGCTGATTAAATGATTAGTAATAAGGTTGTTGGAAATGAAGTGTTTCTGGCTAAGTGTAAGAAAGAACATTTATGAAGGTGTTCTCTGAATAGGTCTTACCCATGTACAATGTGTTTTAATACCAGTGCTCTTCTCCATAGGCCTTGGGCCGCCGCAAATCAATGGAAACTACAGAATGTACAGTTCAGTTGGAGACCTGCGGTCAAAGTTTTTCAAAAGAGAATATCTGGACGATGATATTCCGCCACCACCTGCAATGGCCCCACCCCCACCTCCACCCTCCATGGCACCCCCCACCTCCACCCATGGAAATACCACTGCCTCCACCGTGCTTGGCACCACTACCGCCATCACCACTACCTCCAACAGCAGCATCTCCGCAATCCATGGCTCTACCTGTGCATTCGTCATCCACGTTATCCTCTCCCAGCCGGCTGTCCCCTCCAGATTTCGTTCCTCCAGCCCCTCCACTCACATTTATGGTACCTCCGGCGCCTTCCATGCCGCCTCCGGCACCTCCCCTGCCGCCTCCGGCTCCTCCCTTGCCACCTCCGGCAGCTCCCCTGCTGCCTCCGGCTCCTCCTCTGCCACCTCCGGCACCTCCCCTGCCACCTCCCCTGTCTCCTTCTCCCATCTCAAATGGCATCTCCAAATGGAGATCAGAAATAGTCCTGAACACGAGGCAGACAGACGCCCGGGGAAACGCCAGCACTGCCTCTTTCTACGTCACCACTCCACCAGCCTCTAACCAGAAGGAAGAGTCGCTGACCAAGTCCACTCCAGAACCTCACCTAACTTTCCCCAGATCGGTTAAAGTACCTCCCGCTACCCCTGTCAGAAGTTCATCCATTGCCATGGAAGAAAAAGATTCCTGCGAGGAAAACGGGCCAATTTCCAGACAGCCTCACAGCCGCCCTCCCCTTCCTCCGAGCTTTACCATACGACCAGCAGCAAAGGCACACTTAGCTGGAGAAGCAGAGCAGAAATCTACCTTGGACAGGCAGATGGCAACACAACCCATGAGACAAATCACAGAACCCACGAGTCGAAAACCAGAGTCCGAAAAGGATGTGGGTCCAAAATGTGAGCCTCCTGCTGCAGAGGAGAAATTCGCTATGCCCTCCCCAGACTACTCATCGTCTGATGATGACTGGAAAGAGCCCAGTAATCTAAACAAGCTGAAGCAAGAACTGTCAGCCCTGCTGTCCTCCTCTTCTAAAAGGGAGGAGAGACAGGTGGATAAACCTGTAACTCCCAAACCTACACACAGTATTACCGATTATGCTAGCAATGACAAGATCAGCTCTGCTGGGTCGAAACCTAAACCTACCTGGAAAGTGCCACAGTTTCCAGTAGGAGGGGAGAGTGATAAGACAGACAAGGTACCTACTAATTCACTCTCTGCTAAAGAGAACTCCGCAGGCACAGTCTTCTTTGCTCCAGACAATAAACCCCCCAACATGCAAGCAAACAGTGTTATGAAATTCAGGAATGAGCTGGAAGCCCTGCTCTCCCCAGGAAAGGAAAGTAAACCACCCATAGGACTTACAAATCACAGGCACAGTCCAGGCACAAACAAAGTTGCACTGAATTTTGGGAGCAGCCAGACAAATTCTGGGGACTCCAAGCTGCCAACACCTATAGCCAATCCGCTCCCACCCCCAGCAGCCTCCGTGGAAGTTGAGAAGTCGCAGGAGGCACGTAAAACTCCCAGTGCCCTCACTAGTAATAAGACGTTGGAGAACTTAAAGCCTGTTCCAGGATACTGGCAGCCTGACCATGTGCAGAAGTCTCCAAACTCGCCTCAGAAACCAAAAAACCAACTCTCTGTTCCAGCCTCTACTTCACCCTCCTCCATAGAGCCTACCTCTCCCCTACCAGCCTCTGGGCCACAGACAGACTTTTCTCTCATCCAATACAAAACCCATCGGACCAAGACCAGATCCACAGACAGTCTCACCTCTCAGACCGCCTCTCAAACTGTGGAGGAGGGGCCAGTCAGTGCCAACAAACATGATTCAGAAAGAGGCACTATCTTGGGCTCTGCTGAGAAGCCTCAGGTGCCAACAGAGCCAGCCTCTGCCTCCACGAATGCAGGCCAGAAGGAGGATGATATCCTGATCCACCCGGTCACAGGAGAAAAGGTGGAAAAAGGCTCTCCAATGGCTCTTCTCCTGGCCGCGAAACAGCGGGCCCAAAGAGGCAGGCCAACTGCCTCCCGCCAGAACAGCTACTTGTCCAAAAAGCTCTCCGTTAAGCTCTCCGACAAACTGGGCAGCAGTAGCCAGTCAGAATCTGGCTCGACCAACTTCTTCTACCGAGAGTCGAAGCCTTACTCCTTCGTGGTGGTCCCAAAGTCCCCACAGAAGGATCCCCCCAGCCTGTTGGAGGGAAAGCCGCATGATGGGATGGTCACAGCGGAAGGCAAGCCGCTGGGCTTCTCGGAACCAGAGCAGAGGAGCTACAGACCACTGGCCTTCTCCAGCACGTCCGAGCAGTGCCAGAGCACACAGAAAATTAGCACTGGGGAGTCCCCGAGCCTTGCCAAGCCGGAGAGGTTTGGCGCTTCCAGTTTAGTTCAAGGCCTCCGAGAGTCCAGCCACTCGAGGCTGCAAGACCTGTGCCCCAAATCTGAGTGCCCCCTGTACCCGCTCTCTTCACCTCCTAGCTCCTTGCCCAAGGAGAAGGAAGAGACTGGAGATAACCTGGACTACGAGATCATCCCCCCGCCACCAGAGTTCAGCAATGATGCCGATGGGATGGAGGATGCTGCTTCAACCGTGGCAGAGAGCCGCGGCCTCCCAGAGGGCAGCCAACCCTGGGAAAAGCGGCAGAACATCCGACCTCCAAGCTATGGCTATGGCAACAGTTACGCCCTGCCCCCCAAAACGCCCCCTGACGGCAGCGTGAGGAATAGCGTCTTCCGTCAACATTACCCAGGGGGCAGGCCCTCTGTTGGCCTTCCAGTCTCCAGCCCAGGCAGCCGCCCGCTGATCAAGAAGCGCCTCTACGTGTCTGAACCTGATAGTTCCTACACGAGAACGTCCACGTCCTCCCGGAATGTTGGCACCCCCGGGACCTACAGCCACAACGTGGCAGGGTACGGCTCCCAGGCTGGGGATGGGATGCGCCGGGTCGGCTCCACCCACAGAAATGGCCCCAGCAACACGCAGGGCAGGCGGATGTCACTGGAACCCCCCGGGAACACTCTGCCCTATGCCAACACCATGAACAATGCCAAATATCAAGGGCAGAATGAGGACTCATCTGCAGCCAGCGCAGCGGCGGCGACCAGCAGGTACGTTCCCCTTGCTGCGAGGACAGGTGAGCTGATGCTGCAACCACTAATCAGAACCCCTTGGTGGGAAAGATGTCTGATTTGAATCTCGAGGTCTGATCCTGAATGCTGTGCACTTGTGTGGCCTCTCAGGAGAGATTCCAGTGCTGCCCAGCTGATTAGCTGAGCGCCCACAGCTAGGTTTGTGTATCTCCTGGTGGTGCACATTCCTCGGTGCACATGACAAAATTTATTCCGCACACCGATGGGAAAGATTAGAGAGAACATTGGTCTGAACCAATGTTTCTCATTCTGGGTCAGATATAGGAGAGGAAGAGGCTTTTTCCCAGTCCTGTGTAGGGTGAGCTGATCACTTTTGAGAACATCTTTGGTGCTCTCTAACCGAGACCTAAGACCTGATTCCTCAGGCCTAGGCCTGACTTTCAGTTGGCTTTCCCTCAGACCCAAGCATCGTCTGGTTCCACACCCAGGCTCCTCAGCCCTCCTCGAACTGTAAATTGTTTGGGGGTGGGAGGGTTTGCGTAGGAGGGAAATATCTCCAAAGTCAAGCATTAGAAGAGCAGGATGAGCAGGGAACAGGACCACGTCTTTCTCCACATTTGTACCATGCCTAATAGTAACAGGGTCTTAATTTTGATTTGGGGCATTGGGGGGGAGGGGGAACTGCAGCATTATAGATACAAGCCAAAAAGAGCACTGGGGAAAAGTGGTGTCCCAGCTTCTTCCCAGAATCTGGAGGCCCTTCTGCTGGCACAGCCGGGAGAGGAGTCCCCTTCTTCCCAAGGAGCATGCTCCTAAATCCGTTTTAATCCGAAGCCTGTTCTGAAGCCGATTTAAAACAGAGCAGGCGGATTCCAATGCCTTGGGCTAGCTGTAGGATACGTCTGGTCCCACCCACCCCACATAACGGAATGGTGCCCGTTTAAAACAGTTTGCCTGATAGTACAGGCGGTGCAGATGCAGTGGTGATTCAGCGATGTGAACAGGGAACTGGTAACCGAGTAACCGGCTGATGCTTACCAGGTACTGGTTAACTGGTACCCAGGAGTTGCCCAGGGCCTGCTGTGGGAGGAGAGCTGCTCCAGCCCCCTAGGGGTTGGGAGCTGGCCACCTGCGCACAGGGCTACCCCCCAACTGGGTGGGGCCGGGGGGGGAAGCTGGCAGCAGGTTTAACCAGTTAACCGATTCACTGGGGTTTCACATTCCTAGGATGGTTCTGGCTGGAGCTGCCTCTAGCCAGTCTGTCCCTGCTAGCCAGTCTCGGATGCTAGGGCAACCACAGGCCCTAGAGAGACCTACAGCTTGTTCTCCCTGGCTGCAGGCTGAAACAGAGCTACATGAACTCCGGGCCACTTGCCTCCCTCCATCTTTGAGGCCTCACTGCTTTTGTTTTTATACTCGGTTCCCATGGCGTTGGATGACTTCCTCTGTGTTTCCTCCCTCAGGCCTGCCCCAGGCAACTCACTGCACAGCGCTCCTGTGAACACCTTCACTGTCAGGCCTGGGGCCCGCCAGCCCATCTCCTACACGTACCAAGGTAGCCATCGATAAGCGGGTTCAGGAGGCTGCTTTGCCCACTGCTTCCAGTTCTACTAACGTCCCCCCCCGCTTCCCCTCCAGCCTGATCAAACTTGGTGTGATGCGGGATGGACTAGACCTGTCATGAATGACAAGGCTCATCCAGGAGTAGGCAAAAGGATCTGCCATGGCAGCCAGAGTATCTTGTAAGTGCACTGCATGTAAAATATTGGGGGGTGAGGCTGGGACTAAAGCCCTTCTCAAAAAACTGATATGGAGAATAGTTACTGGAAAGGACCAGTTGTTGTCTTGGGAGTCACGCCCTATCCCCCCCTGCACAGGAGCATTATGAGTGCTCTAGCCTCGTCAAGGATTTTAAATTGTAAAAGAACGTGAACTGAATGCTGTTTCAAACCATGTGATCTAAAACTACTTCCCTCCTCCCCCCACTACTTGTGTTTGGGAGGGGCGCTCCCCTGGGAACCTGCATGATAAAGGGAAGGTGAATGGAAGCAAATATGCTAAAAACAGGAGAGGGAGTTTGATCATAACAGAGGTGTGTGCTGAGCAGAGGATGGAGGGTCTGGAACACCGAAAATTTAATCCTAGCTCTGCTACAGACCCCCCTCGCTAGCCTTGGGCAAGTCACTTAGCTGCACGTTTTCAAAAATGGCTTTTGATTTTTGAGGGCCGGGCTTGACACCTCAGATCCATGGGAGCTGCGGGTGGGTGCTTCAGCATTTCTGGAGAAAAATCACCTTTGCACATTCTCAGGGAGCAGGGGAAAAAATGGAGGTGTGCAAGTTTAGAAGCCACAATTGAAAACTGGAGCTTTGTCTTGATTTGGTCCAATAGTAAATGGTGCTAATGTTACATACCCCCTGCCTCAGCAGTGCTGAGCAGATTAACTGGTTAAGGTTTGTAAAATGCTTTGGAGATAGACACTCAGTAAGCGATAATTATCCTTAAATTCTGTCTATAGGAATGGACTTCACTGCATAGACTTTTACAGATCTTTTGCCCCTCAGAAGAAAGCCCATTTAAACCCCATTCCAAACAGTTAAGCTACTGGTTTCCTATAAATGTATATTTTGGAAAAGATGTGGTTTTCATTTTAGCCTACTTTGGGGTCAGCTAATTTTTAATGTAGTCCTTAAACAGCGGATATGTGGTCTTTTTAGTGTACCAGTCGTAAAATATTAGTGGTTTATAGTATCAGTTTTTAGCGGTTTCTATAAATATAGTATGGATGCCGTCTTATCTTAGCGGGCAAGCATGCTGCACTGTGCCTGCCTTCTTCCAGTTCAAATACCTGTCTGAATTGCAGTCAAAAGAAGGCTATCCAAATGAGATGGGAGCCATGAAAGTAACTTGAGCTAAATGGAGACTTGAGCTGCTCTCTCTGCCTATATGTGGATATAGGGGGATATAATTTCATTTTAGATAACCAAAGTTTGGTTAACTAATTCAGTTGGTAGAAAATATATAAATGAAACAAATCTCCTATGCATCAAAATGAAAATGACTGTAAAATAAATGTAAAAACTTGTAGAGCATATTTTCCAGATATGGACATCAAACAAAAAGCACTTTGAGACATTAGTCAATTTTTGTTTAGAGCACTTTCTTCACTACCATGCAATACCTTCTTAGTTCACTGAAGCTTTCCCATGTAGTGTGTATGTAAAAGGTTATTTTTGCTACTGGACTTTCAATATTAAGTGGAAAAACTTTAGCTTGCACTGCAACTTTAAGAAAATTTTTGTATGAATGTTATTCTTGTAAATTGATGTGTGTATGTTTATTTGTAATTCATTATACTAATTGCCTGGCTTCTGGCCTTACTCTAGAGTGGCCCCATATATTGGACATATATTTAAGTATTCAGGACTCTTACTTTGCTACAATGAATATTTAAGAACATGTGCAAGTTTAACATTGTACCTAGCAGTTAATGGGATTACATGTGAGAATAAAGCAAGACACTTCTTTATAATGTCTTACAGAATCAGGGCCTGAATTTAGACTATTAAATATAGTTCCCATGTTAACATTCAGATGAATTTCCAGGGCCTTTTTAAAATTTAAAACTGTTTTCCCCTAACCTTTTGTTTCACACAGGCATAATTTTGATTCTGAATATAACTTGTTGCAAACTAATATTTTGGCATTGACACCTGACAACTTAGAATTGTGAATGTCAGCTTTCCTATCAAAACTGATCAAAAGCAAATTTGGGAAATTGAGGCTTTGCTCAAATAATCCATTTTCACTAAGGAACGGTCCTGGGTTGTTTTGGTGGATTTATTTTTGTTTTGCACAAAACCTTTATAAAACTAGCCAGGCTTCTATGAAAACAGTCTGAAACAGGGTTGTTTTTTCCAAATTTGAATTTTGTTTGCTTTTATTTCACAGCGTCCCACTGCATCCATCAATCTGTATTGCTCTTTCATATAGTCCAGGATCTTGTTACTTCCCTCAAAAATCTTGTTAAATTTAAGTACTCGCATTGTTCATATTGTTAAAGCAGACACAGCCTAGGAAAAATGACTTTCCTTTTAATTGAATATGGGTACCCATCCTTGCAAATAGATGTAATAGTTACAAGAACAGTGTGGCTACAGGCCTTCCAGTATGACTGTGGAAAAAAGGTCTTATCCTTACACCGGGAGAGGAACAGAAACCCATGAGGGATGGAGGGAAGGGTACTGTCAGCAGCACTTAATAGTGGTGGTGGATTCTGTGTTCATGGATAGTGTGAATTACAGCTAAAGCATGCTCTCCTGCCTGAATGCCTGCTCTGGCCATGGCTGTGCCCACTGACTTCAAGAGCAAAACCCTATGGCCTACAACGAGAGCCTTAGTTTCTTCTGACTAGGTCCCAGTGGACAGCTGTCCATGTTGCAAAAAAGTCAGCATCAGTTATTGGCAGCCCAAGCAGAGGAGCCAAAACCCAATGGGCAATGAAGAGCAAGACTTTAGGGGAAAAGACTTGGCCGCCTCCAGATCAGGGTGGAAGCACTTTAAGACAGGACGTGCAGCTTGCATGGTATGGTAGATCTACACAGGATGTTCTCTTCCCAGGCTCTAAACTGGCAGTTTTCACCAGCTCTCAATTCAGCAGTGGGGTGTTCACTTTTTGCTTTTTTTTTTTTTTAAATATACAAACCACTCAGCTGAATTAATAATTGTTTGTTTTATGTGGTCAACTGTTTCATCACTGCAGCAAGGTTGCTTCCAAAATGAATTAAATGGACTGTAGTCTGTAATATGCTGAAGTTTAAAACCTAATATTTTAAAACTACTTGCTTTAACATCAATGAAACCTTGGTCATTCGTTCATCACAACTGCAGTTGTTTCCAGCAACTGACCGTTTTACACATAAGCTACACTGGCAGTAGAAGAACTGAAATTTTTACTTGTAAAATGTATACCAAGCTTTTATTTATACACTGTATTAAAATGTCACACCCACTCTGCCTCTCTCATTTAAATGTTTCACTTTTGTATTTAGCTTGAAAGGGGTGGATTATGGCTGGCTGTCTAATAAACTCAATGAAGGTTTAATTCAGCTCTGCAAGGGCATGTCTACACCCGCCATGCTGGAGATGGACATTTTGGCATTCAATTTAGCAGGTGCAGTTGAGATCCATAAATCAAACGCAGAGGGTAGCTCCAGCTGGCATCTGTACTCCTGGCAGTCATGAGGTGTAAGGGAAGCTGATGAGAGCATTCGCTCCCCTCAGCCTCCTGCTGGGTGGATGCTGCCAAGCTGCGCTTAAGGTAAGCCAGCCCCAGCTTTGTATTCTGTGTAACTGGAGTTGCATAGCAGAAGCCGACCTTTCAGGTCTTCTAGTGTAAACCTGGCCCAAATAATAGAGAAAGAGACAGAAATCTGCGCGCCTCTGTCTGGGGCAAAACAGGGAGTCCCTCAGTTTTAAAATTTAAAGGGGGGGGGGGGCGAGGAAGGAGCAGCATGGGGATTGCTTGTCTCCTGCCCTTGGTAAAAGACAGAATCTTTTCTTTTCTCGATAATTGAAATTCCGCCTCTATCATTACAACTCTCTCTTTCTCTCTCTCTCTCTCTCTGTGTGTGGATTAGTCCAGCAGACTGCCTATAACAAAACACCACTGGAGCCTGTGTCTCCTGTGGCAGAGACACTACACTGTCCAAGGACTGAAAGGGTATAAGCAGTGAACTGTGTTTGACCTGTTCGGGTGCATCCATGCTGCACCTGTAGCTCGAAATAAGCTACGCTATTTGAGCTACGCAAATGGCGTAGCTTATTTCAAAATTTGGCACTGTCTAGCTATTCTGAAATGTCCCTTACTCCTTGTGGAATGAGGCTTACAGGGACATCCGCATAGGAGCCCGTTACATTTCAAAATAACAGGCATGCTCAAAAGACGCAGAATAACAATTTAGAGATACCTCCAGCGCTGCAGTGTAGATGTAGCCTTAGAGGCCATCTCTCCCATTCTAGTTAGGGCACCTGGGCAGGGACGCTTCTATTCGCTATTCCACCCTTGTTCTCAGGAAACTTAGGGTTACTAGGACTCTAGGCTTCAGAGCTGTCAGTCCAGCTTTTCAGCAGCACCGAAACTCCCATATGCATTTGCAAGTCCTAACATGAGTGTCTCTTAAAATGGAAAATGCTTGCATTACTCATGTTACAATGAGAAAAGACAGGCTTGTTTTAAACAGTGGCTCCCTCTCTTGACTTCCTAAATTAAACAAACATTTTTCATTAAATTTAGTTAAGCAACTAGTTCTCTAGAGCTCTGGATAAATTCTGTACGTTTCTTTCAAAGTACGCTATCTTTCAACACTATATAACTTGGTGCTATAGAACATGAAACAATAAGATTTCTGCTGACCAATTAAGTTACTGGTTCAGTTATCAATAAGCAGATACACTATTACATGCCACAAGTGCATCCTTCGCCCATAGAATGTAATCGCTTTGGGATAGAAAGTATGCATTCCTCCATCAGCACAATGAGGATTAGATCTTAACTGAGGCATGTAGGTATTTCCACTGTACAATAAAAAAGGGTGAGGCTGAAAAATGAGATACTTTTCTCCTCAAATAGTTAGGGTTTATATTCAATTAACAAAAATCTTAACAGGAAAGCACAGCAGTACTGGGTATAGAAGACCTAGTCCCAACTGCAATTATTTCCCATTTGGCTGATCTATCCTGATGGAAAAGACCCTACCACTTTAATACATAATGATCCTGCCCAATATGCATTTATCAAAAAGGCTCGATTTTCAAAGAATGATCCTTTATACTTCTCTTGGCTATGAAATGAAAAGTTCATTAGGTAACCCAATCAAACAGATGCTGCCCCCATGTGGTGGCACAGAGGGAAGCTTAACATTGAATTAAGCTATTAAATGTTTAAAGGGAAACAAAGCGTTTGGGCACCACTGGCACATTAACAGAGGCAGTTGAGTACTCATCAGGCAATGCACAATTTTATAATACAGCTGTAAGAGTTTACACACACACACACAGCCCAGCATTGCCTTTTCATAGCAAGTGAAGTTTCACTTATGCCATGGGCGGTGAAAGACTATTAGTTTCAGCATTTGGTTTTAAAATTTCTATGGGTTTTGAAGATAATGATCAGGGCCTTGCAAAGCTGTGGATAGCTGCAGCTTATTTTTGCTGGTACCAGTGCGGATACAAAATTGGCACTGAGAACCGTGCAAATTTGTGGATTTCCATTTTATACCAGCAAGTATCCTCACACACAGATTATCCACTGCTCATTTTTATAGCTGTGAATGCAGATGATTTTTTTTTTTTTTATCTGCGCCAGCCTTTAATTATTGCCCAGCAAAATGTGATCGTGAGCCGCTGAGCCAACTGTACTTGCAAAATTAGAGAGAAGCAGAAATAGAGACTCTTAAACACCATAGTCTCATAACAGCTTGACATGGATTCTGGGAAGAGGGGACGTAAAGGCAACAACTGTATCTTTGCAGTAAACAAGCTTTGTCTCATCTGAGATTAAATGTACTCAGGTGCTAGTGATGCATAAGACCTTTGCACAGGGATGAATTTTATCTTTTCTGGGGATAAAGAACTTCAATGGTAGCTTCCAGTTTTATATGCTTTCCTAAGTAGGCATACTTTACTGCAGGAGGGCCTTTATCAAGAAAAAGGTTCTACAATTCACATCTGGAACTTGAAGACAAATGTATTTCATATCCCTCAATGCAAGTCATATGTTCTAGGATTACTCTTTGGAGTGAAAACAAGATAAACAGTGCACATCTATGAGCTAAGTGCCCCAGTGAATCTGTACCCATTTAGAAATTAAAACTATGCTTTATTAAAAACTTGCCTTCCATTTTTCAAAGACATCCATACAAGATATCCAAGCACAAGTCTTGTTTCAATTCTCACTACAGTATCACAGAGATCCATGACAGTAAGTATGAGGTTTTTCCTCTTCCTTTATTTTAAAATTAAAGGCATTTGCTTTTATAACTCTTTCCCTTTTGAATATGCTACACCAAACTGGATCAGTGAAACATTTCACTGTGTTGGAATTCACAAGAGAGCCAACTTGGCTTTAAATGACTAAATGGAAAACAAAAAATTAAACCAGGAAATCTGTCTACCTGCCTGAAAATTACGTATGGGTACTGCACCATTTGGGTCTGCTATAATCTAATGTGTAGATCTGGTGAAGTCAATATTATCCTTCATTTTGATTTCTTAGCTCATACAGAACAGCATAAACAATAAGGAGGCCTGTGGCACCTTAGAGACTAACAGATTTATTAGGGCATAATGTTACACACTAAGAGGAGAAGTGGCTTCTATTCTTTTTGTATCTTTGCCTCATAGTATATGACCTGCTTAAATTTTGGAGGCTAGAGAGGTGGGCAGGAACCCTACCAGGAGAACAAAATACCCTGACTGCAGTATGGAACAAGCCCAAGCATGGCAGATTTACAAAGCCACACCGTAGTTTACAGGAACAGTTTTGAAGGCGTTACACAACAAGTTAGGAATCTGGGGGAGTACAGTTCCCTCCCCAGCACAAAAAGCCATAGTTACTTTCACAAGAGGAACGAGTAAATTTGAGCTTTAAGTGAAGTATCTGCCAAACAGGGGAAGCTGAAGTTTTGACCATGGGAAGCCACAGTGGTAACTTGTTTTGGCTTTCGGGCCTCCGTTCACATCAACTCTAATGCAGCCAACTGAACTACCACCATCTTCGCTACAGCCACACTTCTCCATAGCCTAGACAATATTTCACCACAAAGACACTGCAAGGCTGGGCTGGAGAACCCTGTGACCCGCATAGCACAGGTCTCCATCTTTTCTCTTATTGATTATCTGAACATTCAGCTCTGTGTTCACAAGGCAGCAGAAGTGACTAGCAAGTTCTGTGTCTGCGTAGGGACTCGAACATAGGGAAGAGGCCGCCTCCCCAACTACGCTGGAGGTTGTATTAGTCACAGTGTAGTCCTGCTGTCTTATAAATACTGAACCACGGCTTCCTAGTCCTTTGTCAGGATTAATTTACACTACTCTTACTGTTACAATCATCACAACTCAAACAAGGTGCCACACAATACCTGACAGACTTTTTAACTGGCAGGAGAATTTTGTTTGTCTTCTTCTGTAAGTGGCTTGATAAGTGAAGAAGAATAAAAGCCAAATCCTTTGTGGTTTTATTTATTTATTTTTACCTAATTGTCAGTTTCCCAGCAATTCCTGGAAAAAAAAAAATCTAAATTCTCTGGTGCAACACATTAAAATTCTTTATCACAGGTGAATCTGGTCTCTACATCATGGGGCAGTTTTTGTTATTAGCACGTGCCTAACACAAAGTTGCTACAGGACCTGTCTTCTTGGTTGCAAGCCATAAGTTCAGAGACAGGCAATGTAGCCAGATAGATCTCTGGTATACCTCCAGGTGGTATGCACCAGGGAGCTATCTGGACCAGCAAGTTTATAAAAAAATTAGTCCTGTACACTGTTACTTGCAGCAGCTTCACTAGTCTGAGTTGGAACTGTGTGGTGTAGAACTTGATGGTCCCATCCCACGGTGGAGAGCAAGGCCTTGTTCACAGGAGACCACGCCAGGCCTCTCACAAAGTCCCGATGAGAGCGGTTTCTGAAACTGAGGAAAGTAGAAGACAGAAGATGGCATTACAGATACAGTTTTATGGCAACCATACTTTCAGGACCTCATTCTCTTTACATTACCAACCACTTAGCTGCACTGTCAATACTGGGAAATTCTAGCACTCATGTGGCCAGGCAATCTTCTGTGATCAACTGCTGCTGATTGATAAGTTATCAGCTTCTTTATCATCCCCCCTGTTCTTGCCCACCAAACAGACATTTGGTTAAAAAAGGGAACTGCAAGACTCTAATTTTGTTTTGTTTTTTGCCTCCAGCCAAGTCCATGACCATAAACATCAGAGGGTGCATTTGATCCATTTCTGCAGTGCTACCAAAAAATAAACAAAAACACCTAACCTCTTTTTACAATAGTAGAACAGAAGTTTAATATGTTCCTCCCAAAGGGCTATTATTTTTCCCACATATAAAGCATGCTTAGTGAGCATTTAATTTCAGTTAATATGAGGCTAAAGGTTCAAAATACACTAAGTATTACATCCAGTTAGTACTTACAGCTCTGAAAGGCTGGAGTCAAGAACAGCTACCGAGCAGTCTTCACTAATTGAAGCTAGGAGGGGTGTACTATAGGGTAAAAGAAAGACCAATGTTAAAACTGCTCCTGTAGATGCATTCAAGTTAGCTCTCATCTGAGCTAAATGAAGTAGTGTAGGCATGGTGGCACAGGCCAGATGCCTTAGATACGTACACCTGAAAACTCATATATAAACAACATATAAAACAAATGCTTCTTGCTGGAGTGAACAGACCACCAGGCAATATCATAACCTATATCTGCACAAGTTTCTTTTAGCAATATTTAAATATTCTATTAGTATTTTCTATATTTTAATCAGCATTAATGGGCAACATTCAGTTTCGACATAAACATGAGGACAGGAAATGAAGTTACAGGATTATTCAAAGGGGTTTAAGTATTACTAACACACATTTCTATGTCACTCTGCGTGGTGGGTGGACTTTACATATATGACATCATTTCCTGTGCACTCCAAATCAGCTTGACACGTAGCCTATTACAAAAGGCTGTGGCCACAAATACTGCCAATTGCTTTAGTTCTCACAGTCAACGGGGTCTATCTATTAGCATCTAAGCTCCCTCACTGCACAGTAACATCAAGAACAGCACCTGTGTGTAGAAAATGCAAACCCAGTGATAGTTTGGGAGTGCACAGCTGAACTTAGAGCAGCATCTGGGTTCTTTGTGTCTACAAGGGCAACTGTCCCATTTTCATCACCTTTAAAAGAACAAAGGAGAACAGGATTATTAGGAAAATGAACGGGTGAGAATCAAGAACATTCAATCAGAATCTGTGATCTGGATCATGGCAATCAGTAAGAGAGCTGCTTACCCAAAACAAATGTGTCATTTTGCTGTGGATGCCATAAAACTGAGGTAGGGAGGTGAGCGGAGGCACTGCAAACTGTCAGGAAAGAAACCATGGTGAGTGTAAAGAGAACTAAGAGCTCAGATAGTCCCATGTTATTTCTGCACCCTCCATTGCTGATTCACTAACTTGTTGTACTTATGTGCTCCTATTTCTCAGCAATTGGCTGAGATAAATTTTATGGGATAGAACAATGCAAACATAATGAAACTTTGCAAATTCGACACCCTTCCGCCCCCCAATGAAAGATGCTATGTATTGTGCATCCACAGACTTACAAATTCGAGTAGCTGGTTTGGGGCACCTGGTATCCCACAGTAAAATTCTGTCATCCTACAAATCCAAAGTTAATTGGGAGAGGAGAAAAAGAGAGAGGTTTTATACATTCTTTGCCCCCACAGATCACATCAATGCATTAAGCCTTAGACTGGGAGTCAGGAGTAGTAATCTTTGCTCTGCCACTTGTTCTCTGCATGGTCGTGGGCAGGGCAGTGTTTTCAGCTCCCCCGCTCTAAAAAGGGAACAATCAAGCTTACCTACATCCCCAGAGTGGGGATCAGTTTTTGTACAGTGTTTCAAAAGGCAAGCACCACTGTGTAACTGCTCAGTATCACCAGTTAGTAGGGATGTTAAAAAGCAAGTAATTGGGTAACTGTGTAATTGCCGAAAATTTCAGCAGTTATATGCACCTGCAGTGTGGTGGCAGGCAGCTTCCAAGGAGCTGGTGCACACTGGGAGCCAGCTGATAAAGAGCCAGCAATGCGGGTTGTTAGCAGGCTCCCCGGAAGCGGGACACAGAATGCTACCTTCATGTAATCATTCACGGTAACCAATAAGCTCAGGCTTATTGGTTAACCATGTAAACAGGTATCCCGTTACATGCCTATCAAAAACAATGTTACGTATTTGAATCCGAATACTCCTGTAACATGAAACAAATCTGGGTCTCATTCAAATTTGTATGGTAAACTCATCAATGAGCAGAGCACAGATTTTTTTTTTTCAGGTTATTTCATTCAAGATTTTTTTTTCAAATTGTGACAACGGCTAAAAGCAGAGCTTATTATGTAAAGTTTTATAACAGTATTGCCCAGTTGTACAATTATGTCCCATCCTTAATTACAAAACTACCTTTTCCCTCCCACACCCCATGTTTACGGTCTCTCTAAACTAAATCACTGTACACACTCAGTACAGATGCAGTGCATCAATGCAGACTACCCTGAATTCATACCAGTGCAATTTCTGTATTACTCTCTTGTACCAGAACATTTAAACTGGGGTAGATGTACTTTCAGTACAGAGTGAGCCTTAAAAACTACAGAGCAAGCCAAGAGCAAATTTCACTGTGGTCAATACAAATTATTACAGTAAGTTATGGACTAACGACTGAGCCAAGCTGGAATGCTTCAAGATAACCCACAGCGTGCTACTTATTGGCTATGTAAATTCATGTTTTAACTACAGAGTAGATGGGCCAAATTAGATTTATGCTGTAGAAATTTGGAGACATAATTAGCTTTACCTCAGCACAAGACAGGAACACGGTATCCTTACCGGGACAAGTGGCCACACAAGTCACTGGGCTGGAATGAGCTATGAAAAGAAAAAGAATGAAGCTACCGAAAGGTCGGGAATGTGGATCAAGGCTAGATGAGAGGCCTAGCTAATGAGGGGTGTCATTTGGCTCCTTTGTACTACAACTGCCTGGACTGTGGCTCGTAGGGATGTTACTTCTCCATCAGCACTGAATTCACACAAACTTGTACTATCAAGTAATACATATACAATTCTAGGGGAGAAATATTTTCAGCCCAACATACTTATCATACAATGGCTCCACAGAGAGTGGGCAGGAAAACGGTCACTTGTTAGTATGATGTTTGGGAAGAAATGAAAGCAAAGCGAGTGACACACATCCCTGGAAACTCGTGGGCTAAAAACATTCTAGCAAGCCTGCAAACCTTCTAAGGATAATCCCACAAAACAGACTTTGTAAACGGTTAAATCATACACACTGTCCATATACAGTGACGTACCCTCCTTTTTCCTTGAAAACCAAGCATCACACATTATAATCAGGATAAGTATAATTGGGTTACAGCAAGCAATCCCAAGTAAATAATTTTGGGTCAACAATTGTCATGCAGTCACCAGCCACGATACTGCATAAACGTACTGCAGAGCCGTGTCTATTTTATTAGATTTCAAGTCCAGACTCCCAAAGCAGTGCTTAGAAATAAATGGAAGCAAAATGCCCAAGTCAGTTTGGCACTCACCTCTGTAAGAGTGCAGCACTGTTTGCTGTGGGATGTCCCAAACCTTCACGCTAGGAGTAAGAATGCACCAGTTAGGAACAGCAATGATTCACTCAAAACAAGAGAGAAGCACGTTCTCGAATGAACAGGAAACTAACCAGAAGTCTTTGCTGCCACTAACGGCCTGAGTGGTGTTAGTGAAAACGCTGACTGTGCTCACAATGTCATCATGCTCGTATTTACAAAACTTGTTCACTATCAGAGTTTCATTCTCATCCAACTCCCAGAGCTCCACAGCACCTAAAAGAGGACAGGGAAAGCCAACAATTTTACCAAGTAGGTTCAACCAAGAACCAAAAGCAAAGCCTGAGAGAGCATGCTTAGAGCCCTGAAAATTCACGAATATCCATTTTATTTGTGCGGATGTGGATGCGGTTATCCACAGCTCATTTCTGTGGATATGGATGAAGATACAAATATTGTATTTAGAACACTATAAATTTGTGGATATCTGCTTTATATCCACACCCACAGATGTGTATATCCATGGCTCATTTTTGTGGATACAGAGGGGGCTCTACAGATGCTCTGTAATCAAGAGCTCATTACCCAGAAGGATCTTGGGGCAAATTGGATGTGATCTAAATGTAAACAACCCCATAAACAAATCAATGAACAGACACACAAACTGAAAGAAAGTTTTCAAAAATGCTACCATGATCGTATGACAAGTATTAGGTAGCAGTTACACAGTGGTCTTTATTTTGAAAGCACATCCCAACATATGCAATCAAAAACCTTAACAATGCTTCATTATTACAGTTATGAGTGTCATAGAAAACGCCAACCTACAGGATCTGGAACATCCCTCTGAGATAAATGATTATTTATCATGGCACCTAGGTGACCCATACATAGCTCAGGACCCCACAATGCTAGGTATAGTATAAACAGAACAAACAAAACAGTCCCTGTTGTTACAGATGGGGATGCTGGCACAGAGCAGTGACATCGCTTGCCCATGGATTTACAGTGGTGCCAGGAACACAATTCAGATGTCTTAACTCCAAATCTATGCTCAGGCTTTGTTTAAAAGGGTTCAGAATTGCAATGGTCTCAGCTGAGAGTCAAGGGCGAGGGGCAGGAATCCAGCAATAATGATTTTGCATTATCAGTCTGTATGCATAGATCTGTTTTGTGCATGTCTGTCATTTCAAATGTGAGCAAATTCTTGTGGACTAATCTGCAGGCTTGCTTTTTTTTTAATGTAAAATTCTGCAGAGTTTTTAATCCCAAACACACTCCCACTTCTGGCCAAGAGGGACCACTGAGACAGTCCCCTTAATGCCTTCCACATGGCATCCCACACAACTCCCTTTATCTGCACTAGGCTAACTTCTGATCATGCCCCTGCATTAATGTCACAGACTACGGAGCTATAAAAAGTCAATCAGCTTTAGTTTACCAGAATCTGAGGCCACCAGTATTCCTTTATCCGCTATCCATTTCAGATCTGCCACACCTGCTTCCGTCTGAACCCCAGCAGAGCAAAAGCCTTCATTTGGGGCCCGTTTTGGATCCTTGAATACCCAAATGGAACCCACCCAGCAACGCCCACTCAAGCTTGATGCCCCCAGGAGAAGAGCTCCATCTGGAAAAGAAGATGATCAAGATGAAAGAGAGTCGCAAATCCTGCAATTCCGCACATAGTGATCCGATACATAAAGCATGATAATGAACTCAGGTAATCCAAACCAAAGTTTCATCTTGAATAGGAAGAGTTTGCCTTAGATAAGGCATGCTAACTAAGCTTATCCACTCTTAGGCCTTGTATACACTTACGTGCACTGTCGATCTACTTCAGCTACCCAAAGAATGTAGCTTAAGTTGACATTCTGCACGCAAGATGCTGCGGTAAGTTTGGCAGGGGCTGCTCTCACCTCAATGCTGGCTATTTTTCTCATCTTGGTGGAGTACCAGCACAGATAGGAGCGTTCTTAGAAATCGATTTATCGTATCTACAGCAAATGTGATCAATCATTGGGTGGTGGACTGATCACTGCAGCTTAGTGTAGACAAAGCCCTAAAATGCTACAGTGACACAGAGGCAACCTGTCAGTGAAGAAGGTACCAAAACAGACAGTGCTTCTGCCATTAGCATAGGTACTTCCAAAGAAGGGGCAGCTAGGCGGATGGGAGAAATCTCCCATTGAAGTAGCACTACCCACACTAGGGACCAGGCCAGTTTCACTAAGCTGCTCAGGAATATGGATTTTTTTGTTGCACACCTAGGTTCTATGGGGGGCATAAGGGGAACTCTTGGGATCAGCACTGAATGTACAGATTTGGAGGCCTAGAGGCTGCACTGCAGGCAGATGGGAGGAAACCGCAGAGCTCTGCTAGAGATGCAAAAATCCCATTTAGTCAGCTAGTCGGGTAAATGTTAAAGGGGGCAGGCAGGATTCCGTTAAGGGTGATGCTGACCAGTTAACTAATTAACCTTTCACCCTGCAAAATCCCAAGTGAGGCAAAGGGATGGGCATGGGTGTGAGGGCGAGCAGGAGGGTCCCAGGAGAGTTTCCGGGTGGGGGAGGGGGGGTTGCGCGGCAAGGATCACAGGGCAATAGGCGGGATGCACAGAGCCCCCAAAGGACTGGAGGATGTCTGGGTTCCCTAAAAATGTGCAGCGTGTGCCTGCCTTGGAGGGGCAGTATGCTGGGGAGAGTGAGGGGAGGGGTGCCCCAGTGTGGCGTGCAATGCTGCAGGTGGGGTGCAATGATGGGGGTGCAATGCTGCAGGCGGGGTGCAATGCTGGGGAGGGTGCAATGCTGCAGGCGGGGGTGTAATGATGGGGGTGCAATGCTGGGAAAGAGGGGTGCAATGCTGTAGGCGGGGGTGTAATGATGGGGGGTGCAATGCTGGGGTGCAATGCTGTAGGCAGGGGTGTAATGATGGGGTGCAATGCTGCAGACGGGGGTGTAATGATGGGGTGCAATGCTGGGGAGAGTGCAATGCTGTAGGCGGGGGGTGCAATGCTGGGGAGGGGTGCAATGCTGCAGACGGGGTGTAATGATGGGGGTGCAATGCTGCAGACGGGGTGTAATGATGGGGTGCAATGCTGGGGAGAGGGGTGCAATGCTGTAGGCGGGGGTGCAATGCTGGGGAGGGTGCAATGCTGCAGACGGGGTGTAATGATAGGGTGCAATGCTGGGGAGAGGTGCAATGCTGTAGGCGGAGGGGTGTAATGATGGGGTGCAATGCTGCAGACGGGGTGTAATGATAGGGTGCAATGCTGGGGAGAGGGTGCAATGCTGTAGGCGGGGGTGTAATGATGGGGGTGCAATGCTGCAGACGGGGTGTAATGATAGGGGTGCAATGCTGGGGAGAGGGGTGCAATGCTGTAGGCGGGGGTGTAATCATGGGGGGGTGCAATGCTGCAGACGGGGGGGGGGTACCTGGCCGGTAATGGGCCCCGTCCAGGTGGCGCTCCATGCAGGCGGGCGCGTTGGGCGGGATGTTCCACTCGGGCCCGGCCCCCCCGTCGGGCTGCTCCGGCTCCTGCATGGCGGCGGCGCGCGACTCCCCCGGCCCGCGCGGACAGACAGCGAGAAGCGCCCACGTGCTCCTGCTGCTGCTGCTGCTGCCGCTCCCGGGAACCCCGGCTCAGCCCCGCCCCCTGCCGGCTCTCCTCTCGCGAGACTGGCCGCAACGCCCTCCCCCACCACCTTCTGCGAGAGGAGTTTGCGGTTCCTCTCGCGAGATTCTGACCACAGCGCGCGAGATTTGGGGGGGGCGTTCCCTAAATTCTTCTCGCGAGATTTTCGTCCCCGCCGCCATCTTGCCGTCGCTGCCGGCGGGGTCACCGGGACGGAGAGGGCAGCGCCGCAGCTCCGCCGACGATGCTGTCCCGCCTGGGCCTGCGCGCCGGTGAGTGGGGCCGGGCCGGGCGGGGCGGAGGGGGGCCGGGTCGCGTGTTGCGGGCCACTGACCGCTCTGTGTCCCTCTTCTCCCCAGCTCCCGCTGCGCTGAGGGGCCTGGCTCCCGCCCTCTCCGTGGGGTAAGTGCGGCGGCTCCTGGGGTCCCTGGTGCCTGGGGGGGCGGGGGGAAGTGGGGCCTGGGCTCCTTGTGTCCTTGGTGCCTGGGGGCGGGGACGTGGGGCCTGGGGGCGGGGGAAGTGGGGCCTGGGCTCCTTGTGTCCTTGGTGCCTGGGGGCGGGGGACGTGGGGCCTGGGGGCGGGGACGTGGGCCTGGGCTCCTTGTGTCCTTGGTGCCTGGGGACGTGGGGCCTGGGGGTGCGGGGACGTGGGGCCTGGGCTCCTGGGGTCATTGGTGCCTCGGGGTGGGGACGTGGGGCCTCGGGGGCGGGGACGTGGGGCCTGTGCTCCTGGGGTCCTTGGTGCCTGGGGGGGGGACGTGGGGTCCTTGGTGCCTGGGGGGGGGACGTGGGGCCTGGGGGCGGGGGACGTGGGGCCTGGGCTCCTTGTGTCCTTGGTGCCTGGGGGCGGGGACGTGGGGCCTGGGGGACGTGGGGCCTGGGCTCCTTGTGTCCTTGGGGCCTGGGGGCGGGGGACGTGGGGCCTGGGGGCGGGGACGTGGGGCCGGGGCTCCTGGGGTCCCTGGTGCCGCGGGGGGACGTGGGGCCGGGGCTCCTGGGGTCCCTGGTGCCGCGGGGGGACGTGGGGCCGGGGCTCCTGGGGTCCCTGGTGCCGCGGGGGGACGTGGGGCCTGGGCTCCTGGGGTCCCTGGTGCTCGGTGGGGCCGGGGCTCCAGGGTTCTTTTTCCAGTGGGTCTAGTGGAGGGCTGGGGGTCTAGGAATGAAAACGCTGCTGTCCTGTTCTTGGCTCTGGGGGTGGGCATGAGAGTGTCTGGCTAGGCTGGAAGTGACCTGTGCTCCAGAGCCTTGGAGCTGTTTGCGTGCTGTTATCCTTCCTACTTTGGCAATACTCGGTATCTTATTACCCTTTTTAATGGGGTTCTAGAGGTTCGGATGCATGTGTTTGATCTTGGCCAAGATATTTAATTTCTCTGTCTGTTTACCTCTTAGATTGAGGTAAAAGGTGGGTGCTTTTTTTTCATTTGTGCATCTATAAAGTGTGTGTAAAGCATTTTGAGATCCTTCACTTGAAAATTAAAGGAATGAAAAGTTTTCTTTATAGAAATATGGATTTGCTACACCTTTTCATTTTAAGAAATCTCTGCTGTTAATCTTCAGACAAGATTGTGAAGATCTCCTTTTTTCTATGTATTCACAATCTACATGTGTGCTCATTTGCTTATCTGAAAATGGGTAAAAATCTACCCAATCTATGCAAATAAATAGGTGTGTTTACCGAGGACACATTTGGATGTGCATTAACCAAAGGTCCATCTAAAGACAGTGGCCAATGCCAGGTGCCTCAGAAGGAATGCACGGAACAGGTAATCAAAGGAGATGGCTCACTTGCCCATTTCTGCGATAGACCTGTCCTCCATGAGTTTATCTAGTTCTGTTTTTTAAACATTTAGAATCTATCATTAGTACAGTATACAGTTTTGATTTCTATATCACTGAGAAGATTTTTGGGAACCTCATCTAAGAACAACTGTCTTAATTTCATTAGAGGCTTGTTTTTGGTGGTGGTGGTTGCTGTTGTTTTTGGAAAGGAAAACATTTCACAGAAAGTCCTTTTTTCCTTGCAGTGTATTGCATGCATCTAGACCGTTCCACACAGGTCAGCACTGCTTGGCTCCTTTACCACCTCTTCCTGAGAAAGGAGGGCAAGTTCGTCATGGGTTGATCCCGGAAGAATTTTTCCAGTTCCTTTATCCTAAAACAGGAGTCACAGGTATCTTTGTGGATTTGATTATGATTACGTGGTGCTGACACTTGCTAAGGCAAAGTGTCTGAAAAGTTTAGGTTTTACTGGTGCCAGTAGTGTAACATTCATTTAGGTATTGAATTTGCTTTTGTGATGGGAAAGAACGTACCATATTTAAAATATTGCACCAGTTACGTAAAATCATTATGTAAAATACATATTGTACTAAAATATTGTACTAATTTGATGCTGCATGAGGTAGGGATGTCAGAGAGTGGCAGTAAGGGGGGAACAGCACCTTCTCCACAGGAGGCAGGGGAAGCAGAGGGGAAACAGTGCAAGCAGGGAGTGAAACAGTCCCACTTGTGCTGGTCCTCACTTCTGCTCCTCTCCCTTTGAAATATGCAAGAGCCACCTGCTGCTCTTGTATGTTTCAAAGGAAGAGGCCAGAGGGGAACCTGTGCCAGCAGGGACTGCTTCAGTCCCCGCTGCTGCAGGTTCCTGCTGCCTTTGTCACTTCGAAATGTACAAGAGCCACCTGCAAGTCCTGTTCATTTCCAAGGGAGAGGCACAACAGGAGAGAGAGTGCTCTCCTTATTGACTAACCAAGTAAATTAGTTGATTAATTGAAATTTAACATCCCTAGCATGGTGCTAAGTTTCCCTGTGCGATATTGAGACCTGCCAACTCCTTTGAAATTTGGGAAGTAAATAGCAGAGTATCTTAGATTTCAGCTTTTGGTAAAAGATAAGTCTTAAGTGTTTGTCATGGGAACAGTGTTTGCAGCTGTTGGTTCACAGTAACCACTAAATTTGGAGGTTAATGCCCTATGCTGAGAGGATAGCAGAGACTACAGATTGCATATTAAGTGTTCCACAGTCACTTCCATGTCTGGTGATAGAAGTCTTCATATAGCATTGTATTTCTAGGGAATGGTGTAAGATAAGGATGCTAAGTATTGACTAATAGACTATTCAGTTAGTCTATAGGGTACTGTCTTCAAGCGGTATATTTAAAACAGTATCTTTTTATGTAATTTAGGACCCTATATGTTGGGGACTGGGCTCCTGTTCTACCTTCTCTCCAAGGAAATCTATGTAGTCAACCACGAAACAGTTGCTGGTGCCTGCATAGTGGGAATCCTCATCTATGCAGTTAAAAAATATGGGGCTGATGTAGCAGCTTTTGCTGATAAGCTCAATGAGGTAAGAAAAGAACATAATCTGACTTTATGCTGACTGTCAATGCAACAGTTCCAGGTGTTCAGTTGTTCAAATCGATCTGTATATAAAAAGTTTAAGGGCACTTTTTAAAAAAAAGTTCATCAGTTCTTCTAATATTGAAGAAAAGTAATGGCTTTTTCATTGCTAGTTCCCTTTATACTGTGTTAAAAGCCTACATGGCAGTTTACAATAGGTGATGTGTGCCAAATAAGCCTTAGGGAAGGCAACTTAACCTGAACTCATGGATAGGTTTAATGTAGAATTGTTGTGCAATAGTGACTGGCTTGTAACTGAGTGCTCTGACCTTTTGACCTCTAGGCTATTAACCCTGAAGGAAAGGATATATGTAGAATTTGAGTAAAATTTTTCAAAAGTATCTTGGGTCTCATTTGCAGCAGTGACTTGGATGCTTGGGAGCATAAGCCTCCAACTTTGAAATGTGTATGCTTCTTGCTTGGTGTGGGATTTTAGAAATAACAATGCCGTGTGGGTGCAGTGTGAAGCCAAGGCATTTGTGGCTTTATTACAACTATTTCAGAATGAAAAAGAGGCATTTAGTCTGAATTTAGAAACCTCATTGACTCACTATTATTCCTATTTTGGGGGCATGTTTTGTTATGTCTGTACTCTTGTGTGTTCCTTGGCTCTTTTCTGCAAAGGCCTTTTATGCTAGAAAGGTTTTGCTGGTATCTCGACAAAGTCTTTGTCTAAGTGAACAGCTATTTTAGACTTGGCTTATACTGGCACAAGATGATTTTTGTAAATATAGCGTATTTCAGTTTAGTAACATGGTATACACCAGGGCTACTCAACACACGGCCCACGGTGGGATCCTTTGAACATGGCCACCACTGGGAACACGCTCCACGACGGCAAGGCGTCTCCCAGGCGGGGTGAGCATTGAAAGACGCAAGTGGACGGGCTGGCTGGAACAGACGGGTTCAAGGTGTCGGCGTTTCTAGCCTCCAGGGAGGAGGTGCTGGGAGCACCAGGGAATTGTGGGAAGTGCTGGCTGCTTAGCCTTGTGGGCAGAGCCTGAGAGGTGCTAATTGGCTCCCACTGGCCACATTTGGGTTGGGCGCCGTGGCTTAAGGCTGAATCTTTGTATTCATGCCCATCAGTGTGAAAGAAGATATTTGCATATTTATGCAACCTCACTTAAGCTGCGGCCTTCGGCATGTGCTGTGAGTATTATTGTGGCCCCCAGGCTTCCATAGTTGAGTAGCCCTGGTATGCACTCTACTAGTAAAAGCACTTCTATGCCAGTATAAGCTATATCAGCCTTAGGAAGATTTGCAGGTATAGCTGTACTAGTAAACCTTTTCCAGTGTACACAAGGCCTTAACAGAGTAGTTGAATGCCTTGTAGATGATTTTGGTTTCCTGAATGAAATAAGCTCAATTGACAAACTCATCTAT
This sequence comes from Rafetus swinhoei, assembly GCA_019425775.1. Taxonomy (NCBI): domain Eukaryota; kingdom Metazoa; phylum Chordata; order Testudines; family Trionychidae; genus Rafetus; species Rafetus swinhoei. The sequence continues at coordinate 3,458,557 of JAFJHL010000175.1, read as the reverse complement.
ATTGGTAAAACTGCATGTGTATCTGTTTTAAGTGTTCACTAGGGATGTTAAGTAACAGTTAATTAGCTAATTGAGTAGTGGGTGGAATTCCCACCGACTAGTCGATTAATCGACAAGGGGGGGTGTTCGTTAGCACTTCCGCAGCTCTGCATTTTAAATGTAGTAAGAGCTGCTAGGCTTTTACTACGTATAAAATGCAGGCACACAGCAGGGTTAGCTCCTTGGGCCAGTGCAAACTAGCACTGAGCAGTCCCAGCTCAAGCTGGCTCTGGGACTGCTGCAGCTCTGCCTCTCCTGCTCTCCCTCTCCTCTGCACTGTGGAAGTGGAGTTGGGGGGAACCAGCTTTTAAGCCAGCTCTCCCCCAGCACTGGTTCTTGCTTCCCCCCCACCCCCCTTTGCTGCCTTGGCGGGGGGGGAGGCAGTAGTCACTTGATTAGTTGCTTATATCCCTAGTGTAGACCAAGCTTAAGCTTTAAATCTGGCAATTTGAACGGCAGTTACTGTTCTTGCCTGCCCCTCGTCAGCATCAGACCTGGTAAGTTACAGTTTAAGGAGAGGATGCAGGTTTGAACAATCAAATGAACAGTTGATTTTTCCTTTTCTCTCTTTTTAGTCTGGATTTTAAAGTTTCTTTTTATTTCAGGAGAAAGTTGCGAAAGCTTTAGCTGCGAAAAATAATTCAATCAACCAACTGGAGTCAATAATTGAACAGGAAAAGAAGGAGCAATGGAGGGTTGAAGGCCGTGGCTATCTCTTTGATGCCAAGCGGGTATGTTATCATATATATAGTAGCCCAGTGTCTGACAGTCTGTAACGCCGAAATACTGGCTGTTCCCTCTGGGGGGCGCTGTTGCCTGAAATGCTGGCTGTTCCCTCTGGGGGGCGCTGTTGCCTGAAATGCTGGCTGTTCCCTCTGGGCAGCCCATGCTGCATGGGCAGTGCGGGGCCCAAACGGCCACTTGCTCCCCCACGGCGGCCCGGCTGAGCGGCGCAGAAGTCAGCTGAGTGCCACGATGGGAGGCGAAGGGGGGCAGGGTGGTGATGTGCGGTGTGACAGCGGCTCCAGGCCCCGCCCCCTGGCCGTGAACGTCACCGCCCCTCCCCCATTCGCCTCCGCCATGGCGCTCAGCTGACTTCTGAGCTGCTCAGCCAGGCTGCCGCATGGGAGCAAGCGGCGCAAGCGACCATTTGGGCTCCGTGCCCCCCATGCAGCATGGGGAGTGAGGAGCCCAAACGGCCATTTGGGCGCCGCGTTCCCCCGAGTGAGAGGCAGGAGGGGGAGGAGAAGTGAAAGAGAGAGACAGAGAGAGAGGCAGGAGGCGGAGGAGAGCTGGGGGGTGGGGAGGCAATAGGAGGAGGAGAGAGAGATGGAGCGAGAGACCAGAGGCTCAGGAGAGACCTGAAAATCCCGTCTTGTGACGGGCTAATTGGCTAGTTAATTAAAGTGTACAGATGTATCTTTTTACGTATATATGTAGTTCTTATGACCACAGAATCAGTATGTCTCCATACTTAAAAAGCAGAAACATTGATCATCTGTACATTAGGCGGGGCACATAACAGGCTATTAAGTTGTATGACCGTTCCCATTGTAAGACCCAATTTTCAGTTGCATATAACTTTACCAAAATTATTCAGGCTTTTATTTTTCCATTTTTGGTGGCTGCTCTAGGCTGTTTGCTTTGGTTTGGTTTTATTTTGGTTTTGGAAGACGCTTCCCTGAAAATGATTTAGCCATTTCTCTGAGAAGGAAGCTAAGAAAAATACATTGTTAAAACTAGGCATGCATCACCCTCAATGGGTACTTGCCCACATGGGCTGGGAGCCAGCAGCTCTGTAGGGCTAGAGCAGTCTCTGCCTGCTGCCTTTTAATCAGTTACTGGTTAACTCATTAAATGGGATTTTACATCCCTGGTTAAAACATTCTGGTGACCTTTCATTTCACAAGTTCTGGAACCTGCAGGCTGGAGAGCAGTTTAACCAGCTAACCAATTAAAGGGGGAGTGGGTTTGTGAAGGGGTGGGCTATGGTAGTCTCTGTCCGCGGCAGGCCAGGTGGAGTTGAAGCAGCCAATCCCTGCCCACAGTGGGTAGAAAGCTGCTCCAGCCCCCACCGGTTAACCAGAACCCATAAGCATCACCCGTTAAGGGCGATGCTTATCGGTTAACCTTTCATCCATAGTGGGAGGCTTCTGTCTTGAGGATGTTCCTTTTGCAGTCCATGTGACCCTGCCCAGATTTGTCCAAACTATGATACATGACCAACAGAGACTCCTTCGCTTAGCTACTAAATTTCTCAGAGGCTCCATTCATGCTGTAGCGCAGAGCTAGCTAAGCAGAACTTCCTTGGCAATTAGTTTTGGACAGCTGTGGCAGTGTTGGGTCTGAACACCTAAGCTGAAAGTAGGGAGACTATCTTGTACTGTCCTTCTGGGCCCAGGCATCGTGGAGGAGGAAGGTGCTTGATTTGAATGAAGAAAAGATGAGCCAGACCTGAAGGGGTATATATTGAGTGGAGTGGTGGTTGGCGAAGAGGGTGTGGTGACAGATCAGATGAGGTGCTACAGTACAGAGAAACAATTAGGACAAGAAGCTGGGGGTAATGGGATACTGAAATGGGATGAAGGGCAGAGGGATGGTGGACTGACGGCCAAGGCATGGACTGGGACTGCCTGGAGAAGGAGAATGGACAAAGAAGACGTTTAAATAAGGGGACTCTGGCTTTTGAGAGGCACTCTTTTCTCATAAGAGCAGGGGACTGAGTTTGGATCCTTGGGTTCAGTTTCTGTCTGAGACCTTGGGGTGTCATTTAACTTCTCTGTGCCTTTTATCTGTGAAATATTTTAGATTCCTTCAAAAGGCAACATGTGGGTGTATTATGAAATACAAGATTACCAGTGAAGTTTATCAGAACAGTCAGAATGGAAAACTGAAGTGCATCTTTTCTCTAACTAGAATAACGTTGCTATGGTGCTAGAGACTAGCTACCGAGAAAGGCTGCTCACTGTATACAATGAAGTGAAGAAGCGGCTGGACTATCAGATCGCTGTACAGCAACTGACACGTCGTAAGGAACAAGAGCACATGATCAACTGGATAGAGAAGAATGTTGTCCAGAGCATCACTCCCCAACAGGTACTTCTAGCTTCTGAGCCCCTAGCAGTTCACTGAACCCCGGTGCCCTAATACAGAAGATGGCTTTCCTCAACGAGTATTTCTTTGGATGACACTCCTCTGGCTGCACCTTAGGCACGTTCCTTCTTCTCTGAGCAAAACCAATGAAGTCCCTTTCCCAATTTGGTTTGAAGTTGTGGTTGCTGATTTCCTCTAAAAATCAGGCCCAGTAACTCCAATTCAGCACATGGTGTTTCAATGGGCTGTCTCTTATGGGGAGGTGAAAACAGTCGGTAGACCTAGTTAAGATGGGGGGTCACTTACGTAAACCTGTCTTGTGCCCTTCAAAGGAGCCACTTTCCCCAGAGCTTACTGTTCCTTGAGATTGGTTGACCCGACACTTAGACATGACACTACTTTTTTTGTAAGATCAGATCTTAATCATCTAGATCATTACTGGCTAATGCTTAAACATAGGCTAATATTTGGGGATTTCCATCTCCCTTGCTTTCTTGTATGATTTATAATTTGCAAAACCATCTGTAAGTTGGAACTGCACCCATTCTACCGCGAGCTTCAGTTTTTACCTGCTCGAGTCTAAAGATGGCTGGTGTGCACAAATGGTTCATGTGAATGATTCTTTTCCCAGAGTTGTTTCAAGTCTGTGAATGAATGAAAGTCTCTTCATTTCCTTTTGCAGGAGAAGGAGAGCATTGCCAAGTGCATCTCAGATTTGAAGATGTTATCGAAGAGCACGCAGATGGCAGCGTAACACTGCAGCATTGAATTTCAGTCAGCTTTGTGTGGCTTCTGTGATCTGATGTTGGAAACTGTACATCTGTAACTCTCAATTAAAATCACTTCTGTACTCTCCTTGTCTCAGAAGTAGCACTAAACTAGCAGCCATCCAGGCTGTGTTTGACAGTGAATTCTGATGTGTGACCAGGTACCTATGTATTTGTTCCAGTTCATTTTTAAGCAGGAATTAGTATTCTGCCGATGAATAAAAACGCAGCTCTTCCTTTGTTAAAGCCAAACATTCCATATATTTTTGATTGGCTTTGCCACTGACATGCTGTATATTTAGGCAAGACGCTTCTTCTGTCTTCCTTAGTTTCCTCTTCTGTAAAATAAGTATATGGGGAACAAAGGAAAGTGAGGCATGAGTAGTAAACCAGTTGGATATCGTTGAGTAATATGAACAAAGAACAGTGTTAACAGTAGGTACATGGACACAGACAGCAATCCGAATGAGTGCTGTTGGCTTATTTGGTCCTGGTGCGAAGAGAGAAGGGAGACACGCCATGTATGGTATGTTATGTTCCCCTTGTGCTGGAGGCGGAGAACTGGGGAAGGGAGTTCTTCCCTCCCCCCTTTTTTTGAGCTGTTCTATATTTCTAACACTATATTCTTAGTTTCCGGGGAAAACTAAACAAAAAACTTCTGGGTATTTTGGCACATCACGTTCTGCTCTCTGCCTTCCAACCGTCAACAGTACTTAGACTGATGACCATGTACTTATCACATGGCTTGCCTTGTAAGCTTAAGTTCCCACGGTGAAGTCCTGCTCGTAGACCATAGACCACATTTCAAAGCACAAAATGGAAGAATTTTGTTATGGAGCAACTTGTTCTCTTAAAGAAAGAGGGGGCTGCTCTTTCTTTTTTGTTTTAAATGGAAACGGTTCCTCCAGTCTATGAATTAAGTGAATGCTTGTGTTGAGTATGTGTTGCTTTTTAAGTGCGGGTTCAAACTCTGAATTTTCCTGTGGATCTTGAGGGAGACTGATGCTCTCAATTGTGCATTTCCAACACCATACCCGTTTTCTAGATTAACAGATGGCTCCCTTATAGAAACAGGGATGTGCTCATGTTCCCTTTCTATAAAACTCAAGGAAGTGCAGTTTACTTCTCTCTGCAGTTCCAGGCTGAATTATGTTTATTTCTTGAATACGTTCTGTAATAGAGATGACACTTACTACACACTGTCCTGAAGTTTGTTCCGCTCCCGTCAGTCAGCTTTTACTACAGAACTGACTAGGGTGTCTGGATATAGTTTTGTAAGGCAAAAAGCGCTTTGCAAACAGGAGTGAAATAGCTTATACTTCCAAACAAATGGAAACCACTGCCCTCATTCCATGTTCTACCCTACTTTCTCTCCATTCCACCAGTTGCACTAAAGCAATATGTGCACAAATAATAACTGAATTGTGATGACATAAGCCCAAACTTTGATTATTTTTTACATTCCTGCAATATGAAAGTAGTTTTATGGGGATATAAATGGATCCTAAATATTGAGAATCCAAGCACAACAGGCGTATGCCAAGTTGAAAGTTAAACCACTAGTATAAATGTTGAGTATCGCTATGTAAATCACTTGGCCTCTGTTTGAACACACTCTGATCCATTCGTTGATTTGAATGTGTTTCACTGATTGGAGATTTGAAAAAGGAGCAAGTAGAAGGAGCATTCTAATTTAAAACGGAACATACAGCGCATTCCGTTGACTGATCTTTTCCAGGTGAAAGGCTTAGCCCTAAAGCAAGTCCCAGCTGAGCAAAACTCTTAAGCATGAGAAATCTCATCCGTATTCAGCAATTCACATTACTTAGGGAAGTAATTCACAAGTTACTTCCCTTTGAAGTAATAAGGACTATCATTTTTAAATGCTGTGCTGGAAAGGGATGAGATCTGAAGGCAAGTGGGGAAATGGAGCCAGTCAAAATTTTAGTTCACATTTTCAATTTCTGAAAACTTGACAGGTTCTGTAAAAATTGAATCCCCACGTATTTAAAAAAACTTGAGGAAAAAAGAAATTCGTAAGATTTGCAAAACCAAACCATTCTCTTCTGTTCAACTCGCTCATAATAAAAAGTAAATCAGAATTTAAAATGCTTTTTTGTTTGAACAAATGCTGTGAGTTAGGTAGATGACACTTGATTTAAAACATGTTTGCTTAAAAATCCGTCTTGCTTACGTAAAAGAAAAGGAGTACTTTTTAGCACAGTGGTTTCTTGTATTGTGAAATTTGAATTACTGAACTTCCTCATGCACGTGGCAGAAGCCCCTACTCCTCCCAAGACAGCAGCTGCACCTCTTTGTTTCAACATCTGAACCGTTGTAAAGATACAAAAATATCTCTGTCACTGATCTGCTTTGAAAAAAGAAAAAGAATACCTGTACCTACTAAAGCTTTGGAACATTTTCTTGGCATCCATTGGGTAACAATTTTATTGAGGGAGGTAAGATGTAATTACTTAATTTTTTTTTAATTTAGATACATTACTGGTAAAAAAGAAATGGGTCACATTTATTCTAAGAAACCTGGACAGTGAAATTTTCTTTTCAATTAATCAGTGTTTTCAGATCTTTGGGCATTTTCATGTGTTCTGAAATTTCAAAAGAATACTTTTTCCTCTCCTTTGTTGATTGTGTGAAGACTAACACAAACAATAGAGGACTAACTGATTAGACAGGGGAAACATTAAGCGCTGTCAAATGCACGACAAAAACTAAGAAGAAAAAAAAAAAATTTTTTCCTAACCTCTGAGTTATATTCATTGCAGCTGCAAAGTTGATACAAATTTTCATGCAGAAGTGTGTGTTAAGGTAGCTGTTTCCCTTTATTGAAACAGGATTTACTTTAGTTAGCATCTTTTAACTATAAATACTGTTCATGTTGTTAAGCATGGAAAAATATACTGAGTATGGCCTGCGTCCTTAGGAGCTCGTAACGCTTCGCTGCTGTCGCTTCCAACTTAGATTCCTCACAAGAGCCTGCCAGCCTATAGGCAGGCTCCTCTCTGGAGTTACCCAAACAATTCGCAACACTGAATTAATTTTGATTGAAGACCAAAGCTGAGTGTCTGTGTAGGGCAGTGTTTCCCAAATGGTGTTGTGTGGAGGCCTGGGCTTCTGCAAAGTGAAAGTAAGGGTTCTGTGAGAAAATTCCATTACAATAACATTTTTTAAATCATAAGATTTAAGCATTTATTAATTTTATTGAAAACAATTTTCATTTGTGTTTGCCACGGTAAGTGTCCACGTGTAATGCCAGCTTAGCCAGAGGGTGGGGATGATGATGTCACTACTCAACGCTGCGTGCAGTCAGTGGTGCGATTATATACCACCGTAGATCCCCATACTCACTCTCAGGGAGTGTGGATCATGTGGGTGACTGAATACGAATATATGAGCAAAGTCGGGCAAAGTTGAAGCTTCAGTTGTCAAACTAGTTGCTTGTATGGGAGTATGCAGGCAGTGCTCTCACGAATACTTCAGTATAATTGTGTGATTTCTTGTTTTAAAAATGTAACTGAGACAAATTGACTCATAGATTAATCTACATATCTACAATACATAGTACTTAGGTCGATAATAATACAAGTTAATAGTCTCTACACCTAGAATTTAAATTGATACCAAAATTGCCCATCGATCATTGGCTAAAAGAAGGAACTTTAAATTAAAATGCGAGTACTTCAAGCATTTGTTTATTATCCTTACTTATTTGTGGTCTACTTTTTCAGCTGCATATATAACACTGTTACTTAGGGGTTCTGTAAAATTCTTTCAAGTTTAAAAGGGCTCTGTGGCCAAATAAGTAAATCAATAAAATTTGGAAACACTGGTGTAAAGCCATTCTACTAGTCCAGTAGTTTTGACCACAACAACTTGACAGCAGATACCAGCCATGCTCTTGTCTAGCAGCCTTAGTTACTTTTTTTTTTCAGGGTGATGACAAATTCTCAGTCCCAAATTTTCCTTCAAACTGTCCTGTACTAGCCAGCCCTCTCCTCGACAGTCTACCCTGTTCTGTCTGTTGCTCCTCTCTGGAGTTACCCAAACCATTCACAACACTGAATTAATTTTGATTGAAGACCAAAGCCAGTTTAACTACAGATTTTAAGTGAGTTACAAGTTCTGCTCTGCAGTCTGCCCTGGCTTGCTCCCAATGTTGTTGGAGCCGATTCTTCACTCTCATGTTTGCTATACCTCATGCACACACTGAAATGTAGATAATATTTGAACTCACAGGGATAGTGTGGGGCTTAATGTATTAAGGATGGTGAGTTCCTTGGACTCTCAAGAGAAGTACAAATTAGAGTGGACCTAGAGTTTGGGGCTGTTTAAACCCAGATTATTAGTTTCCAGTGTAAACATACAGGTTCAATGGCCCTAGTCTAGCACTGTTGGGACCTGATGGGTCCTGAGTGAGGGAATTTGTTGGACCGGAGGGGATCCCTACAACCAGCCTGCTGTCCCTCCCTGCTGCTGGCTCTGCTGTCATCAGCCTTGCCAAGGTTCCACGGCCACTGCTGGCTCCACTTCTGCCCTGCCCAGCTAGGGGTCCTGGAGATCAGACTCCTATCAGCCCTGCTTCTGCTCACCAGGCTGGGACTCCTCTGGGCCCTAGTATGTGGCCCACTGCTGCTGGGACTTGTGGCCAGCTCCTGCTCCCAGCCATCAGGGATCTTTGGTCCACCAACATCTGTGTTACCAGCCCGGAGAGTCCTGGATTTAGGAGGTTCAAACTGTATTCATTATAATAACCTACAGACTCCTGGTCTCCATGAATCAGACTTTGGAATACATTGAGACAATCTAAAGAACTTAGAAATCAGAGACTTGGACCAGACTGAAGAGTTTTCTGAACAGTCCATATGTATTTTTGTGTCCTTAGTTACCAGAAGAAAGAATGGGAATTTGGGGCTCAAAAAACAAGCAGCAAGCAGGTAACTACATCTTGAGGGGTGGGGCGAATGAACCAAACTTGGTTCTCAGTTACACTGGTCTAGTGCAGTCCTAAGATTCTGGCAGAGCTGCATTAGTGTAACCAACTGTAATATGGGGCCCACTAGACTCATCTCTCCTTTGTGAGGCATTTTTGGTCACCATTGGGCAGCAGCAATAAAGTTGCTGTGTACATCTCGTGGCATGCGTTACCATAGCCCTGCTCTCCTCCACGGCCATTTCATTCTAATTCCAATTAGGGAACTTTTAACATCTTTTTAAGAACATTCTCATTCTCCCGCATTCATAGTTCCCTAGTGGGTTGTGGGCCTCTGGGCAGAACAGATCCCAGGACTGGAAACGCTGTGGCAGAAGGAAAACTTATTTTAAGAAAGAACACGTTTTAATGCTCTTTGTATTCACTTCTAGCAACATCGCCACCTACACCCATCATGACCACTGCCAGCACCACTGCCAGCACCAGTCCCAGCACAACTAATATAGCCACGATCACAGGAGATAAACGCATATTTGATAAGTAAATAACTATTTTTTGTGGCTTAATTATCATGGTGACATGAGATGATTCACAGGCTGGAAGAGGAGTTGTTATAGGCAATGAATTTAATGTCTCTTGATTGTAAAGCCCTGCTCAGAATTAGCTACAGAGTCTGTGTATTTAGATACATATATTACTGATATTCAAACAAAAGGTATCAGCCCTTAATACAATTGTAATAGCAACCATGTAACCAATAAGTTATAAAGAGTTTAGAATTAAGTGATGCGTCAGATTCCAAAAGAAGTGTACATTCAGCGCCACATTTTGATTTAAATGAGATACTAGAAGAACTATATATGTTGATAGGCTGATGTGATGTGCCCAGTAGTGATGCTCAAACTATTTGGTTTTTCAACGTTTCATGGAAATGAAAATGTCCGGTCAAATTCTACTTTCATTGACACGGTTGTAAATCAGGAATAACTCCAGTGCCTACAGCAGAATAAGTTCTGATTTACACTGGAGCAAGTGAGAGTGGAATCTTGTCATTTGTAAAGGTACAGTGAGCAGAAATATACCTCATGGCTCCTCTTAAAAGAGAGAAACTGTGAATAAAAACATCCATTGCTGTCTTCTCCCCCAGAGATATTCTCTACCCACAAAAGATGCAAGTTGCAACCTGCAATATATTTCTTACATCATTGGAATGGAATAATCTGCCTTCACCAAATTAATCCCTTCGGTAAATATCCCTATGGGCAGGTGATTGTATATACAGTAAACTTCCGATAATCCAGCACCTTTAGGACCCAGGGGGTGTCGGATTATCAAATATGCCGGACTATCGGAAGGGGGGGCTATGAGGGGTCTGGGGTGGAGTGGGGTGGATGCGCCCCTTGGTGCTGCGGGACCAACGTGGCAGCACCCCAGCTGCTCTGCCCCAGACTTCCCCAAGTCAGACGCTGCTGAAACTGACCAGCGGCTGACTCGGGGAAGCCGGGACAGAGCTGCTCCAATTGTCCGGCTGCCCGGAGCACTTCCAGGTTCCAGATGGTGCCGGACCATCAGGAGTGCCGGACCACTGGATGCTGGACCACTGGAGTTTTACTGTATTTGACTTTAAATCTGAAGTAAGAGAATATGTTTTAAGGGTTTTCCCTCACAGGTTTGCCTTTGTCATCAGGTTTTATGGGTTTTTTTCCTGAAATACACCATTTTTAGGTCTTTGAAACTCAGGCTCCATAATAGTTGTGAAAAGCCAAAATGTTTTAAAACACCTCATCCTGCTCCCCTTCAAGACATCAACTTCCATGGTCTCCAGTACAGTGCTTTCCAATTGCTAGGCCAGGCTCAGCCCTGGTGTAAGCAGGTGCAATTCCACTGCAGTCTGTGAAGTTATAGCAGGGCTGAATCTGGGGTGTTTAGATCAAGTCTTTTACCATTACTTAGAATTAATTAAGTTGCTGTTCTTGTTACCAATATGTATTCCTGTGAACTATAGCCCGTAGGACTAACCTGCTTGCTTACCTACAAATCATAGGATACTAGAACTGGAAGAGACCTCGAGAGGATATCAGGTCCAGTCCCCTGCCCCCATGGCAGAACCAAGCACCATCTATCATCCCTAACAGGCGTTTATCTAACCTACTCTTAAAAATCTCCAGTGATGGAGATTCCACAACCTCCCCAGGCAATTTATTCCAGTGTTTAACCACCCTGACAGGTAGGAAGTTTTTCCTAATGTCCAACCTAAACCTCCCTTGCTGCAGCTTAAGCCCATTGCTTCTTGTCCTATCATCAGAGGTTAAGGAGAATAATTTTTCTGCCTCCTCACCCTTTTAGGTACTTGAAAGCTGCTATCATGTCCCCTCTCTCAGTCTTCTCTTTTCCAATCAATTCTTTCAGTCTTTCCTCATAGGTCATGTTTTCTAGACTTTTAATCAGTTTTGTGGCTCTTCTCCAGACCTCCTCCAATTTGTCCACATCTTTTCTGAAATGTGGTGCCCAGAACTGGATATAGTACTACAGCTAAGGCCTAATCAGCACTGAGTAGAGTGGAAGAATTTCTCTTCGTTTCTCGCTTACAACACTCCTGTTAATGCAATCCAGAATCATGTTTGCTTTTTTGCAACAGCATCACACTGTTGACTCACATGTAGCTTGTGGTCCACTCTGACCCCTAGATCCCTTTCTTCCGTACTCCTTCCTAGGCAGTCACTTCTCGTTTTGAATATGTGAAACTGGCTGTTCCTCTCTAAGTGGAATAATTTCTATTCCTGATTATTGAACTTTACCCTATTTACCTCAGACCATTTCTCCAGCTTGTCCAGGTCATTTTGAATTATGACCCTGCCCTCCAAAGTACTCGCAACCCCTCCCAGCTTGGTATCCTCAGACATTATAAGCGTGTTCTCTATGCCATTATCTAAGTTGTTGATGAAGATATTGAACAGAGCCAGTCCCAAAACTGATTCCTGGAGAACCCCACTTGTTAGGCCCTTCCAGCATGAGTGTGAACCATTGCTAGCTATTCTCTGAGCATGGTTATCCCACTAGTTATGCACTAGGGATGTTAAAAAGTGAATAATTGGGTAACCATGTAACTGTGTAATGCACCAGCTGCCCCCCCATTCTGCTGCCTCTGTACCAGAGACGGCAGCACAGGGCGGCAGCTGGCTCCCTGGGAGTGGGGCGGGAGCCTTCATGTAACCGTTCACGGTAACTGATAAGCCCAGGCTACCGTGTAAGTGGTTATACTATTACATCCCCATTATGCGCCCATCCAGAGGTGAAAATAAGGGGGTATGCCCCTCCAGCAAGAGCCAGCTGGGGTGCTATTTAAAGAGCCGGGGAGCTATTTACAGAGGGTCTATCTCACTGCTGCTGTTTTCCCTTTAGCAGTGCCCCCACACAGACAGCCTTTAGCCCCCTTGTGGCCAGGTAAGGCCCACCCCATGCTCTCCTCCCCAGGGGACACCAGCTAGGTAGGATGTGAGGCTGACAAATCCACCTGATCCTATGTTTCCCCCTTCTGACCTCCATGTTTCCCTTCCCCAACCTACGCCCACAACTGTTCTCCCTTCCCTTATATCTCCTCCCCATTTATCCTCCTTCCCTCACTGCAGCCCCAACCCCTCCCACACGTATTCCTCTGCTCCCTAACTTCCGCTCCACTCCCAGCAAGTGTTTGCATGTGCCATTTTTATTTTCTTTTCAAAAATGGTTGTAGGGCTTTCTGAATATTCTGCTGTACTCAGATTACATTTCTCCCCAATACAAAACCCCTTTCGCACAGGCAGATGGTAAGAACTTGCCTTTTTATTTCAGGTTTCTACTCCCAGTCAGGCTTGATTCCATAGTGCCTGGATGATGCTCAGGTTGAATAGACATAAGACTCCTGCCCTGAGCCTCTCCATACCCACACACACTCCAGTGGGAATAAAACTGCATTAATAACAGAAAATCAGAGATATTGCTTTAATTACATCTAATTTACATTCACAATATTTTACATTACAAATCCCCTTCATGTTTCAGTTTTTACTTCTTTGACTTCTTGTCAAGTGTCGTAAGTTCATTTCTGGTCTGATGTGATGTCACCGTACTGTCTGGGCCTCACTCATATAGACGGTAAAAGTGGATCCCCTTGTGGAAGTGAAGCAGTTTTATATTCAGTGTTTAAACAGAGTTTGGGACAACCTCCCTCAACCTTTTTAGGTGAGTCTGTCATGTTAGGTGCATAATTTACAGTAGAAAGTAAGTGGGGGAAAAAGCCTCCTAAGAATATTCATGCCCCTCCCAAAGGGGGGACAGGTTGCGATAGGACAGTAAGAAATTTAAGTTACTTTCACCCCTGCACCCGCTTTATATTAGGTTGTATTTCCCTAATTTATTGATAGGAAGGTCATGAGAGACTATATCAAATGCTTACTCAAGTCTAGGTATACTACGTCTACTGCTTGCCCCCTATCTGTAAGGCTTGTTATCCTATCAAAGAACGCTGTCAGTTTGACATGGTTTGACATGATTTGTTCTGTACAAATCCATGCTGGCTGTTATTCTTCACCTTATTTTCTTCCAAATGGATATTTGCAAATGGATCCCTTAGTTATTTGCTCCAGTATCTTCCCTGGCACAGAAGTTAAACTGACTAGTCTGTAGTTTTCTGGTTTGTCTTTATTTCCCTTTTATGGATGGGCACTATATTAGCCTTCCAGTTTTCTGGACTTCCATGACTTTTCAAATGTGATAGCTAATGGCTCAGATACCGTCTCAATCTGCTCCTTGATTTATCTAGGATGCATTTCATGAGGCCCTGGTGACATGAAGAAGTCTAACTTTTCGAAGTAATTTTTAATTTGTTCTTTTCCTATTTTAACTTCTGAATGAATTTACCTCCTTTTTCTCCAGCATTCGCTATTGTAGGCATCCCAGCCTTCTTGGTGAAAACTGACACAAAGAAGTTGTTAAGCAACTCTGACATTTTCACATTTTCTGCTATTGTTTTCCCTCTTCATTGAGCAATGGACCTACCCTGTCCTTCCTCTTCCTTCTCATATATTTGTAGATTTTTTATTTTTTTTTTTGGCTACTCTTTATGTCTCCAGCTAGTATGAGCTTGTATTGTGCCTTCACCTTCCTAATTTTGCCCCTACATACTTATGTCATTTGTTTATATTCATCCTTTGTACTTTGACTTAGATTCCACTTTTTATAGGTCTCTTTTTTTTTTTATGTTTAGATCATTCAGGATCTCCTGGTTAAGCCAAGGTGGTCTCTTGTCATACTTCCTGTCTTTTCTCCACAGTAGAATAGTTTAGTCTTGTGCCCTTAATAATGCCCCTTTGAAAAACTGCCAAATGTTTTCATTTGTTTTTACTTCTTAATCTTGTTTCCTATAGGACCTTACCTACCAGTTCCCTGAGTTTATTAAGGTTTGCCTTCTTGAAGTCCATCATCTTTAGTTTGCTGTTGTCACTTCTACCATTCCTTAGAATCATGACTATAGATTCTAGAGAAAATATAGATATGTATTTTCTTATAGATTTCCTATTTCCTTATGGCCTTGTTTATATGTTTATTGTAATAGGTTACAATACGTTTTATCTTGAAGTAGCTTGGCTGTAACACAAGGGACTTACAGGTCACCTCCTATATGTTGTGCTAAGCCAAAGTTAGCATATATATATCTGGGACCTTCCTAGATAGTAAAGTTGGCTCATATATTTTTGGGTCCTTTTCTTAGATAGATGTTGATGAGCTAAAAGATAGGGTCCACATATGACATGTTTAAACAGACTGGGATTTTCCTAAGTTCATACCCTTCTAAACTTAACAGATACACCACAACTTGGAAAAATCGGAAAAACGACAGAAGTAACAAATGTGAGAACTGACCACAAAAGGGTCATGGTAGCAAACTGATGCATGTGATATTAAGATGAGATCAATGGTTTGCTGTCCTGGGACAAGAACCTGCCAACCCTCAATGTGATAACTGGGAATTCCTAAGTAATCTATAAAATTAATACACAATGTAAACATCGGGCAACAGAACGTGAGGCTCCATATCACAGCTTACACCACCTGTGATAATGGTTTGTAATGCTAATAACAATGACACACTAGTTGCAATCATCTCATCATATCACACGGGTTTTTTCTTAGATTCTTCCTTCTTCCCTCGTGTTTGGAATTTTGGCCCATTGAGTAGCAGCCCACTGGAGACTTGTGATTTTGGTGTCCAGTAACACCGGTCTCAATTGATTCAGCTGCAGTGCACCTGCCATTCTGGAAGTCTTGGTAACAGTAGTGTGGGACTCAGCAGAAGGCCCTGAGATGCTGAGATAATCCTGCCCCCTGTGGTAGCCAAGACAGAGAGCTGGACAGAAAGGACCTGTTTGTTTCTGACACGCTTTATTGTGTGCACTGACAGCCCAAAGTTCGTCTACATCCTGGTGGCCTGTATCCTTGCTGTCCTGCTGACCATGCTGGTGTTTACAGTCATCTACTTGATCAGGAAAAGAAAAGGTAAGAGGTGCACAATGGAGACTGAAGATTCACTGCAGGATATTGGACTGCCATAGCTTGTGGCAGAGAACAGCTGGTTCTCGAGGGGCAGGTCCTAAAAGGTAGGTAGGCACCTGATTCACATGGAGAGCAACTGGATTTAGAGGCCTAACTACCGTAGGACATGGGACTGAGCGTCTCAGGTGTTCCACATTCAAATAATGTTGCTGGGGGTGCAGGTTTTTCAAGGAGTGCTCACTTTTCTTTTGAACATAATGTTGGGAATGTTACATTCGCACCTCATTCAGAAGCATGCTTACACAATATCTCCTTGAATGCCGCATTAACAGCAAGGACTTTTCTTTTTTACTAATTATGTATTTGGGGAGTGTTCATCGGATTGCACACCCTGGCTGCATGAAAGAAAAACATCATGACAACCGTGAACGTTTGTTAAAAGAGGCATTGGGTCAGCAAATCATCAGATCTCTCTGCTGACGTGCTGACGTATTGCAGAGTGAGCGTCATTACACTGCCTATGACATGTCATTTCTAGTGACTGGATTAAATTGAGTGAAAATGGTGATTATGCAAATTTAATCAGACACACATGTCTATCAAATGTTAATACTAAAAAAAACCCGGTATACAATATATACGAGTCAAAATTATCTGTTTGTAGCAGGGCTGGGCAAGATGCGGCCCACCTAACACTTTGATCTGGCCCGTGGACTCTGCATCTGGCTGCTTTCTAGTTAAACCCTGCTGCTCGTGCCACTGAATTTCCAGGCAGTGGCTCAGGTAGCAGGAGCCTATTTAAATGGCTCACAGTTGCCAGTCGCAGGAGCCAGAGCTATGAGCCCTTTTAATTAGCCACAGCAACCCTGGGCAGTTGCCAGGCAATATGGTAGCAGCAGGACCGGGAGCTGCAAGCCCTTTGCTGTGTTTTGAATTCACAGGGGAGGCTAGAAGAGTTTGCTTCAAATTTTCCTCTGCCCCCTGCCCTTCCCCTCCCCCCATCATCTGGATCAGTTCGTCCCAGCCTTAGAATGTCTCTGAGGGCATACCTAGAGCAGGGATTTCTTCTGGAGCTTCGCTGTGACTGGCACCTATCTCTCTGTCTCCACTACAGATCACAATAGACCCCAAAAGATGTCTCAAGAGCAGCGACTCAAAGATACTGTGCATCAGGCCCCTGCTGTTAACCCCCAGGTAAAAGTCGGAACTGTTTTCTTGGTGTGTCTCATGGTACAAAAATGCTACATTATTATAAATGTGAATTTGGGACTGAAAAAAGGTTGGGTTTTTTTCATATAAATGCAACAATTACTCAGAAGTTCCTTTTGCCTTAAATTGTAGCCAGTGCTTTCCCTTGGCAAGCTAGAAACACTCCTGCTATGCCACCGAAGTTCTCATTTTCCAATCTCTGCAGCATCCTCAGTCCCTAGTAGCTTGCAGGAAGACCAGAGACTGGAAGAGGTATCTGCTCTAATTCAAATGCTGCGCGCCCCAAGTACCCCCAGGACTCAGTCTGTCCCCTCTACAGTTCCTTAGCAATGGGATATCCTGCCTTGGACGTTATGTGACTCCAGCTATGTTAAATAGGATGAAATTGTGTAACAGATATGAGCCCTCAAGCTTCAGGGCATAAACCAGTCACTGAGAGTGCATCTACATTGCAGGGCCTAACTTGAAATAAGCTACACAAATTGAGTTACTCCAATTGCATAGCTTATTTCGAAATTGGGAACATCTACATGGCACTTATTTCGAAATAGAGCACTCTTCCTCCAACTTCCCTTCCTCCTCGTCCAATGAGGGTTACAGGAGTCGGAGTAAGAAGTCCTCCAGCTTGACAGTATTTTGACACTGTTTTGAAATAACTGCCCGCTGTGTGGACGGGGACTAAGTTATTTCGGAATAGCGCTAGTTATTTCGAAATAGTGTTGCAGTGTAGACGTACCCTGAGAAACTAGGAAGAAGCTTTTTCCTATGGATAAGTTATTCCATAAATGTTCATTATGATTCTGATTCCTCTGAAGTCTGTAGTATCGACTAGGGTCACACGGCAAGCTCTGTGTTCCCCATGCACAGGGACGAGCTACTCGCACTAGACTACATTTGAGAGCATCCTAGGAAGTAAAAAGGAGGAGTAGGGAATCCAGGCAGAACTCCCAGCAGTTCCTTACTCTCCAATAATGTTTACAGGTTTCTATGTGTCCTGAGGAGATCACCTACGCCAGTCTGATTTTCAAATAATTGAAAACTGCTCTGTAGTTTGTGCTAGTCACAGTCAAATGAAGACCTCTTGTGCTGCAGTTTAAATGCAGATGGAAGTTCCGTCACGAGCCCTCAGCTGTGTTTGGACTCACGTTGCCGAATGTCCCATGTAGAACATCAACAGCCTACTGGTGCGGGCTTGAAGAAAAAACACTTGTCTTTTATGCCTCCGTTTCCTCATTCGTCAAACAATACTGCTTGTGATGCCCTTCTCTGCTTTCATTCTGCTGGGTGACCTTCAGACTGCTTCTGAAATGTCTCTGCATGTGTTGATAAGTGACACAGTAAGGGCAGGAAATAATTCTCTTATCTCTGCAGATCCATCCTGTCAGATGGTCTCCATCCCTTTCTCACATGTTATTACATGTATTTACGAGAAGAGTCCGTTTCATTGTACCTCCTTTTCGAATTGTCTCTTGCTTTGGTGAACTGAAATAATGATCAATACAGGTTGAATCTCTTTAGTCCGGCACCCTCAGAACCTGGGTGGTGCCGAACCAGAGAATTTGCCGAACCATGGGAGGTCAATATTGTCTAGCAGCATTACCAGCACTTCCACTGTTTGCTGGGCTCTTAGAGGACTATTTAGGGGTAAATTAGAGCTAAAGAACAGCACAGAACACTGGGAGCCAGGACTGGTGGCTGTAAACAAACTTTATGGGACCACGGGAAACTTGGCCACACCCTTGGAAAGTGGACAGCCAGCTAACTAAAATCACGCCGGACCACAGATGTTGCCAGACCAGAGAGTGCCAGACTAGAGAGGCTCAACCTGTAGTAGATTTAATACGCAAAACTATGCTTCCTGTTGATCTTGAGAGGAGTACTTTAGAATTGTTTTTCTGGACTTCATGTCCTCTGTAAAATTTTAGGTTCAAAGAAATGCTGTTATGCTTATGAAATTCCTGGGCATGGTGGAGACATTAAAAAAAAAGCGGACCATTAAATAAATAGCAAGGGCACATCACAAGGTGGGGGAACACCAAAGATTATAATGGCACTTTGATCCATAGCTTTTCAAGCACTTTACAAAAACGGGTAAGAATCATTCTCTCCATTTTACGGCTGAGGGAACAGCAGCAAAGTTACAAGGAAGTTCTCCTTCCCCCCCACTACCTGATCTTTGAAGGTGGAGTTGGGCCCAGGGGAAGCCCTGCCCAGCCCGGGGGAGGGAGCGGGGTTCCCCTTTGTTTTTAGCTGAGCACAGGGAATTGTGTTCTGTGTTCCCCGGCACTCACCCGTGCTCATGCATAGGGAGCTGAGGCACAGAGAGATGAAGGCCCAGATTTTGAAAGGCATTTCAGTTCCCCAATCAGTGGGAGTCAGACGGGAAGGGGTGAGCAACAGAATTGCTGGGTCCCTGGGCCAGGTGTGGGGGGGCAGTTTCCGTGCTTCCGCGAGTGGCGGCGCCGCAGGCAGAAGGAGCAGACGCACATGTCACACCACGCAGTGTCCCCCCACCCCCACCCCCAGCCAGCCCTTAGCACTGCCCAGAGGTGATTTAAAGGGCAACTAGGAGGCAGCTACCCCCTTTGCCCCGTGGGCAGGCCCAGAGTCAGGCACGTACAAATTGCTCTGCTCAGGGCTGAAATGACTCGCCAGAGGCCACAGGACGTGGCAGCAGTAGAGCAGGGAGTGGAATCTACGTGGCCTGACACCCATTCTCGTGCCCTGTGACTTGGGCACTGAACCCTTCTGCACTTTGGTCAGGAGATAAGGCCAGATTTTGAAGTGTCTGGAAATTCTCACCCATTGCTCTGCATTGAGAGAAGTGAGATTAAAGAGCCACAGGATGACAGCAAACGATAAGGGATGAGCAGCTGTGCTTCGGAATGACTGACCCTGAGATCTGTTATACCATAGCTTATTACAAACAGAATTCAGAATTGAATCTTTGTCTTTTGGTTGCCCTGCCCATACACAGCGTAAAAACCACAGCTTCCCCTCCTAGGTAAGGAACAGGCTACATTGATCCTCAGACTATCCAATTGCTCAGTGGGTTCTGATTAGTTTACTTTTGTTTGTTTGTTTCTCAAACACACATTCCCTTGACCATTTGGTGTGAGAATTAATAATAATTAATGGCATTTGGTGCCTGACAACAGCTGACAGTTTAAACAGCAGATAAACAGGAAGGCCTGAAAATCTGAAACCTATGCAGTTTTAAGGGGGGGAAAGGAATTAAATTGCAAAAGGCACAAGTTCTCTTACTGTGCTAGAGGTGGCTATGGCAAAATGAAACGATTCAGCCTTGTTCGCATCTGAAAATGCCAGCAATGAGGGTGGGAGGATGTTGTCTTGTTGGGGACTGTCAAGGCTGATTCCCCATTCTGGCACAATGAATGCAGAAGTGGGGGCTCGCAAAAACAACCCTAAAACCTTCTCTTTCCAGGCTTTGGTATAAAACTTCCCCCCAGAATCCTAAAAACCTAGATTTTGGAGATAAAAATCCACTGCCACCACCCAAGTAATGATAAGAAAACCAGGGAAGAGATCACTTGGGAAATCTCAGCCCTAAAGTAAAACCAGGACACAACAATTAACCAACACCAGGTTAATAAAAAAGAAAGAACTTTTATTATCATCACAATACTCCTGTTACAAGCATAGTTGGATTGGGTAGATGGTAAGAGCCACCAATTAATAAACTCATGGGGAATTTTCCCATGGGAACAAAACTTAGTTACAGAGGAGAGGAAAACCCATTTCTAAATGCACAGACATCAGATTCCCATTCCCAAACCATAAAACAATACAACGGATTTATCTAGACTTTGCCCTACTTACAGATGGTGAAGAGTCTTTTCTTGGAGAGGGACATGTTGTCTGTCCCCCTCAGTATCTGGAGAGTCAACTGGCTCAGAGACAAAGGAGGGAAAAACCCAAAATTTCTTTGTCTCAGTTTGAAATCCCTATCTGCATTTCTATTGGCTGACTGCTACCTGGCTAGGTACAGTTAACCCCTTAGTCCCCAGGCTGCTGCCCATCCCTCATGACCATGACAGGGACACTTTTCCACTGGGAATTAGACTGAACCGCAACAAAGTCATTTTACAGAGGGTGCCAAACACAGACAAGCATATGGCACCGGCTGTGATAGACTGCTCCGTTTGCCCTTATAAGAGGGCTGCATCTATAGGCTGAGCATGCTGCATACCCTGGAAACTCCTTGCATTCATCCATTCTCAGGTTCCCTGTGTACTACATGTTGAACCTCGCTAGTCTGCGCTCTCTGGTCCGGCAACATCCACGGTCTGGCATGATTTTAGTTAGCCGGATGTCCATTTCCCATGGGTATGGCCACGTTTCCTGCGGTCCCATAAAGTTTGTTTACAGCCACCAGTCCTGGCTCTCAGAGTTCTGTGCTGTGATTTAGCTCTAAGCTACACCAAAATGTCTTCTAAAAGCTCAGCAAGCAGTGGAAGTGTTGGTAATGCAGCTAGACAATATTGACCTCCTGTAGTTGGGCAAATTCTCTGATTTGGCACAAGTCAGATTCTGAGAGTGCTGGACTAGAGAGGATCAACCTATACCCTCCCATGCCTTTCTATTTCAAGGATTCCCTGTGACCCCCTTAGCCTTTCTCATACAGTGCTCTGTGTTACCCAATTGTTCATGGCTGCAAGCACATGTTTAAAATTATTCCACGCATGGATGGAAAAGACGAGAGCAGGGGTCTCAAACTCCTGGCCCATGGACCATCCAGCTGTTGCCATTGTGCTTGAACTTCAGCTGTCCCTCCCTCTTCTGCTGCCCACCTCCTGCTCTTTGCTTTGGAGCTGCCTCCCCAACCCCCAGGAGCCTCCTGCTTGCTGTGCAGGGCAGGGGAGGGAGAAGAGGGGTGCTGATGTCAAGGTACCCCCTCCCACCCTGTTTTCTATCTCCACACAGTAGGGCAGGGGGCACAACAGGACTTGGGGGGGGAGTTTTCTGGCTGCTTTTGGGCATGGTGCAGGGCCTGGGCAGGGGTGAGCCCACCTTAGCCCCACTGTACCACCACCCAGGAACCACCTGAGGTAAGCAGGGCCCAGTTGGAGCCTGAGGCCTCTTGGCAAGCCAGTAAGGATCACCTGTCAGAGGCTCCAAGATCTACCCGTCGATCCCGATCGACTGGTTGGTGACCACTGCTGTACTGCATTCACCTGCACACCAGGGAAGACTAAATCCCCCTGTCAGACGCTGTGACAGGAATTACTGGTTCTGTACTTCATCAGGCCAAGGAATAGAGTGTTTTTATCAGAAACTTCCTCGGACAAACAGGACAGAGCTGCTCCCTTTAAACTTTCCTATAACAACCTTCATCAGGGAAAAAACCCTGGTTCCTACATTCTATCTTCTCTCTCGGCTGTGTTTATTAGAAAGTACAGATGCTACCAATCAACTACAGGCTGACCCTCTCTAGTCCGGCACTCTTTGATGCGGCAACTTCCGTTGTCGAGCATTTTAGTGAGCTGGCTGCCCACGTATCATGGGTGTGGCCAAGTTTCCCGCAGTCCCATAAAGTCTGTTTGCAGCCACCAATCCTGGCTCCCATTGTTCTGTGCTGTGATTTAGCTCTAATTCACCCCTAAATGTCTTCTAAGAGCCCAGCAGGCAGTGGAAGTGCTGGTGATGCTGTTAGACCAGTGGTCACCAACCAGTCGATCGGGATCTACTGGTAGATCTTGGAGCCTCTGACAGCGGATCCTGAGGGGTTTAGCCAAGAGGCTATCAACTGCCAGAACTTCAGCTGCCCCACTGCCCAACTGTTGTGCATCTCCTGCCCTTTGACTTGCAGAGGTACCTCCCCCCCCACCATGAGCCTCCTGCTTGCTGTGCAGGGCAGGGAAGGGAAAGGAGGGGGGGTTGATGTCAGGATGCCCACTCTTCTACTCCGTAGCCTATCTCCACAGAATGGGGGTGTGGGCATAACAGAGTTTGGGATCAAGGGAGCTTGCTGGCTACTTTTGGGAGTGGTGCAGGGCCAGGGCAGGGGGGGAGCCTGCATTAGCCCCACTGCACCACCACCCAGGAGCCACCTGAGGTAAGCAGTTGTCCAGCTGGAGCCAGAATCCCAACCTCCTGCCCCAGTCATGAACCCCCTGCTGCACCCCAAGCCCCTGCCCTAGCCCTGAGCCCCATGGATTCAAACTCGCTCCCAGAGCCTAAACCCTGAACCCACTTCTGCACCCCAACTCCCTGCCCCAGGCTCAGCTCAGAGCCCCACCATCACTCCAAATCCCATAGCCCCAGGGCAGAGCCTGTGCCCCAACCCTCTGCCCCCGCCTGAGGAAAGGGAGGGAGAATGGGGGAGGATGGAGTGAGTAGGGTGAGCAGGGCCGGGGCCTCGGAGAAGGGGCACAAAGGAGGCCCAGCAATGGTGTCTGGGTTTGAGGTAGATCCTGGATTGCACTTAAAATTAAAAAAGTGATCGCATGCTTAAAAAGGTTGAAGACCCCCAAGATAGACAATATTCACCTCCCATGGTCTGGAAAATGCTCTGGTTTGCACCGGTCAGGTCTCGAGGGTGCCGGACTAGAGAGGTTCAACCTGTCCTGCTATTTAACGTGCCTTATCAACTGACACTTGTTCCTACTCAAGAGGTAGCATGAAAGGGTCTCGAAACTATTGTTGTTATTCGTGTTTGTATTCTTGCAGCAGGACCGTGCGGTACTAGGTGTTGCACAAAGACAGGACAAAAAAAGCCCAAAGAACTGGCAATCTACTCAGGCTGCTTTCTCTGACCCTGTGGGGTAGGACAGTGGGTGCAATTTACGCTACCGTAAATGCCAGACCTCCGGAGAAGGGTAGCGTGATATGGGGAGGATGCTGCACGTGCATTTGGGTGCCTCGTGAGGTAGATGCTGCTCTGATAAGTGGCAGCTGGATTCGCTGTGACACTTTCTATCCACCAGCGCTACATCCTGTTCTAACAATGGCATGAACCAACTTCAGCCTGCAGTGACTCAGCACAGCCTCTTGTTTGTAAAACAGTGGAAGCTGTAGCAAGACTCTTCCAAACTGAGGTCAGAAACTTTCAGCGTGTGCAATGTCACCCTATCCTGCACCTCCACAGCGCAGCATGGAACCACATGCTTTGCTCCTGATACATTTCACTTGGGTTTTTTCCTAAATGACATTAGAAAAATGCAAAGACCCTCGCCACGGCTGGCTCATCATTCTACAAGCTCCCTGCTCCAATGATCAGTGTAAAAGAGTTGCTCGAGTGTGCTTGCAGCCCAAAAAGAGGAGGGGAAATTTTTCGTTTTTCAAAAGGGGAACTGAGCTACACAAGGAATCGATAGTAGAGATGGGGATTGAACCTAGTTCCCAGATTCATGTTTTAACCACATGCCACCTTGCTTTTTTACAAAATGAGCTTTCCTTGCTTTTTTTGAGTTTGAACTGCAGCAGTGTAGTTGAGTTCATGCTTAAAGCTTCTTGTCCATCTGCTGCTCAAATAAGAGGAAGTGTGAGTCTCATTCTTTTGTCACTGCCCTGACTTCCACTTTCTCAGGGGTTAGTCCAAGATTTTTTTAGTGAGATCTCTGCTCTTTGGTTTCTGTGTGCACAGTTGGTTTGCAGGTCTTTATTCCTTTGGCTTCTCTCCAGTACAGAAGTAGTCAATGGGCTGACCATGGGCCAACCCACCAGACCCTGAACTGATTTTATTTACCTTTTAATATGATTATTGTTTTTTTTCCTTTCTCTGTCATCTGGACCTTGACTATAACTTAACCAAGAAATCTGGACTTTGCCACAATCACTCCAGTACAGAAGTAGTCAATGGGCTGACCAAGGGCCAAACCACCAGACCCTGAAATGATTTTATGTACCTATTAATATGATTATTGGGTTTTTTTTCTTTCTCTGGCATCTGGACCTTGACTACAACTTAACCGAGAAATCTGGGCTTTGACAAACAATAAAGGTATGTCTACACTGCAAATTTGAGCTATGCAAATTGCATAGCTTATTTCGAGTTAATTTCGAAATAGCTTATTTTAAAATTTGGTGCTATTCCGAAACGTCCCTTACTTCTTGTGGAATGAGGTTTACAGGGGCATCGGAATAGCAAGCCTGTTACATTTCAAAATAATGGGCTTGCTGAAAAGACGCGGAATAGCTATTTCTGGATACCGGATATCCAGAAATAGTGCCGCAGTGTAGACGCACCCTGATTGACCCTCTCTGCTCTAGTTTATCCTAGTTACCGCAAACACTTATGATGCTTCACAGTGTTGTTTCAGAAAAGGAGAGACAGAGGGACAGTCAGCGGTCTGTTCCAACCACATGTGGTAACATTGAGTATCAGAGAGGTAGCCGTGTTAGTCTGAATCTGCAAAAGAGGCGAGGAGTCCTGTGGCAACCTTATAGACTAACCGAAGTGTTGGAGCATAAGCTTTCGTGGGCAAAGACCCACTTCGTCAGATGCATGGTAACATTGATTCCAGTGTAAAGAGACAGCCAGGTGTGAATTTAAGTTCTTAGGGACAGGCAGGGCATTAGGGCCAGGGCTAACTACTGAAAACTATTCTGCAATCAGCTGGAGGCAGGTTCAAAGAGTTACATGGCCTTCTCTCAATTTCCCTTGTGGATCTCCAATCACATCAGTAGCTAAAATGTAAAGATGAACAAAAACACAACAGCGGGCTTGAGATATATTGCTAAGACTCATACGGAGCGGCTTCCTGACTTCAGGGCACTGTACAAACATTAAGGAACAGTTCCGATGCCCTGTGGTGTGATTTTTTTTCTCCATTTGACAGATGGCAAAATTATGAAAGTCGTTCAGTGACGGGGTGAAAGAGAAGTCCCTGCCAAAGCTGTGATTAGAACTCAAGAGATCCTGGCTCGCACAACACAACACTCCTCACTTCAGTCAGGATATGCCTGGGTTGCTAAGCACAGATTGGACCTCCCTGGTCCGACACCCTTGGGATCTGACTGGTCCCAGACAAGGTAGTTTGCTGGACCAGGTGAGGTGGGGGGCTGGGAGGGGGGCAGGAGGGACACCATCCTCTCCCCAGGCAGCTGGCACCACTGCTCCCAGCCCCCTGGCAGTGGCAGTCCTGTGGACTCCGTGACCCAGGCAGCCAGCCGTCCTGCCAGCCTCACACCCCACCAACTGCAGGCTCCGGTGCCCCACTGGTCCTGCTGGCTGACCCCGCTCCCAGCCACCTCTGCCACTGGGGTTCTCTGGTCCAGCAACATCCAGAGAGTCCCAGACCAATGAGGTTCCACTATGCTGCATTTTCTCCAACTGACCCTGCTCAACAACCCCTAGGAGAAAACGCCAAAGACAAAATGCCCCTGGAATCTCTTTGCTGGCTTCTGAAATGATAAAAGCTGCACTTCCAGGTATGCCAGCTCACTGGTATTTCCCGGAAAGAGCTGGGATATTGTTCCCCTGTGGCCTATTTGGTTGTTCCCCGCAGTGCTGCCTGTGATACGACTCAGCAGGACATGTCCATGGCTGTGGGGTTAAGTGAATTCCACGTTGATTAAAGCCACCCTGGGCAGGCACTCCTCGTAGGGCTAAGGGAGCTCCATAGCCCCTTCAGCCTTTGGTCTTCTGCGGAGGCTGCCTGCCACCAAGGGGCCCAGAGGTGAGTGAGGTTTTGTGATACAGACACCTGTCTTCTAGTGAATGTGCTGGCACCCCGTTCTCACTAGGCACTGAAAAGTCATCGGAGGCATGGATGTAAGGGCGGCAAAAAGTTGGAAGGAGAGGCCGGGGAAAAGCACTAGACCTGCAGCTGAGCTGGGTGGGAAACCAAGAGGATAGCAGAAAGCCGGGTGGGGAGGGCATTCCACCAGCAACCCCTCTGTGTTTGGCCTGAGGATCAGAAGCTAATCAATGGAGCTGACCAGCTCAAATCTGTCCCAGGATAGCTGTGAGCAGCAGTTAATAATAACACAACTACTTCTCATTATCACTCTGGGACAGATCTCAGCTAATGAACTAGAGTGAAAGATCTCTATCTCATTCGTCTGCAGTGAGAGCCATGACCCCACCACGAAATGTTCCAGTCTTTGAATCAAGATGGAAGATCTTTCTAAAGAACAAACAAAACAAGTAAACACTCTGTTTCACCCACAAGATATAGGCACATACAGGAATCCCCGGGTGAGAGTCTGTGGTCTGTGTTATGCAGGAGGTCAAACGAGATACTAATATGTATTCCTTTTGGCCTTAAAAGTAAGATAATCGCTGTTGCAGACTACGTGCTTTAGAAAAACATGGCAAAGTTTGGACGGGAGTCTATTAATCCTGCTACCTCTGTATTTCTGGTGAGGCCTTTCTCGCCTGCACGTGTGGAATGAGTGAACAGAACACCGAGAGCATGTATTTTTCCCGTAAATGCAGCAGGGTTATCACCCTGTTGAGGTTATGGGGGTATAACTTGCCCTGATATTTCAACAGCCGTCCTTGATTTAGGACAGCTCTTTTGTGTGGTGCTTCCTGGCGTATGCAGGACTGTGGGGCACCTTGTTACCCCCTGCCCTTAGCGTGAATAAACCTGTCTCTGCCTGCTGGGGTCAGCTCCCCAGCTCTGCTGTCCCCGGGCAACATAATCACTCCCCTCTAGGGAAGGAGTAACGGAGTGCTGCCTTCCTGGGGTGGCCAGCCCTCGTGCACTGGACACTCCTGGTATTCCCAGGTTTACTACGGCCAAAGAAAAGGTCCAGCCCAGCTTACCAGATCCACTTCCGAGCCCTGCTCCGTTGGACGCAAGCAATGACATTTTTTGTCGTTTAAATCAAATGCAAATTTATTTAATAAAGCATAACAACGTGAGTAGAAGCAAGTCGAAGCACCGCAAACAAATGGTTCCATACAAAATGCAATCAGGGCATGGCATTCTACAGCTCAGACTTAGCTAACCCGACGCTCTCCTGGCTAGCACAGTGTTTCCCATCTAAACTTGCCGCACTGTCCTGCCAGGCTGCACTCCCAGCAGGAGAGATGCGTGTGGCTAGTTTGCCTCCTTGGTGAAAGCTTCACTGTGTCCCTTTGTACACCACGACAGACCCAACACAAGCCTGCTCTTCCCTCCTGTAGATTTCCTCCCGTGTCGATTTTCAGTCTCTCATTTAGCACCTGGTTCAATAGGCAAATAGGCATCCATTGTGCAGTTCCTGCTACAAAACACACATTGCCAGATGGGCAGCTAGATGTTTATTACTACGTGTCTGGAAGGACTGTTACTAAGATACGTGACTTGGTTTGACTCCAAGGCCTGGGGAACATTATTGTCAAAGGAGAGACAGGTTGAAACTCTCTAAAAGGGGACTCTCTCATCCAGCAACGTCCATGGTCCTGCACAGATGCTGCAGGATCAGAGCGTCCCAGTGGAGGGCCAGCAGCAGGGAGCCCTGCGGATCTGGGAGACCTGATGCATGGCCGCCTGGTGAGGCCAGGAGCCTCAGCAGCAGCGGCTGCCCAGAGGGGTCAGCAGGGCAGTGGAGCCGGCAGCACGTGGGGAGCCAGTTGGGATGCCAGCGGGCTGGGCCAGGCCAGGGCTGGTGACAGAGGGGCCAGAAATGACCTCCCCTGGTCCAGCATAATCCCTCATCCTGGACCGGTCTGGTCCCAAGGGTGCCGGACCAGGGAGTTCCAACCTGTACATAAGTCCTTAAATATTATCTATCCATACACATTGCAATAGACCTGACTAGCAGGCCACTGGCTCTCGGTAGAGAAATGTTTTGCCATCCTTTGATGAATTATTATGCATATATGTGACCCAGCAAATCCCTGTAAAACCCACCCTAGGTGTCCTCTGGGCCCTCTGCCAGGTGGCATCAAGGTGTCTCAGGCTCACACTCGGATGTAGGCTCCATATTAGGACTATCTGGCTTTGGAGCCATGCACAGGACATAGGTTCTTAAAATAAGAATGTACGTGTCTTTGAACTTCTTTATCTTGCAAGCATAGACAATGGGGTTCATGGCCGAATTGGAGTGCGACAACAGAATGCTCACATACATCAGCATCTGCGGGACTCGGCATTCGGCACAGAAATGCTTGATACAGTTTAGAATGGCCAAAGGCAGCCAACTGACGGCGAACAAGAAGAGGACGAGGGCCAGAGATTTGGCTGTCTTAAACTCCTTCCCATAAAACACTCCTGTGGCTTTCGTGTGGGTTGCATTTTGACTCAGCTTTGTCCGGATAATGTGGAAGATCTCGATGTACAGAACACACATGAGGAGCAGCGGGATGAGGATCAGGGCGAAGAAGGAGAAGTAGACCATGTAGTCCATTCTCATCACAGAGGGGAAGTGACACTGAAGTTCATTGAGGCTTGCTGGGTCTTTTTGTGTGCTCCTCTGGTTCCATCCGAACATGGGGATAAACCCTGTCAGCAAGGACAGCAGCCAGCAAATGCCGAGGGCCACCCAAATCCTTCTTTTTGTGGTGATTATCCTGTACCTGTTGGGGGCAGAAATCACCAACCCGGTTAGATGTGATTCTTTAGCAGCCTTCCGGGGAAAGAATCAGCAGCCAAGAACTGACGCCTTCAAGGGCTGCGGGTTCTCTGGTGGCTGACGTGCTCACTCAGCTCTCTTTTGGGTGAGGTATCATATCTCGGGTGCTTTTGCCATATGTGTCACGATTACCAGCTTGTAACCAAGTCTTACTCTTACCATTGGGCCTGCTTTCCATGGTCTGGTGCAGAGCTGATACTTTCCTTTAAGGACCTCTCCATTCATTACACTATTTCTCTAGACCAGTGAGTTTCAAAGGCTGGGTCACAGCCCTGTACTGGGTTGCAGAAAGTCAGGCCCTGGGTTGCCTGGCTGTAGGGGGACCAGGTGACCCTGCCTGTCCTGGCACTGCGGACCGCATTGCCCTCAGGAAGCAGCTGGCAGCTGGTCAGCTCCTAGGTGGAGGCGAGGTGCCAACTCACGAGATAAAAAAGCAACACAAGCCCTGAAATGAAGCCAGTCCCATTGCAAACCAAGCCCAACGTGCCTGGTGACAAACCAGGAACCGGCCAACGGGGGTGTGGAGCCAGAGCGTGGGGCAAGAGCAGCCTGTGGAGCTGGACCTGCTGCTGGCCACTTCCAGGATGCAGTGTGGTGCCCTGTGCCGGGACAGGCAGGAAGCCAGCCTCACCATTTCACTGCATTACGGACCGGGAGCTGCCAGAGGTAACCCCAACAATCTCCTGTCCCAGTCCTGAGCACCCCAAATCCCTCCTGCACCCTAAACACTTCATCCCAAGCCCCATCCCATAGCCTGCACCCCGTGTACCCCACCCCCATGCCCCAGCCAGGGTCCTATCCACATACTGAACCCGTTTGCTCCACATCTCAGCCTGCACCCCAAATCCCTCAACTCTGGCCCTGCCCCAGAGCCCACACCCCCAGGCAAAGCCTTCACCCTCCGCACCCTCCCACACCTCAAACCCCACAGCCCCACCCAGAAGCCTGCACTCTACTCAGCAGATATAGTTATGCTGGGTCACGGGCATCTTCAACTGGGTGGTGAGAAAAAAAAAGTTTGAAAACCGCTGCGCTAGACCACACTGCTCCTCTGCCCTGGGCATGTTTGGCTGCACGGCCTTTGCTCACAGAAATCTGGTCTGATGTTTCAATTTAGATAGGGGGGGAAAAAATGAACCCCAACAGTTAAAGGTGTTCAACTCACCCAGGCCCTGCTCAACATGAAACATGTTAAACAGGGGTCTGGGTTTGGTACATGTAGACCCCCCACTCCTCCCCCCCCATCTGCTTAACACCACAACAATCATACCATTGAACGTCTTTTAGACTTTCTTATTAAAGATACAGGAAAGAACTCAAAACCAGCGAACGCCTTTGAAAAGTAAAGTGGTAAGTCAGGCTTTCATTTTGCCTTCCTCCCTTGTTCCCTTCCCCTTTTGCTGGTTGTCAAAAAAAAACCCTCCACCATTTCCCAGTTTGACAGTATTTAGACGGTCCTTTCAGGAAAAGAGAAGAGGTGAGCTAGGATGGGCTGGAACTGTCATGGATGCTGTTGGTGTTAAAGGTCCATCCTGCTTCCTAGAGGACGAGCTCAGACAAAGCGGGAAAGAGAAGAATGCCAAAGATAGAAAACACAGCTTCTGTCTCTAGTGCTGATTCGCAGGGTACGTCTAGACTGCAAGCTTCTTTCAAAAGAGAGTGTCCACATTGCAAAACCAGATCAAAAAAAGCGATCTGATTTTTCAAAAGAGAGCATCCAGACTGCATGGACGCGCTCTCAAAAGCCCTGATTGCTATTCACAGAATGGCCACCAGAGCACCTGTGCTTTTTTTGATTGCCTCTTCTTTCGAAAAATGTCCCAGTTCTGCATCCACATGCGCCTTTTTTTGAAAGAGCTCTTTTGAAAAAGGTGTACTTCCTCGTCATTTGAGGTTTACCAATGTCGGGAAAACCCCTGTGTTCTTTCGATTTAATTTAGAAAGAACACAATTGCAGTGTGGACATAGGTGAAGTTTTTTTCGAAAAAAGGGCAGTTTTTTCAAAAAAACAATGTAGTCTAGTCATACCCTCACTTACAGTCATACTGCTGGAAAAACACAGGCCCGGCACATGGTCTGACCAGCCACTCTGAGACCTGGAAACCTTGTCTCAGTGTGGCAAAATAGGCTTGACTCGTATTACAAAAGAAGAAACCTGGGAAAGAGCAGAAATATAGTGTGGAAGGAGACGGGCATCTTGGGGAGTGGGGAGGGGTGACACAGTCCCACATCCGAGATGACATTTGGGGTTTAGTCAGTGCCAATGGAAATGATGACATTACTGGATCCCTCTCTCTCGGCCCAATCTGGTCATCACATCTGTAACGAGGAGGAGGAAGGACGTCTGGGGACCACAGGGTAGGGCACGCAGTCATCATAAGGAAGCTCATTCTAACCCTTCTTTTATTTTTTAGTCAGCCAGATTGCTCCCTGATATCTCTTCTTTTAAAGATCTCATGGCTGGAATAGCTCCATCCCCTCATTATTTTGTCCATCAGTTACACCTAATTTCTGGCCCACCAATTTTGATTTGAGTATGGGTCCCACGCTTCTCTTGTTATCCGTGCATAATCTTAACATGGTGCTTGAATTATATAGGTAGGCCTTTTGCTTAGACTAACACAGTCTTTCTGTGGCCCTTTTGCACCTTTACCCACTAATATGTTGTAGGATAGGGGATGGTTTGTATTTTCTGAGCTTTCACTCACATCTTACCGCTGACCTCACAATTCAAATAAATGTGTACGCCCAGTTACGCCACCAGAACCCAGTACTGTCTGCCTTTGTGCCATCTTCGTATTTTTCATGCATGCGCTTGGCCCACACAAGTTATAGAAAAAAAGGCAGATTTGTCTAAATGACTATTATTAGATGTTGCTGTTCACTTTATGCCCCTATTTCATTTTGACCCCGGGCTGGCATTGCTGGTAGAGTTTGAGTGACCACCCCCAAAATAAACAAAGACACAGATAATATAAAAATCAGGCTACATACCCAACAAAATGACTAAAGGATGAAACCATGAACATAAGAACGGCCAGACTGGGTCAGATCAGAGGTCCATGTAGCCCAGTCTTCCGACAATGGCTGATACCAGGTGCCCCATGATTTTCCAGCAGCAGTCTGATTCCTATAGGCAATTCTGTACTGATTGCTGTTTTGAGGTAGCATCTAGGGGCCCCACACGTGTACCAGGATTCCATTGTGCTTGCTGCTGGGCTAGCACAGAGCTACAACACAGTCTCTCTCCCCCACAGATCTGCTTTTAAACTGCTTTTACAAAGAGATTCTCTTTCTCTTTTGGGAACAGACGTTCAAAGCGAGTTTGCTGCTTGAGCAACTTGCCCGATCCGAAGCCACCTCAAATAGATGGGGGGGAGAAGCAAAGAGCATCTGTAATCGCAGAATCATCGAAATGTCGGGCCAGAAGGGCTCGCAAGAGGTCGCCTATTCCACCTCCCAACCCTGAGGCAAGACGGAGTAGAACCTAGGTATTGAAGGGCAGGTCTGAGACTGGGAAAGAGGGAGGTCTGAGCTGGGGTGCAGGGACCAGGAGAAGCATTAATTGAACCCCCATTTAGTACGATCACCTGAGTGACTCACCTGGTGGGCAGCTTCACTCTCAGGTACCTGTCGATGGCAATAGCCAGGAGAGACAGGATGGAGGCATTAGTGAAAACCACCATCAGGCAGCACATGAAGAGGCAGGAGTAGAAGTGGATGACCACTCCCAGGCTCACCACAATGGCCAGCGGCATGACAAGGATCCCCACAGCTATATCAGCCAGCGCCAGCGAGACGATGAAGTAGAAGGTATTGGTCTGAAACGCTGGGTTCAGCTTCACCACCCAGATCACCAGGATATTGCCCACGGTGGCGGATAGCGCAATAATGCACTCAACGGTGATATAAACAGCATCCAGGCTGCTGTGAGACACGCTGCTGTTTGTCATGGCGAAGAGCAAGCTGTCTCCTCTGCTGGCTCAAGAAACCAAGAGGAACAAGCCCCAGCGGGATTTCCCTCCAAATGAAACCAAACCTCAGCTCTCCCAGTGACTTCTTTTACAATAACTTCCTGTGCAGAACTTTATGTCCCCATGGAATGCGGCAGCTAGTTGGCTGTTACCCCTCCTTAGCATCGCACAGGAGTAAATTGCACCCAGATCTCCATGCTGTGCGATCCGTTTGGTCAGTGCCAGGACTTCTCTGTAGCCCCGTCAGTATCCTTCACACACTCGGGAAATGTGCTTTGGGAGGGTCAGAAATCTTGTCGGGACCTGGCCAAAAATCCACCTGCCTTCTTCACTTGGTCTAGCGCTGTCACTTTTCAGTTACTCTATTTCAGAGCTGCAAGCAGGTTTTTTTTTATTTTAAGAATTACCCATGTCAGTCAACCACATCTGACTCTAGATAAGCAACTTCTACTCTTCTTAGGAAGTGAAGCAGTTAAGAGGAAGTCATGAGGATATTCTGTTTGATTTCAGCCTCTCACTTGGCTTTGAATGCATTTTCAGCTCCTGCTGTGTTAACCATCAACTAAGAGTCTGAAGGGGTGGGGTGCCTAGTTATCTTAGTGATGACCTTCTGAGACAGCTGTGCACCGGGGGACACTGCTGTGACGAGGGTGGTCCTGTCATAATGCAGAGGCAAGGCCTTCTCAATGGAAGAGCCCAGACTGTGGAAGTTATTAGCACTAGACATCAGAATCAGTTCAACCCTAATCATGTTCAGAGAGCAACGCATGGTTCTAGTCAGTTCTTCACGTTCTTAGGCCACGTCTCCACTTGCCGCACTGGGAATCGATCTTCTGGTGTTCGATTTAGTGGGTCTAATTAAGACCTGCTAAATCAAACACCGACGGTAGCTTCAGTGGATGCTGGTACTCCTGGCAGTTGCGAAGAGTAAGAGAAGCCAACAGGAGTGTTTGCTCCCCTCAGCCTCCCTCTGTGAAGATGGTGCCAAGCTCAGCTTAAGGTAAGCCAATTCCAGCTACGTATTTTATGTAGCCAGGATTGCATACCTTAACCCAACCTTCCAGGTCTAGGGTAGATCTGGCCTTAGTCTCTGCATCTACATAGTATGATGACAGGTACAAAGGTCTCCCTGCCATGAAACTGGCAAAGAATGAGTTCATGGCTAGAGGAAAGAAAAAGGAAAGAAGTAACAGAAGAAGGCAGCAGGGAACTAGGAGAGACAGAGTGATATGTTGGTAAGAATAACTAAGCAAAGCTGAAAGTATCTGAGTTTGTTATGGAAAAGCATTTGTGTGACCCTTAAATTTGCATTTCATTTAGACCTACAGATAGACGCATGGTACCCTAGGGATGGCAAATATAACCCACAGCGGAATGGTGGGATGAAAACTATTGTTGATCCCAAACTTTTATCCAGGTTCCAAGAGTGTCTTGTAAAAATACAGAAATCCAGCCTGAGTGATACTGATATTTCAAGGTCCTTTCTAATGGTGTCTGCTGCCAGTACCATGCCTGGCCTTTAACTGCCAGCATTGTAATGGTTTATATTGCTAGCTTCTCTGGGGAGTGCTTTCCTCTTCCGAATGTAAATAACAAGCCATGTTATGATAAACAGAATGGACCGGGATATAATCATTGGAAGGCAACGCGTCCAACAGTCACTTCCTTAAGCGTCCATTGTCTCTGAGCTGACATTGTTCCTGGCAGCAGCAGCAGTGCTGTGGAAGTGAAATCAACCCGGCCTCTTCCGTGGTAAGACAACTGGTGAAAACATACACTGAAAGAGCCAAGACACTTCTGCTTAGGGAATACAGATACTGGGCCACCTTCATCCTGCGTGTAGACGCACTGAAACCAGTGGTGTCGCTCCGGTGTAATGCTGAGCAGAACTGCGTAGTGAAATGACAATAGGCATTAATCTGGCTGCATTGGGCTGGGATTGAGGTTCTTTAGGGGCTAGGTCCAATGCCCACCAAAGCCAAGGGAGCAGATCCTTAGGGAACCCCAGTCATACCTAATCCATTGACATCAATCGGGATAGGAAGCCTTTGTAGATGGTGATGCCATAGCTGAGGCTACTGATGCAGAGAATAAGCCTCAGTCAAAGACTCAGTTCTGACTTGCAATGAGCACATAGAAGAAGTCAAGGCACATGCCATTCACTTACACCCATGTGCTCCTAGAGCATGGGCAACGAGAAAGCCGAGGGCAAGGGGCGCAAGCTAGGAATTAGCTAATAAGTAAGCACCGCAAGCATCCAATTCGGCAGAAATGCCCATGGCCAGCTGTCTGCAGAACAAGCAGCAATTTCAGCCATAGGACAGTTTCCCCCCAGCCCAAGCATAGATCCAGGTTTCGCTCACCTGCCCAGCCATAGGTAAAACTAAGTCTGGGCAAACCCTCGCTCCTCTTTGCCTGCCGAGCATGACCTCGTCTCCTGTTATTTTATGCGGCCGGATGCGGCATGCAGCAGGTAGAGATGGATAGGCGCGTGTGTGCACACATAGGACAGGTGGTGAGCCAACCAGGGTGGTGACGGAAGGGTGTGCCTGAAGGCATGCGTTGTGGACACATGTTGGGTACGTCAAGGAGACTGTAAAACCCACACTTGTTTGTTATTTGCTACATTCATTTCCTGGCCATGCTGAATTGAGCTAGGTGTGGCCCTAGCAGGGCTAGTGCTATTAATTAGAGCAGTTTGCTTGAAAACATAGCTGAGGGAGGAAACCCTCCAATTCGACGACTTCTTCTTCTCCTACCACCTGCGACAATAAAAGAGTATTCACCACATCCTGCCTTCAGCACAGCCACCTTCACTCCCCACACCACTCTTGTGACCATTACAACCACTCTGACCCCCTACTTCTTTCTCCAAAGAACTGCTTCTCAAAATAGCCTTCTCACCTATACATACATCCGGCACCTGAACTGTGTTACTTTTCACTTGGCCTAATATACAGGCATGCTGCTTGCTTGCATGAGTGATCCAGACAGTTCTGCATCTGTATGAATTGCCCTCTTCATTATTTACCATGCCCCCAATCTTTGCGTCCAGATTAAGAAGAGAAAATGGTGATGGGCAGGCCACATCCTGTGGAATGGACTGTGAGGAATGTATCCTGGGACAAGCGTTAGAATGGAATCCAAAGAGAAAGAGGAAAAGGGGACGTCCCAAACGAACATGGCGACGAAGCTGCCTGGACGAAGTAAAAGCAGCTGGCTTAACGTGGGATCGAATCAAGACTATCGCTAAGGATCGCAAGAGATGGAGAATGACAGTGGAGGCCCGATGCTCCATTAGGAGCCCAAAGGACTAACAATGATGAATCTTTGTGTCATCCACAAGCTTTAGCAATGATGGTTGTTGATTTTCTTCTGGGTCACTGCTAAAAATAATGAAATGTCATAGGGTCAAGAACTGATCTGCACAGGACCCCATCAGAGCCACACCCATTCAATGATGATTCCATGTACATTTTGAGAGCTGTCCGTTGGCCAAATTTTAACCCATTTAATGAGTGGCACATTCATTTTTTACCTTTCTAGGGGTTTTTTTTAATCAAAATGTCATGCAACTCTGAATCTATGAAAGCTCCACTATTACCTTCATCAACCCAAAAATATATCAGGTTAGTCCGACAGGATGTATTCTCCATAAACCCACGTTGATTGGCATTAATTATATAATCCTCCTTTAATTTTTATTAATCAAACACTGTAGCAGCGGTTCCATTAATTTGCCCAGGACTGAAATGAGGCCGACAGGCCAATAATTTCCTGATTCATCCCATTTAAATATTTTAAATATTTGCTCAACATCAGCTTCCTTTTAGTCTTCTGGAGCTGCCCCAGTCTTTCAAGATTCATTGAAAATCAGCATTAATGGTCCAGTACCCTCCGCTCTTTGAAAACTCTCAGATACAAAGAAGTGGGTTTTGCCCACGAGAGCTCATGATACTATCTATCTATCTATGTCTCTAAGGCTATGTCTACACTGCATGCCTTTTTCGACAGAGGCTTTTTCGACAGTATCTTTAGAAAAAGCCTCTGTCGAAAAAGAGCTTCTAGACAACAAGAACATTTTTCAAAAAAGTGTCTTGCTATTTCGAAAGAGAGTTTAGACACTCTCTTTTGAAAAAGCCCTGTTTTCATGCAATAGATGACTTTCGAAAAAAGGCGTTATTCCTCATAGAATGAGGTTACTGCTGTTGACAAAACTGCCGCGTTCTGTTGACTTACTGTCGCCAGAATGCGGTGGTAGTGTAGACACAAGTATAGTTTTTTCGACAAAAGCCAACTTTTGTCGAAAAAAACCCTCTGGTCTAGACACACCCTAAGGTGCCACAGGACTACTCAGTGTTTTTTAAGTTGCAAACTAACACGCCTACCCCTCTGAGACTTTTTCTCAGATACAAGTTAGCCAGACTAACTGATTTTAAAAATGTCTAACAGTCTAACCTTATAGCAGCTGCTGTGTAACATCCTCTCGAGTTACTGTTGGTCTGGAAAGTGTATTGTCATCACCATTCTCATCTGATACGAATACATTATCAAGCTTTTTCCTGAATATGGAACAGAAAATGTACTGAACGCTTCTGCACTTTCCCCATTATTATTGACAGTTCTCGCATTTCTATCAGGTAAGAGACCAATCCCATTATTAGGATTCTTTGTGTCCTAGTATACTTGAAAGACTCCTCATTGCCTTTTACTCTGCAGTCCTAGATTTCTCCCTGTGTCCTTCTGTTTGTCTTGTCAATGTTCTATCATTCCAACCTTCTAATATGTGCAAATTGGTTTATATTCATGAGCATCAGCGTCTCCTTTTTTAATTTGTTGTGTGTCATGTTTGGGGTGTTGGTTGATTAACGTGCATCCTTTCTCAATTGTGGGATGGTGTACTTTGGGTTATCTAGTAAAATATTCTTAAACACTTCCCAATTATCATTCACTTTTTTTGTTCAAGTCCTCTCCCTGTTGATTTGGCCCATAATTGTTTTCAGCTTTGTGAAACTTTTAAAGCACCCAGTATTTGTTTACTGGTATGGGCTTTATTTCTGTTTGCAATCAACAGATGTGATCAAGTCACAAGCAATCCCTGGGAATGTGTAGCTCCTCTTTATCTCTCCAGACGAGATCTAGCCTAGAATTTCTCCCTGCTGGGTGCAATTCTTCCCTGAGTTATTGCCATTGATAATGTTTAGAAACTGTGAGAATGTTTTAGTACTGGAGCACGAGACACCCCTCCCACCCCCAGCTTATGTCACTCAGACCAAAGTCTCTCACCCACTGAGCAGAACCACAAGGACTACTGCATTAGTAGAGAGGGGCTAGGGACACCCCATCCTTTGGACACCCTCCTGAATCCAGAACTGTACAGGGAAGCCCCCCTCCCTCAATCTGGGGCTACTAGGACCAAGGGGGCATCTCCCCTATTCCCTGCCATGGGGCCAGGGAAGAGAGGAACTGCAGAGAGAAGCCCCATCCTGATTCCAGCTGGTAGAAGCAGAATTAGCCAAGCCAAAGCCTTTGGCCACTCAGAGAACTTTCTGCAGTTCTGATGTCATTTTCTCTTCCTTCTGCTGAACCGCTGTTTGCTCCAGGCCTCACAGTTTCTTCACATTAGCTACCCCGCTCTGACCCTCTTCTCATCGGTCATGTCCCCTTGTGGGGTCTCTGCCAAATGCGGCCCGCAGCTTGTTGAAAAAGCGCCATCCATGTTTGCGGCTCAGCGCCAGATCAACTGTTGGCGTCCCCGGCCTCGTGGCACGTTTGCTACTCCTCCTTCACTTTCACGTGGCACTGCCACTGATCCCTAGCGTCCTCCTTTACCTGCCTCACCTGTGCCATGTTCTTGTAAATGTCCAGGTTTCTACAGCTGGTCCATAGCGGTGCCTTCTCCCCATGGGCCCAGGAGACCTTACAGGAGAGTGTCTAGAGCAGTGTTTCCCAATTTTATTTGGCCACAAAACCCCTGAGGCTGCCTTAACAAAAAGGCCCCTGCCACATTTAGTCGAGAAAAAAAAAAAAAAACAGCCGCCATGATTCCCGCCGTGGCTCTGTCTCTTTAAAAGGGTGGGGGCAGGAGCACCAATTGGAAAACACTGGTCTAGAGCCACACAACCAAGGAAGGACTGTTGGGCGTGCTTGCCAAGGTGGGCAGGAAAAGGCCTCTGTAGAATGGGGGAGGGAATGGCTTCTGGTCCCCATGACCTCTGGGCTTCTGGCAGTCACTGCTAGGCATTATGGGACAATTGCTAGAGGATGGTTAGGGTCAACATAGCTCGCACAGTGCCTAGACGCTCACTACATTAGGCCAACCATGGCTCAGTGCCACGTGGGAGGTGGTGTCATGGCGCGCCCCGGCCGCTTCATGAAAATTGGCGTATGACTATGAATACGCCTAACTGGAAGATACTGTAGGCAAAATGCATCATGTGACATATCATTTTTAAGGTTACAATCTGCTGGATGTGTAATCCTATTTTTGTACATTTATCGATCTTGTATGTGAAGTAAAACAAGATATACAGGCTCTATCGGAAAAGGCTTTCTTTAGCGGAAGATCAGCCTCTAGACTGCCGCTTTTCTCCGACAAAGCTCCAGCCGAAAAAAAGTGGCGGCCATTTTTATGCTAATGAAGCATGGGATATTTAAATCCCCGCTTCATTAGCAATTTCGACCTGCCTAATCTGCATTCCTCTGCCGGCAGAGGGGTGCAGTCTAGACATACCTATAATGGCCCAGTGCTCTAGGCAACAGTCTGTAAATGGCTTTGTTTTTCCTGTACACCCAAACTGTAGTTGGTCCTACTAAGATATGGGACCATGCCACATGGTGTTGGAATCCTTCTTGAATCTGGCATTTTTCCCTGGGGATGGGGAGTGTTAAGCAAAGGATTCCCACCTTGGGGAAAGTCTGTTTGAGGAATGGAAAGCAATCAGTCATTTGTCTTCAGCTGGCTTTTGAAATGGACTCCGCCCTGCCCCATCCCCAACCCCGAAGAGGATACAAAAGTGGTTGTTAGATCCATGCCAGTGAAAGATCAACTCTGATTTGTGAAGAAATTGCATCTGAGATAAAGCCTGGGGTGAGAATTATAATCTGCAATGATCTCTCTTAGTGTATTAATAGGCAGCAGGTTTAAAACAAACAAAAGGAAGTTTTTCTTCACGCAGCGCACAGTCAACCTGTGGAACTCCTTGCCAGAGGATGTAGTGAAGACTAGGACTTGAACAGGGTTCAAAAAAGAGCTAGATAGATTTATGGAGGTTAGGTCCATCAATAGCTATTAGCCAGGATGGGTAGGAATGGTGTCCCTAGCCTCAGTTTGTCTGGAAATGGGTGACAGGGGAGGGATCACATGAGGATTACCTGTTGTGTTCCCTCTCTCTGGGACATCTGGTATTGGCCACTGTCGGCAGACAGGACACTGGGCTAGACGGACCATTGGTCTGTCCCAGTCTGGCCGTTCTTATGTTCTTATTAGGATTAGCTGGCGTGTTTCTGTTTATTTTGGCTTAGTAACTTACTTTGATCTCTGGCACCTTAAAGACAAAGAGATTGATTTGAGCATTCGCTTCCGTGGGTATAAACCACGTCATCAGATGCATCAGCATTGTTAGTTCAAAAATCCAAGCTGAACGCTGAATGTGAGGAGAGTGATCACAACATGGGCATTAACGCTAGCACAAATAAGACTAGAACCCCAATCCACCCTCTACTAGTCTTCCTCTACTAGTGCTGCCACCCAGGGTAACAAAGCCAGGTCTCTCAGCTTGGGCAGTAGGGCCCTGTGTATTTGGATGTAGCCGTCCCAAGTTTGTTCCCAGCCACTGCTGATCCCCCTAGGTGTGTGCTGCAATAATTGCCTCATTCACTTCCCATAGGCTGCCCCCGAATGCTTCAGTCTTGCCACAGAACTGAGGTCCCTGTAAGCTGAGCACTTGGGTGGCCACCCCGGAGAGAGTCAGATGCTGCCCAGCTGATTAGCAGAGCGCCCGCAGCCAGCAGCAGCTGGCAGCTGTGTTTTTACTGGTGGTGCACATCTGCACATGCCTCAGCACACATCACAAAATGTACTCCACACATGGATGGAAAAAATGAGAGGGGACGTTGGTGGGGAGTATGTAGGAGGTTATGTGCACAACATTTAGACACGGTCAGCCAATTCCTTTGCTCCCCGCAAGCTCAGCCCAACCTGGATGGCATTCTGGGATCTTGTGGGAACATGGCATTTCTGAGTTGAGATTCAATCAGTGAGAGGCCATACCATCGTGCGAGCCCATCCGAAGCTGCTCTGCGGCAAGATGGGGTTACAAGATAATGTTATCAGATGGCCTGTGAGTGCTTACAAATCTAGCAGATACCTGGAAGGAAGTCACTTTCACACGCATCTCGCTGCGATGCAGAGAGAAGCATTTTAGACTCCGAAGGATAATGAAGGTTGGTGGCAGAGGGGGCAGACAGAATTGCCGGGTCCCTGGGCAAGGTGGGAAGGGCCCATCTCAGTGCTCCCAGAAAGGGAGAGGTCTCAGGCAGAAGGGGCAGAGATGGGGCAGCCAGCCCTCAGCGCTGCCTGGACTGCACCACGCCCTTTCCTCCGCCAGCCCTTAGCACCGGCAGGAGCTAGCTGCCTGGGGATCCAGCGGCAATTTAAAGGACCCGAGGCTCCGGCTTTTGCCCTGCTGCAGTAGTGGCAGCTGCCAGGAACCCCAGGCCCTTTTGAATCTTTCAGCCCTGGGGCAGTTGCCCCCTTTCCCTGCCCCTCCCTCCACCCGCCGTCAGTGGGCCTGGTTGGTGGATTGGAGTCAGATTTAGTCTTTGAGTGGAGGAGCTATCACTTAGCCATGCCTGAATTGAAGCGATGTTGATTTATGAGCTACAAGAATAAATCTCATTCACTTTCCGTCTGGAGTTTCAAAGCTTCCTCAAATTCATTTATTTTTGCTGACACCATAACTCATGTGTAAGCCGGTGCTAATTCCAGCCTGTGACGATTCCCTGCCCCCCATGCTGTATGAAATTGACTTATGGATACAAATATGCCTAACTCGAAGATGCTTTGGACAAAATACCTCATGTACCCTATCAATTTTAATGTCAGAATCTGCTGGATCTCTATATTTTATTTTGTATGTATCTTTCTTGTATGTAAAGTTAGAAATATGGGGTAGGGAATGGTTTGTGGGTTTAAATGTGCCAATGAAAGCCATGAAGAGTGTTTCCAATTATCTGACAATCTTAACAACTGGGCAATCAATTTAATTGGCCTGTAAACAGCCTGGTTTTGTCTCCTAAATTTGAGCAGTGGTTGGTTCTGGAAAAGCATGTGATCAAACCAACTTATACTGGTCTACCAGTTTAACCAGGTAATCTTCCATGGAAGTGGGGGTGTAGACTAAAGGATACCCGCCCAAGAAGGAAGTCTATTTAAGCTGGAAAGCCGTCAGTCTCTTTGTCTTTGGCTGGCATGACACACCCAAAATGATAACCAGGGACCTGAGTCAGAGTAAAAGATCTTCTCTGGCTGGAAGGTTTGCCTGGAATAAGAACAGTTTTAGGGAAAGTTTTAACTGTGTGCTTTTTTAAAATTTTAATTCTGTAACTCACTTTGATCCTCGTTTCAATATAATGGGCAGTGTGGTTGATATAAAATGCTTGCAAGACAGTAAAGATTGTTTCTATATTTTTAATCATCCTGTTTATAAACGCTGTATCCAGTTCAGTGCTCACCTACCAAAAGCCCTGTGTCCTCCACCAGTCCCACAGACAGATGGAGGTGTTGGAAGGAGCAAGGTCTAAAATGGCATGTCTGAATGCTCAGCCCCAGCTCTTACCACGTGCTCACTACATTAAGGGTTACATTTTCACAAGCAGCACTGATTTGGGTGCCTCCGTTTTTTGGTGACTGGACACTAAAGCACCAGGATAGGATCCATTTGGAAAATGGCCAAACACTCTGGGTGCATCTAGACTGGCAAGATTTTGTGCAAAAGCAGCCGCTTTTGCGCAAAAACTTGCCAGCTGTCTACACTGGCCGCTTGAATTTGCGCAAGAGCACTGAC
Source organism: Rafetus swinhoei (assembly GCA_019425775.1). Classification (NCBI taxonomy): domain Eukaryota; kingdom Metazoa; phylum Chordata; order Testudines; family Trionychidae; genus Rafetus; species Rafetus swinhoei. The sequence continues at coordinate 3,415,401 of JAFJHL010000175.1, read as the reverse complement.
TTTGTAATGTACAAAATCAGTGCTTCTTGTGCGTAAATACTTTCACGCTCCCGCTCAGGGATAAGCCCTCTTGTGCAAGAATACTTGCGCAAGAGGGCCAGTGTAGACAGGCACCTTAATTTTTTGTGCAAGAAAGCCTGATGGCTAAAATGGCCATCGGAGCTTTCGAAAATCAGCGTCTATACTGGCCACGGATGCTTTTGCGCAAAAGCATCCGTGCCAATCTAGACACTCTTTTGCGGAAATACTTTTAACGGAAAAACTTTTCCGTTAAAAGTATTTCCGCAAAATCATGCCAGTCTAGACGCAGCCTCCAAAGTTCAGCTGTTGTCAAGAGCTTATTAGCCAGGCCTTGGCTATCACAAGTTGGTCCTTCAAAATGTAGATAGCACTTTGGGAAGTTTGGTCCCAGATCCCAGACCTTGTGTATTGCTTAGACTTGCTAATCCATGGCCAGCACAGAATGACCCTACACAGCTAACCTCAGCTGAGGTTTTCAGAGCTTTTAGAGGATTTGGACACTTAATGAGAACTGGGCATCCAGCTCCCTTAGGTAGTTTTGAAAAATCTCAGACATGAACTCTCAGCATGAGGCTACTTTATACCAGTCTATCCAATGACGCTGCAAATTTCATGGCTGATCAAGGGATGGTAAAAGAACTACAGGTTGAACCTCTCTGGCCCAGCAACATCTGTGATCTGGCATGATTTTAGTTAGCCGGATGATCATGGGTGTGGCCAAGTTTCCCTTAATCCCCTAAAGTCTGTTTACAGCCACCAGTCCTGGCTCCCAGTGTTCTGTGCTATGATTTAGCTCTAATGTACCCCTACATGTCTTCTAAGAGCCCAGGAAGCAGTGGAAGTGTTGGTGATGCTGCTAGAGAATATTGACCTCCCATGGTTCGGGAAATTCTCTGGTTTGGCACCGGTCAGGTCCCGAGGGTGCTGGACTAGAGAGGTTTAACCTGTAGTTAAAAATTAAAAACAAAACCAAAAGAAAGTTATGGGGAATCTTTCTGACAAATAGCCACAAGATGTCAGCACTTTCCTGAAATAAACCAACCTGGAGAAAGTTTCACGAACTGATTAACTGGGAGGCTAGCAGAGGGAGCTATAGTATAACTAGTCTTTGTTCAGTTAGCCCTCACCTTTCCTGAGTGTTCAGTATATAAAGTGACAATTACATTTTCAAAGGTTCCCTTTGGGTGTTGCCTAATAAACTGGACAACGGTTAGATGGATGGTGGGCTGTGACTGCTGCTTATCATACTAACCAGTGCTATCTCTTTGTGCCTGTCTGTTGCACTCCCCTCCTCTCGTCTTGCCCTGAGATTGTGTTTTAGGGAAGAGGTGGTGGTTTTGTTCTGTGTTTGCATAGAAGTCCTGGTTTGACCATTTTTTCCTCTAAACAGTCCTGCTAATGGGGCAGGCCAAGGAAGGCAGGGGCCCCAGGGCTAAGCAATTCAAAAGGGCCTGGGGCTTTCAGCTACCTGCACACTTTAAATCACCGCTGGAGCATTGCGTGTTCGGTGCAGCTCTGAGGGCTGGGGGGGGGACCATGCTCCGCGCAGTGCTGGCTGGCTGGCTGGCTGCCCAGCCCGGCCCCGCCCCTTCTGACTGAGGCCCCACCCCTTCTGGCCGAAGCTCCGCCCCTTCTGGGGGCATGCAGCTGGGACTCCCCCCCAACCCCTTGCCTGGGGGCCTGCCGAAGCTGTTGGCTCCCCTGCCTCCAAACGACTCCTCCTCTTGAGAGTGCTCTCTTTTGTCTTCTCAGTTCTATTTACGGCAACCGCTCCTGAAGGCAGTTAAGCTACAAAGCCTACAAAGAGTTGTCCTGGTCTTTTGCCAAAGAGCGAACATCCGTGCTACGCATGGAGGTACCCGAGAATGTTACAAAAGCCAAACCCTGGCCCTGTCGCAGTTCTCATTTCAGAGTTGAAAAGGCAATAAGGAGGCCGATGAGTGAAACAGAACTGAACGGTGTCCAACAGCTGAGCTCAAAAGCTGGGGTTACACTGGGACGAGGCTTAGCTGGTCCGAATTACACAAGGATGCCTCGCAGGTGTATTTGTACTGCACATTTCTTACTGCAGTGGCGCCTACTTGTAAGGAAAAGCCCCACCGTATGTAACAGCGACTGTTAAACTTTCTATAGGGTTTTATTTGAACCAGTCTGTAGAATTTAATAGACTTTTGATAGAGCTACAGGGTTTCTTAGTGTGGAAGCCCATTGGGACCAGAGCTTTCTCTTCTTGTGTATGTAAGCAGTGCCTACCTGTTGATGTTGCTCCCAGAATACAAGCTGTAAGAAGGGCAGTGCAAATGGGAGATTCAAAATCTACACATCAGTCGCACACGTGGGACCAGAAAAGAAGCAGATTATTACTGTGGGGTTGTTTTTCTGTTTTGTAAGGGATTATTCAATGACTCCCACCCCCGAGAGGGGGTCATCCCCAAGGCCTAACTCAGGACCAATGTGCAAATCTCTACTGATTGAGCTAAAAGACTCACTCCATTAACTAGCAGCAGTATCAGGCTATTATCCTGTATGTAGTCCAGCTTCCAGAAGGGTACATGGCACAAACTTAAGGCTCCAAGACTGAATTTAATGTTACTGAGAACTAGTAAAGCAGGAGGCCCTTCCTTAGTTATTATGCATCAGCCACCCTGCAATTCACAGAAGAAATAAAATCAATTAATGAGTGTGGCCAATCACACCACCGGTATACGGGGGTGCAACTCCACTGCGCTGCACCTGCCCAAGCACCGTCAGTGTCATACGCCCACTAGTCTCACATTATTCCTGGCACAGAGACTGCAAAATACGCACATTCTCTTCAGATGCTTCCTCAGCCAGGCAGCGTCTGTTTCCTGCCCTACATTTAAACAATCAGGTTGCATGACATTTTGTGACTCCTTTGCCACAGAGCAAATAAGACTCTCCTTTCTCCAGAGCTTCCCACCAACCACACACACACACACACACGGCCTCCGCATGTCAGCATCATGCACCAGAGTGAAACACACACACACACACACACACACACACACACACACACACACACGGCCTCCGCATGTCAGCTTCCTGCACCAGTGAAACACACACACACACACACACATGGCCTCCACATGTCAGCTTCATGCACCAGAGTGAAACACACACACACACACACACGGCCTTCGCATGTCAACTTCCTGCACCAGAGTGAAACACACACACACACACAGACATACACACACACACGGCCTCCGCATGTCAACTTCCTGCACTAGAGTGAAACACACACACACACACAGACATACACACACACACGGCCTCCGCATGTCAGCTTCCTGCACCAGAGTGAAACACACACATGGCCTTCGCATGTCAACTTCCTGCACCAGAGTGAAACACACACACACACACACACACACGGCCTCCTCATGTCAACTTCCTGCACTAGAGTGAAACACAGACACACACACACATGGCCTCCGCATGTCAGCTTCATGCACGAGTGAAACACACACAGACACACACACAGCCTCCGCATGTCAGCTTCATGCACCAGAGTGAAACACACACACACACACACACATGGCCTCCGCATGTCAGCTTCATGCACCAGAGTGAAACACACACACACACACACACACACGGCCTCTGCATGTCAGCTTCATGCACGAGTGAAACACACACAGACACACACACACACACACACACGGCCGCCGCATGTCAGCTTCATGCACGAGTGAAACACACACACACACACACACACACACACACACACACGGCCGCCGCATGTCAGCTTCATGCACGAGTGAAACACACACAGACACACACACAGCCTCTGCATGTCAGCTTCATGCACCAGAGTGAAACACACACACACACACACACACACACACACACACACACACACACAGAGAGCCTCCGCATGTCAGCTTGCTGCACCAGAGTGAAACCACGGCGAGTAGAGGTCACATTTCTCCTCTTGCAGGCTTCCTGTTTTACTGGGCTCCCACCTCCCCTTCCCACCCAGCTTCTTCAAAACTGGCTCCAGGAAACAGCGAGCCAGGGATTTTACAACTTGTGAAGTGAATAAAAATCCCCCGGCTCTGTGCAGCAAAGCAGAAGGCTGAGATTAGCAAGACATCTCCTTGTGGCATTCAGCTATGCTGTATGTATTTTTCCTTCTCACTGTTAATAGATGGGATGAGGCTAAGGAGTCAGACATCTGAGGAAGGGCCTTCTATTTTACTAGTTCTCAGTAAAATTAAACACAGACTTGGAGCCTTAAGTTTGTGCCATGTACCCTTCTGGAAGCTGGACCACATACCAGGATAATAGCCTGATACCGCTGCTAGCTAATGGAGTGAGTCTTTTAGCTCAATCAGTAGAGATTTGCACATTGGCCCTGAGTTAGGCCTTGGGGATGCCCCCCTCTCGGGGGTGGGAGTCATTGAATAATCCCTTACAAAAAAAGAAAAACAACCCCTCAGTAATAATCTGTTAATTACACCACTGTGGGTGGGAGTGTTGACATCATAGCTGCCAAAATTGATAATGCTTTGCACAAGGGTATCTGTGGCTTGAATGATGGACTCTAGAACTTGTCCAAAAAAGTTTCAAAGGGAAATTTTTCATCCAACTTTTTGAAAAATGTGATGCCCTCTGCAATAGGGATTAAATGGGCAACTGGTTAACCGGTTACTTGGGTGATGCTTACCGGTAAACAGTTAACCAGCACCAGGTCCAGCCGGAGCAGCCCTCCAGCCTGCTCCAGCCCGGTGGGGCCCACTGCCACCGGTTTACCTCTGATCTCAGCTCTCACTGCGGCTCTTGCTCCTCCCCTGACTAGAAGGCGCCATGCTGTTAGTCTCTAAGCTGCCACGGGACCACTCCTTGTTTTTAAAGTGACAGACTAACCTGGCGGCGCCAGTGAGACTTTTCCTGTCACTCTCCCAGCAGCGTTGTGCAGTTGGCACACGGGCCACGAGCACCGACTGCCTCGTGCTCCTGAAAGCGGCCGGGCTGGCGGCTCCATCCACAGGGAATGGGACGGAGTGCGCGTTTCCTTCCTTCCTCTTATGCAACCGCTCACGAAACACAAGCCCATGTGGGAAAACTGCCCCGACGGCCACAGCCCCGCCTCACAGGCTGCAGCTGCTGTTGGCACCACACAGAGCCGGCTGTGACGAGCAGGCAAAAGGAGATCTTGTGGAAGACTAATTGACCGTCTCGGTGCTCCCTGGTACACAGCGTGCCTGACATGCTCAGTGGCCAGGGACTTCAGCGCAAGTGGAGAGCGCTCATCACCTCTGGATGAGCTTTAAGGAACTTTGAAACTTTTTTGGACAACTTCTAGAGTCCATTATTCAAGCCACAGATACTCTTGTGCAAAGCATTATCAATTTTGGCAGCTATGGTGTCAACACTCCCACCCAGTGGTGTAATTAACAGATTATAACTAAGGGGTTGTTTTTCGTTTTTTTTAAGGGATTATTCAGTGACTCCCACCCCCGAGAGGGAGGCATCCCCAAGGCCTAACTCAGGGCCAATGTGCAAATCTCTACTGATTGAGCTAAAAGACTCACTCCATTAGCTAGCAGCGGTATCAGGCTATTATCCTGGTATGTGGTCCAGCTTCCAGAAGGGTACATGGCACAAATTTAAGGCTCTGGGGCACCGCCGCTTTCAAGGAGGCCTAATTGCCACAGACTAGCAGGGTAGCTATGGAACAAAAACCAAAACAAACCCACTCAGAGCCCGGATCAACTGATTTGGGCTCGTGGGGTGTGTGCTGCAGTCAGGGGGAGTGGACAGCCTGCACGGGCCGTGGGTGGGGGGGGGAACACTTCTCACCCTAGGAAGGGGCGGGTCCTAGGGTGGAAGGGGTGGGACCAGGGCAGCCAGCTCTGTGCGCCGCTCAGCGTGCTATGAGCCACACCCCCCAGCCCTCAGAGCCACAGGGAGATTTGTGGCACAGTGCTCTGGCGGAGATTTAAAGGGACCAGAGCTGGGGTTGCTGCTGCAGTAGCAGCATCCGTAGCTGGGAGGCCCAGGCCCCTTTGAATCAACAGGCCCCGTGACAACTGCCCCCTTTGCACTCCCTGTGGGCAGGCCTGGCTACGGTGCTATAAACAGCCGTGTATTCCCGCATGCTCAGGGCTGGGAGACTGTCCCCTCCTAGTCAGGTTTCAGAGCCCAGGGGCATCTATGCTGCTGTACTAGCCCTGCCACAAAGGTCTTGTCTTGCCTGGAGGCGTTTTTAGATCACGTTAGTGTGGAATCTCCCTCACACCTTCCAAAACTGCCATGCAGACAAGGCAAGTTGTGCTTTCCAGTGTGCCAGCCTGGCTGAGGGAAAGCACAGAGGGCACCTGAGGACTGTAACTTGGCCCTTGCCTGCTGCTTCGAATGTGCTCCTTAGACTAGTCAGAGGGCAGGCTAGGCTGGCACACCTCTGCATGCTAGTCCGAGGGGTGAACGGCTTGGGCTTGCTGGACAAGCCATTTCCCAGCTCCACTCTGTTTGCCGGGCAGCTCTACCTATCCAACAATAGGCTACAACTGCCCCCTCTCCAATTTGCATGCTGGGGGTCCTCCTACATCCTGGTCAGATAAGGATCGGGAAGGGAACAATACGTCTTAAATCTGAGCTGTGGCTCTCCGGGAAAATTTTTCTCTGAAAGTGACGCACTCTGATATGAAAACAAAAAACCCTGCAGTAGCAATGATACGATCATGTGACTCAAGAATGGCCACAATCCTCCCCCTCACCCCCACCCCCTTTGTTCTGGCAAGGATACTCCACGCTAGCATGGGAAAGAAAGAGGCATTCTTCCAGACAGACCTGTTATCTCCCCCAAAGGCGGCTCAGGATAAGGAGTCCTCACGGTCCCTTCTGGAGACTGAATACTCCCAGCCCCTCACCTTCAGGCCCATTTTAAAAGTCTCACATTGGGCACCCAACGACAGGTGATTTTCATAGACTCATAGAACCCCAGGGCTAGCAGAGACCTCAGGAGCCATCCAGTCCAGCCCCCTGCCCAAGGCAGGACCAACCCCAACTAAATCAACCCAGCCAGGGCTTGTCAAGCCGGGACTGAACAACCTCTAGGGATGGAGATTCCACCCCCGCCCTAGGGAACCCATCCCAGTGCTTCCCCACCCGCCTCGGGAAATAGTTTTTCCTAATATCCAACCTAGACCTCCCCCACTGCAACTTGAGCCCATTGCTCCTGGTTCTGCCATCCCTCACTACTGAGAACAGCCTCTCTCCAGCCTCTTTGGAACCCCCTTGAGGAAGTTGAAGGCTGCTATCAAATCCCCCCTCACTCTTCTCTTCTGCAGACTAGACAAACCCAAATCCCTCAGCCGCTCCTCATAGGTCATGTGCTCCAGCCCCCTCATCATTTTTGTTGCTCTCTGCTCGACTTTCTCCAATGTGTCCACATCCTTTCTGTAATGGGGGCCCCAAAATTGGACACAATACTCCAGATGTGGCCTCACCAGAGCTGAATAAAGGGGAATAATCACTTCTCTAGATCTGCTGGTGATGCTTCTCCTAATGCACCCCAATATGCCGTTAGCCTTGTTGGCTACAAGGGCACCCTGTTGCCATGGTTCAGCATGTGTCCCATTCTAGTCTAGCAAGGTGTTTATAAAGCTTCGTGGCAGTGGCCGGAGCCCCAGGCCCCTTTGAATTGCCGGGCTCTGGGGCAACTACCCCCTTTCCTCCTACTCTGCCCCCGGTCGTCAGGCCTGCGTGCGACCTGCACTCACTGAAGTGAACAAGAGTCACCTCTGGTTAAAGGTGAGCCTTTGTAATGGGAAGAGTGGATGCTGCAGGTGCAGCCAGGAAAGCATTCAGGGTCAGTGGGAAAGGAAACAACTCTCCGGAGCATTTCCTTTCTGCTTTAGGAACCGAGCCCAGCAAAGCATATGGGCCGGAGTGACAACTGGACTGCACTCCCTTTCATCTCTCCAGAGCATCTCACTGAGTCCTTGTCGCACAGCAAACAGGCCGAGTTTCCCGCAATCACACCGGCTCACATGCACAGTGCCACACATTCACAGGTATTCACGCACACACAGATCCTTGCAATGAACCACTCTCAATAGAAAATGTTTGCTCATGATAAAGAAAACTAGAAGACTTACCTAGCATTGCTCAGGGCCGGCCTGGAGTAGGGGATGGGCTGCACATCCTGCCCACTGGCCACTCCCTGAGGCCAGCCTTGGTGGGCAGTAGGGGCAGGACATGCAAGCTGCCCACCAGCTTCTCCTCAGGGTTGGCCCAGGGCGGTGGGGGCAGGCTGTGCCAGCCACCCACTGGCTTCTCCTTGGGACTGGCCCAGGACAGTGGGGGTGGCACGGCAGCCTGCATCTTCTCCCCTGTGCAGGCCTGGATGGCGGGGCCTGTGTTGCTGGCCAGCACCTGCTCTTCAGGGCTGGGGCACTTGCTGCCCCCCCCTGTGGCCATTTGTGAGTATAAGTGTCCCTGCTATCACACCCCGCCCTTTCCGTGGGCTGAGAACCAATCCCATTCCAGGCACATCCCATTGTCCTGGCACAGCCAAACCCTGACCTTGCTCTAAGGAAGCTGCATGCCAAATGTGGCCCCAGCTCTTACCATTTAGGAGTTCCTCAACAAACGGACTCACAGCTGGACAGACGGACACACATACATTTCTAAACTATACAGTAAGAAGAAGATGGCTCGTCACAAATATGGAGGCAGAATCGGTGGCTCCGTGTCTCTGATTTCTCCTCCAGTGGGAAGACAACCTGCAAAGCTCCCAACACCTGCTCCAACAGGGCAAGGGGGTAACAACAGGAGAGAGGAATCTCACATGTAACCTGCCGACCTGGAGCCAGAAATGAGCTCCATGAGGTTCAAAGGGTTCCAGAATTACGCAGCTCTCCCATCTCGTTCCTGCACCGACATTAAGTTCCGCTGGCCTGATCCTCTTGTTGCTCTATATATGTTAGAAATGTGCTTCAGTCTGTCTGTCTGTCTGCGAAGCGGAATGTCCACGGAAGTGAAGGAAGAAAGAGACAGCTTGAGACGGCCACGGAGCTGAGCTCCTTTGCACCCGGTGAGGACTGGGCTCCTTGTTTCTTTTGTACTTTGCTTTTAAACATTCCGTGTCTGTCTGAGCACTTTATTAGAGCACAGACTGGTTGGGGTTACACGAGTTTGCTGAATCCCAATGGAAAAACAGTCATGAAAATAAAAAACGGAGTCAGGCCAAGAGCCTCTCTGGACTCTGGGGAGCATCAGCTGGGCGAATGTGAGAAACGAACCGTTGTTTTTTCATCTGGCGTGTAGTTTTACATCCACCCTGTCAGCTACACTAACAGGAAAGACGATAAGATATGTTGGCTGAGGGAAGGTAACTTCCACCTCAGAGACCTGTTCAGTGTTAGAAAATGTTACGGGCCTGGCTTCCACCCAGAACAGTGAGATAAACCCATAAAATGCTCTTGCTGGGATGTTGCAATGGAACTACTTTATTTCTTAGAATCCGGAACAATAACACACAAAAGCGCAAAAGAGCTTCGCCCTGAAACAGCCACAACTCACCCCTCCTTACTATAGGATGGCGCTTTTTGCAGACTGACTGCTGAGGACACTGATCATGCATTTTCCTACACAGCATACTAGCTGGCAAGCAGGGCAGGGCAGCTCCTTAGCATTTAATGGGACAGCTTGTAATTTTTGCATGGTAGTTGATACACTGCAGAGAAGGGCTTTGTTTGAATATTTAGGGAAGGCTCTTCAGCTGGTATTAATTGCCGTACCTTTACTAACTCCATAGAATCATAGAATCCCAGAGCTGGCAGAGACCTCACGAGTCATCCAGTCCAGCCCCCTGCCCGAAGCAGGACCAACCCCAACTCAATCATCCCAGCCAGGGCTTTGTCAATCTGGGACTTAAAAACCTCTAGGGATGGAGATTCTACCCCCTCCTTAGGGAACCCATCCCAGTGCTTCACCACCCTCCTAGTGAAATAGTTTTTCCTAATATCCAACCTAGACCACCTCCACTGTAACTTGAGACCATTGCTCCTCGTTCTGCCATCTGTCCCCACTGAGAACAGCCTCTCTCCATCCTCTTCGGAACCCCCCTTCGGGTAGTTGAAGGCTGCGATCAAATCTCCCTTTACTCTTCTCTTCTGTAGACTAACTAAGCCCAAATCCATCAGCCTCGCCTCATAGGTCATGTGCTGCAGCTCCCTCATCATTTTTGTTGTCCTCCACTGGACCCTCTCCAATGCATCCACATCCTTTCTGTAATGGGGGGCCCAGAACTGGATGCAATACTCCAGATGTGGCAGCATCACTTTCCTAGATCTGCTGGCAATGTTCCTCCTAATGCACCCTTAAATACCATTAGCCTTCTTGGCTACAAGGGCACACTGTTGACTCACATCTAGCTTCTCATCCACTGGAATCCCCAGGTCCTTTTCTGCCAAACGGCTGCTTAGCCAGTCGGTCCCCAGCCTGTACCAGTATTTGGGGGTTTCCGTCCCAAGTGCAGGACTCTGCACTTGTCCTTATTGAACCTCATCAGATTTCTTTGGGCCCAATCCTCCAATTTGTGTAGGTCACTCTGGACTCTAACCCTGTCCTCCAGTGTATCTACCTCTCCCCCTAGCTTAGTGTCATCCGCCATCGGGTGAATTCTTTTTCCCTTCACTGACTTTGATGAAGCGATATGGGTTTACACTTACTGAAAGGCCGGCCTGGTCTCTTTAAATTACATGGCACACCTCAGTTACCCCTACTACAGACTAATAGGATCGTCTGTTGTGCTTCATTTGCATATGCTAACAGCCTGGGATTTCACCAAAGCACAGATCGGAATAATAATAAAGAGTAATAGAATCAATCATTTTATTCACAACCTGCTGTATAGCAGAATGCCCATCAGGCAATTAAAGCACAATAATAACTAAACAATCATGAAAACATCAAAAATAAACAAAACTGAGGCCTAGCAGTGGTCACGGTAATAATGTGCCTGTCTTCATTGTTCTCCCATTTTCATGGGTCTCTTCATGCCTCAAAGGTCCAATTAGAGAGCGGAACTAATGTGATCTCTAGTCCTCTCTTAATAGGTCAGATCCTGGGAGCTGGAGAGATTGTGGCAAGAGAAGACCTGTGTCCTAATGCAGTGTTTCTCCACCAGCAGTTACAAGTACCCTCAGGGGTACTCGAGAGAAGTCTGGGGAGTACGTCAGCACAACTGAAATTTGGAGAAAATGGAATTTTTGTTGTAAGTTTTACAGCACTTGATTATTTTTGTACTCTTTACACCCAAAAATTTCATCGCCCGCCTGGCTACGATTAAGTTGTTTAAACAAATGTGTTGCAACGGTAGAAAAAAAATTGTGTGTCTGAAAACTAGATACTGGGGGTACTTATTTTAAAAGGGGGGTATTTATAATTTTTTTTAAAGGGGGTACTTTATAAAAAAAGTTTGAGAAACACTGTCCTAATTGACTTCCTGGGGCATTAAAGCGAGCTCGTGAAAAGCAAACAGGAGTACTGAGAAAAGGGGTCTCAAATACCTCTGTTTGGGTCATTATTTGGCTTCCTAAGGAACTTGCCTCCTAAACCTCTGATCCTCAAAGGCACAATCCTACAAACTTTTAAGCACTGGAGTAACTTTCCTCACTGGCAGGACGAGTTTCTTTGAAGCCAGTGGGACTACTCCGTGGTTTGAGTTCCTCACACGTTGGTAGGATCAAACCCCGGGGTACTCCTCTGTGGGCTTCTGAAGAGTCTACTGCTCTAGTGTCTTCGCTGACTCCCTCCATCAGAGTAAGTTCCTGGCCTGATCCAGGACACGTATGCCAGGAAGTGAAGGTGGCAAGTGAAGGCTTAGAAGAAGTGTAAGGCCTGCCTGGCAAAACACTTCAGCAGAAGAGCTGGTTGAAACTTTTGGCACATTTTCCCCCCAGAACTTTTCAAGGAGTATTGTGCCTGTTTCTCAATCAGCTTCTAGGGTAGTTAGAATCCTTCATGAAAAAATGTTTTGACTGCCCTTGTAAGCTGCATGCATAACTTAAGCATGTGTTTAAATGCCTTGCTGAACTGGGACCTGGGGGGAAAAAGTGAAAACAGACCATGTGAATCATTCATCAGAGGGAACGTAGAGGGATGCCTGAACTGAACCAGGTGAGTAATGAAAAAACATTAGCAGACAAATAATTTATTCAAAAAATATTGCAGCAGCCAGCAAACGACTTAGCTGATAAGGGGGAGTTGATCTGTGAATTTGCCGGGGATGCAAAAGTCCTGGGGGGGAGGCAGGGGGAGTAGTTTATTGGGGCTTAAGTCCCATAACTGATCTAGCAACCTTCATCCCACATTTGCAGAGATGGAAAGGTACCCAATTTTCGGAGCGCTCACAATCCAAATCAGTTCAGTGACCAGTGGTGAGTAAAGTCTCAGACCCTGAGGGGAAGCACAGAAGCAGGAAACGCCATCTAGTCAAAGCTATCTCTTTGGGGATGATTCAGTAGCAATTTACTAATAAATACTTCCCCCATTTCCCCCCTCCTGGGGCCTGACTCTTTGCCCTAGTGAGCTCAGATCTGGTGACATTTCTGGGTTATTTCTTTAACTTGAAGGGATCCCTCCACTTGTTCGTAGACACAATATGCACAAACTTGGCATCGCCTCTCCCGCCCTGGAAAATTTGACAATGTAAACAGCGGTAGAGCCTCCGGCCTCACTCCCGGGGACTTCACGAGACGCCCCAGGCTGGATTAATTGCTTGACAACTTGACAACCCTCAGAAAGGCCCCAACCTTTCGTGCTGTTGGCAGTTCTGTGGTGTGCGCAGAAATAGGCTGGTTGGAACCGAAGTTTCATAACAAGTGAGTTTGAACCGGGACCTCCAGAGAGCAGGCTGCCAGGGCCAGCCCCCACGCTGGCTGCAAAGAGAACTTAACTCCTTTTAAGTCCAGAAGACCTGGGGGAACTCATGCTGTAATGGCCACTTCCATTTATGGAGATGGCATCCTTTCAAGCCCAGGAGAAGCATCCGTTCCGGGGCTGGCTGCTCAGACAGCTCTCTGAGGGCTCCGCTAAACCGAGAGCCCTGGCCTGCCGGGGGGGAACCTCCGCAGCACCAAGACATGCTGTTGATGGATGGGGCTGGCCCCAAGTCAGCATGTCTTTGGGAGCGGAATGCTGCGTCGCCGGGGACGAGGGAGCCGCTGACCCAAAAGCAAAATGTTTACACAAGCGTAGGAGGTGAGTTAGGGATCTAGGGTGCGGAGTTAGGGTGTCGTACCTGGGCACCAGGTATATTCCTGGCCCAGGGCCCCTCTCCCTTGACCCTGCCTAGTGCCCTCGTGCACAGTCTCCCCCGGTGTATCCCCTGGCCCGATTGCTGGCCCACATGCTCCACACCCTCCTGTGCATCCCTCAGCACCCTAGGCAATTAAAAACAGCCCAGGGGCTGCTGCTGCCTCCACCAGCCCTGCAGTGGCTTCTGTCAGCTAGCTCAGCGCCACTGCGTGCACATTTTGGCGGCCCTGTGGAAGGGGGGTCTGTGTGCTGCCCCCACACCAAGCCTCCCTGCAGCCAATGGGAAGCTGTGAGGGTGTTGTCTGCAGGCAGCAGCTCGCAGAGACACCCCCGGCCTCCCTTGTGCACCCCACTTCCTCCCAGAGTCTGCGCCTCCTTCTGCCCCCAACCTGCCCCTGCACTCCCATTGCCCAGGCCCCTTCCAGTCCCCAAACTCCCTCCCAGAGCCTGCACCCCTTCCAGCATCCCCACCCCCTGCCCAGCCCAGAGCCTGCACCCAGACTCCCTTCCGGAGCCCGCACTTCTCCCCCCATCCAAATTCCCTCCCAGAGCCTTAGGCGGGGGGGACGGGGAGAGAGCTTGGGGAGGGGTAGGGTGCAGGCCCTGGGAGTTCTGGGCACCGCCAGCATCCCTGCAATCCTGCCACCCCTGTGCACAAGGGGCTTCTCGAGTGCTGGGGGGGGGAGGTCGATGCACCCTTCCCCCCCCCCATCCTCCCTGGGTGCGCCTTTCTGCTCTCAATTATAAGCCCCCAGGAACCTGGGCATGTTTGGGCCTGGGGTCTTTTCCATTCAGGCCATGTTAAAGTGCAGGGAGGAGAAGGGGCACCTCACCGGGACTGCTGGACAGTGACTCCCCCGGACAACAGAGGGGCAGCCTCCGGGGGCTCAGCAAGGACTCCTACTCCTCAGTCCTCAACGCTCCCCCAAGGAAGATGGCTGCCAGGATCAGGGCGGGCTGGTTTATATTCCCCATGGAGTGGCGCTGTAATTAGCAGCGGAAACGTTTCCAAGGGATGCCATGCCACAAGGCGGTGATATTGTGACTTTGGGCCCAGCTGAGGCAGGCGGGGCTCAGCCCTGCCTCTTCCCCACGAGGCCCTGCCCCTTCTGCATCCTACCTCCCTCCCTCGCCATGGAGCCACACCCAGCCCCCACTGCAGGTTACTGCCCCCCGCTCCTGAACATCCCCAAACCCATTAGTTCCCCCCGTCCTAGCAGGTGGCGCAGCCTCACCCTTCCCGGCTGGCTGGAGCGCTTGGCGGGCGGAGACCTGGGCAGCTGTGCTGTGGGTTTGGCCCTCATGGGCGGCTGGAGAGCCGGGCAGTCACACTCCAGCCCCAGCCCTTCCAGACGGCTAGAGCCCCAGGCAGCCCAGATGGCCAGACTGTGGGCAGGCTGGGGAAGGCAATGCCTCTCCTTGCCTAGGTTCCCTGCCGTCCATGCGAAGCGGGTAACACCGGAGCTCATTTCACCAGAAATCCATCTCCCCCCGATCATAATTAGCAGCATGAAAGAGTCATCCCCCCAACAATCCAATCTCTCGCTGTCCAGCTGGAGTTGATGCCCTTGAATCATCTTGGGCTCCCAGAGGGGCGAGTTATGCTGTGTTTTCCTACTGACCCAATGGTTACTTGCTGAAAAGACTCAGGTGCCATTGCAAGCAATTAACTCCCATTTCTTCGTGGATCTAACACCCTGTCATGGTCATGAGGGATGGCCAGCAGCCTGGGGACTAAGGGGTTAACTGTACCTAGCCAGGTGGCAGTCAGCCAATAGAAATGCAGATAGGGATTTCAAACTGAGACAAAGGAATTTTGGGGTTTCCTTCTTTTGTCTCTGAGCCAGTTGACTCTCCAGATACTGAGGGGGACAGACAACATGTCCCTCTCCAAGAAAAGACTCTTCACCATCTGTAAGTAGGGCAAAGTCTAGATAAATCCGTTTTATTGTTTCATGGTTTGGGAATGGGAATCTGATGTCTGTGCATTTAGAAATGGGGTTTCCTCTCCTTTGGAACTAAGTTTTGTTCTCATGGGAAAATACCCCATGAGTTTATTAATTGGTGGTTCTTACCATCTACCCAATCCAACTATGCTTGTTACAGGAGTATTGTGATGATAATAAAAGTTCTTTCTTTTTTATTAACCTAGTGTTGGTTGAGTTCTATGTCCTGGAAAATCTGTCTGTGGGATCTGCATGCCTCTGACTAGGGGATAGCAGCCACAGACTGCAGTTTGTATTTTCTCTTTTCTTTTTCAAGCTCTTTGGGGAAAAGAGTCTTGGGTGCCCTGGGGTTGGTTTCAAGTGTCCACCTCTGTTTGTGGGTTCAAAAGCACTTGATGGCAGCAGCAGATTTTAGTCCCCAAAATCTAGGTGTTTAGGATTCGGGAGTTTTATACAAAGCCTGGAAAGAGAAGGTTTTGGGGTACTTCTGCAGGCCCCCACTTCTGCATTCATCGTGCCAGAGTGGGGAATCAGCCTTGACACACCCTCTCCGATTTCTCAGGCCAGGGTTTTCCTTGTCCTGTGCTTTTGCATTGTGACATCTCGCACATAGACAAATGGGTCCTTATCACATGGCATCCCATCCTACGGGGAAGGCCAGTGGACAGCACAGTGTTTCCTTTGGGTTTTGTTCAGTGCGTCCACACTGTTCAGTGAGGGCTTGTCATTGGCGCTCCCATTCATACGGCATGCCCCGGCAACGCCAACCAAGCGTCACAAATTCACTGCTGATTGAAACATTGCATCTCCTTCTGGAGAAAACCTCAGATAGAAGATCACTTCCCTCAGGGAGAAAAAATAGGATCTGACGACCGCTCTGGGGCTCTGCCTTCTGAAGACTGAGTTCTTGACCTGGAATCCTTTAAGATGTTGGGGGAAATCATTTGATTTTGTTTTTGCTGAACCCCCTGTCAAATATGGGCCATGATACTTATTTCCCTCCCTCTTGGGAGGGAATGTCATTGAAACAACAGAGATGCATTGTCAGAGACAATTTGCCAAAGACACAGGTTTTGCTCTGAACAGGGTGAAACCCTCCTTGTATGGACACACCTAAACTGCCCTACACATGCAGTCCTCCCCTTCCCCCATTCTAAAAAAAAAGAGGATGTTTACCATTTCTGATGCTTCTTCGCTTTTTTTGTAATTAATTTGGGTTAGAGAGGACAAACTTAGAATCTCTGATCAGACTGGCGAGCCTTACCCACCTAAATTCCACCACAATTCCTAACCAGGCTACCGGTGCTTTTTAAGTTAATCAACAAAGTAGTAAAATAAAAGAGAAACCCTCATGATATCTTGCCAGCCCATCAGCTGGTAGAGAAACACAGTCAGCGTGGTCATAAAATGTTGTAAACAATTAAAATAAATGAGAGAATATTTCAAGCAATGTCATAAGGGCAATGATTCCCAGTGCATAAAAATAAAATAAGACTACTAGGGGCATGTAACCTCCTATAATTTTCTCTGAAAACATTTAGAGTGCATTCGGTCTGCAGGACTTGATCTCCGGTCGTGGTGTCCTTCCCCTCCCCAGCTTCCTCTCTTCAATCTGCACTTTCATTTCTTAGACATTTTTTCACCACTGTCCAGATGGGCTTATGACATTTCTAGCCTTCAGAATAAATCATTTAATGGGAAGGCTGGACATGGCAACTGATGTTAGAAAGACACATTTACGCTGCAGCTGGTTGCATCATGCCTATAAATAATAGCAATTATTTACAGAAAGATATCTTTCCCTTTGCACTTGCCTATTCACTCATTAGTTGCCAGCACCAAGGTGAGTCTGATACTCATGACTGTGGCCACTAGGATCATTCTGGTGACAGCCATGACACGGTTCTACCATTATATTAAAAAGGGGCATTTATCCAGGCACCCCGGCACAAGTTACAAAACCAAAAACGGTCCATTGTTGACTGGAAAAGCTAAAAGATTGTCTCGGCAGGGATTCTTTATTCTCTGATTAGCACCTTCTGCTGGAAGAAGTAAGCGAGCGATGCTCGTGGGATCGATGTGACGACGAGCTGATGACTGAAGTTTTCTGCACCCCTGACATATATATTGTACCTTATTCATTGTTCTTTGTGTGTGTGTGTGTCTGTGAGGGAGTGAGAGGAAGGCCTGGCAGTTCAGGGGCTAAACAATGCCTTTTTGTCCAATTAGCCCTGCCCTGTTTTACCTGCAGCCAATGCCAGGCCTGGAGGAGAATAAAAGGAGGGAACCTGGCTCAGTTTGGGGCTGACTGGCGAAGAGGCAGGAGTTGGTTCTGCTGTCCACAGGACCTGAGTCAGAGCTGTCTGCTGAGTCGGCCGCAGGAGGACACAAGCCTCCACCCCCACCCCTCTTCAGGTGCAAAGGGGGAGAACCAGAGGGAAACCCCCACTGAGGAGGGGGAAATTGGATTCTTGGGGCCATGCCCCAAACTGAAGGAGCAGACTTTGATAAGTGGCTAGAAGTCCTACACCCTGGGCCCCCAGCTAACACCAGGACCTAACCATTCGGGAACTCCGCTGCCCGGGAGACCCGGTTACAGTGTCATTATGAATGTGCCTATTGTATGTGCAGAATTGAATGGGCTCTGCCAAACAAAGAAAGAATCTGTCCCCCAAAAAATCGAGCTGAAAAAATTTGAGAACCACTCAGCAAGATAAAAATGTGATGTCTGGCAGAGCAGACCCATTGGTGGATGACTAGCCAAGTTAAATAACACAGAGCTAGGGATAATTTAATTCCCTGCTCCCAACTGAGATCAGGTCTCCTGTGCAGGGGTTATGTGCCCTATGGGAAAAGCCAGATAATCTTAAGTGGGTTCTCTTTAATGTGACCATTTGAAGAACTAACCCTTCCCTAGCCTGGCTGTTATTGTAGATACCACCGATGTATCCGGCGTTGTACTCAGACCTGTTCAAATGCATGTGAGTTTGCAAGTGTTTGCGACCACAGTCCCAGAATTCCTTACGGGACGGGGAGAGGTGGCTCCATCTTTGCTGAATCTGCCGCTTCTTCTCATTTCTAAGCTGAATAACGCTGCCAAGCTTGACGAAATGGACCCAAACCATTCCAGCAAAAATGCATTGAATGCCCCCGGGCCAGTGCATTAACAAAATACCCTTTGTCTGCGACTTGAAATCATGGACATTCCCTCTCTAAATGCATAACAGTTCTGCCAACCAAATGCTTGCAACGTGCCCTTTGTGGGAAAAAAACAAACGGGATAACTAAAGCCTTGTGAGAATACAACATGGCTGTCTGAAGCGCCCAGCTTGCTAACACTCTCGCAGCTTGCAAGCTGGAGCGTGGGGATCCTTCAGACTTGGATTTCCCTACATTCAGTGAGGGACTCTCTCTCCTCCTGGGACTCCAACCCGCCCCACCTGTGGCTGCTCATGCTAGGGCTGAAGGGAACTATCCTGTTGCTGTCTTTAGATGAAGGGGGATTTTTATTTTCCGTGCTGGCCTCCCAGCGGTAGGAAGTGACCATGCCTTGCTGTGTTCTGCGTGCCGCATGGTCACAAAGTATTGGACTTATCATATGCAATCTGACTGCCCCGCAATGCAGCCTCAGGCCAAGTCCACACTACGGGGGAAGGCTGGCTTAGGATACGCACATTCCAACTGTGTATAAAACGTAGCTGGAGTTGACGTACCTTAAGCTGAGCTTCGGTGCCATCCTCGCAGTGGAGACATGCTCCCGTCAACTTGCCTTACCCTTTGCGAGGAGTAGAAATACCAGCACAGATGGAAGCGCCCTCAGTATTCGATTTAGTGGGTCTTTACTAGGCGCTAATTCAGATGTGGTGAGTCTGTGAAATGGGGAGGGATGACTCATAAGAGGCATCTTGTCCTGGTAGCCTTTCCAGTTCTTCTTGCTCCCGCCTGGGCTGGAAATATGGCAGGAAGTGCCTTCTTCCTTGTCTTTCAGCATGATGGCTCCTGTCCTGCTTGGTGGCAAATTCCTGGCCCACTGAAATCAGTAGGTGTGTTGCCATTAACTACCATGGGGCCAGGATTTCACCCAGAGGCTCCACGGTGACCAAGGAATATGGTGGGGCATGGAGGGGGAGGTGGACCAAACTATCTATCACCTCAGGAAAAGTCCAGGGGCGCAGGCTCACTGTAAGTTCTGGCCTCCAGTTTACAAGGAGATTTTATTTGAGCTGAGGAGAGTCAAGTATCTTCTCAGTTGGGCCTGAGCCTGATCGCGGGGGCCAGCCAGGAATTTCGGATCTGCATCCACTCTCTGTGTAGCTCAGACCCCCCTCGAGGGATGAGTAGCCATGGTACACAGGCCGCTCCTGTTGTATGTCAGTCCCTCGGAGGTCCTCTGAAGGAGAACCTCCTCCTTCTCGTCCCCAATCCCACACCACCTCCATCCCTCCTGAATTGCTGCAGAAAGGAGCATAGCTGTCGGCTCAGCTCCAGCCCCCATCTCCCTCCATGGGAAGGTGGGCACCGGCCCATCTCACCCGCCCCTTCGATCCTTATCACAAAGGGAATGACTCCGTACGCCTGTCTGGGTGTTGAAGGCAAAGCCTCAGAGCCGGTGGAGATCTGGGGTTGAATTGTGCAATCTCTGAAGTAGTTACGCTACAGTCTGCTCTTTGCTGCACTGCTGTAAATTTGGAGTCGCTCCATTGGCTTTCCCTGCACTTACCTTGGAGGGTAAGAGTGAGAATGGGGGGCTTTGGACTTGAAAGAAACAGAAAAGAAATCTCATTTAATCTCCGCCTCTCTCTGGAGGCGATCCTCGCGCAGGGGTTCCTTTTGATCCTCTCTAGGAGGACAGCTGGGGTGGAGAGGAATGGACCCAGGTTATTTTCTGGATAACGTAGCAAATGAGCCAGGCTGACCGCATTTAGATACCATGATACATAGACAGAGGATTGTATACGGTGATAGAGAGGCCGAAAGCAGGCAGGCGTGTATGAGCACAGAACGAAGCTACGGTGACGGACGGATGGATAGATAATTTCTTCTCCCTGAAGTTTGAATGTCCCTGGCTGCTGTTGCTGAATTCAGCATGGCTGTTGCATTTGCCAGCCCAGTCTGCTTTCCCGGCTCTAGTAATGGTTCTTTGGGCTACTCTGTGTGTGCATAGCACTAGACCAAGCCAGTGCTCCCTGTAAGCTGAGTGCTTGGGTGGCCACCTGGGATAAATTCATGTGCCACTCAGCTGATTAGCAGAGCCCCCACAGCCTCCCACTGCTGGCAGCATGCGTTTCTATGTGGTGCACATGCCTTGGTGCAGATAACAAATTGTAATCCGCACATGGAAGGAAAAAATTAGAGGGAACCTTAGACCACACCAAGTGCTGCTCTGATTCTGCCCCCGCCCAAGGACTGGTAACGAAAGCCACGCATGACGGATTTCGCCCCATGAAATCAGAGGCAAGGAAGGGAGTGAAATCCACTGTGTGCCTTCAAAGGGGATGCAGACAGCACCGGAGAGCAAAGCTTCCACATTATTTTTGCCTCCTGGAATTGCTGTCTCTCTGAATAACCGTGCTGGCACGTGCTCCCAGAGTAACTGCTGCTCACCCCTGCCCAACTCCCGAGCCAAGAAGCCAGGGTGCTGGCAGTCGCAGCCGGTAACCTTGACACCCGGAGCTCTTGGCTTGTCACACAACCCAGTGCCAGGGTTGCACCCTTACGAGCCGACACCCACGCCCACATGCTGACTCAGGCAGCGGGAGGAGGAGGAGGATGCAAATGCAGCTCCCCAGGGCGGGGAACAGAGCCGAGCACGTCTCCGTGCTGGAGGCAGACGCGGTGGAAATAGCAGGTCGACCCGATGGCGGAGCTGTCGTGATCGTCTGCTGCTGGGGCAGCCAAGCAGGCCCTTCTTGCTGGCCCTTTGTGGCATGGGAAGTTCAGCGCAGGGCTATCCCAGGCTCACAACATCCTGTCTGTGAGACTGGCTGCAACCTCATTCTCACCTGCCCTTGCCTTGGAGACACAGATCTGACAGGGCCATTCCCTCGGGCACCACACAGCGGCCCACCTGCTGACCATGGGTAGGGATGTAAAAGCCTAAGGATGTGGATCCTCTTAACTGAGGCAGGAGGGGAGGAGGGGGCTGGGCTGGAGCAGACCCCCCGCTCTCCGCAACCAGGCCGAAGCGGTCCCCCCGCCATGCCACAGGTAGGGGCTGCTCTAACCCAGCTGGAGCAGCCCCTGCCTGGGTCCACTGCAGACAGGGGCTGGTCTGGATGGGCCTGAGGTGGGCAGGGGGTTGCTCCAGCCCCAACCAGTTAACTGGAATGGGTAAGCCTCGTTCATTAAGGGTGAAGCTTATTGGTTAACCCGTTAACCTTTCACATCTCTAAGGATGTAAGAACTCAGACAAGTTCAGGATGAGACATGCAGATCCCAATGGAAATAGAACATAGGTGAGGGGTGTGTTTGAGGCTGGACCAGCCTAGGTGCTTCTGATGAGAGAAATCTCCTGGGCTGTCTTCAGGTGAAATCGCCAGCCCCGCGTGTGAGGACAGCAGAAATCTCCGTGGCGCTGCTCTTCCCTTCCATGCGTGTTCCCGTGTCCTGGCTGCGCAGACATGGCTGGGCACAGCCCAGGCCCAATACGTCAGCGTCTGGCCCCAGTGTTGAATTGCTGCCACAGAAAAGAAAATGGCGACAATTCTGCTTCATTTTGCGGTTGGGGGCAGCCAAATCCCCAGCAGGCCCTTCTCCCCCCTTTCCCTGCTGCTGGGGGAGTCACACCAACGGAGGGAAAAAAGCCTTCAGAAACCCCCCAGCTAACAAAGGGATTTATGAACCCGGCAAAAATAACAGGAGCGGATCTAATTCCGTTCAGCATGAGAAGAGGCCTCGTCGAAAGCCGGTGGAAGCCACTGGAGAAGCCTAGATACACTGCAGAAAAGCCAGTGTAAACACCTCTCCTCTCGCAACAGAGACTGTTAATACACATCCCAGCTTTTCCATGATCCCGGCTCACACCTGGAGACACCCGCTGCTCGGTTTCCTGCGGAGAGAAGCAAACGCCGGTCACCGCTAATCACACAGAAGCAGCATTCGCTTTTACAACTCCTGATGCCACATTCTGGACCCTCCCCCGCTCTGTGGCTCAGGTACCCCTTACCACGGGCAGCCCTGTTGGTCTGTTTCGGCACAAACAAGGAGTCCAGTGGCACCACAAAGACTAATCATTTTATTCTGGCGTAAGCTTTCCTGAGCTGCAGATCTTGATGTAACCCAAGGACAAGTCCAGCAGCAATGCAAGCCCCTCACACCCAGTCAGAGTACTGAAAGAGTCACCAGGGACTCCCCTTCTCAGGTGGCCTTTCTCCACCTGTTTTTCTTCCTCTCCCACTTCCTCTGCTCTCGCTAACTCCTTGATTCCATTGGTCCCATCCCCTTTTCTTTGCTCAGCTCCTTTCCATGGCTCTGACATGTTCTTCACTGCACTTTGCTTCCTCCTCACCTTTCTTCGGTGACGACTCACATTCTGCTGCTGTCTCGACTTGCTTCAGTCAGAGTTCTCAGCCTCCCACCAGTCATTCCTGGCCTTCCCTACCTCCGATATGCCAAAACAGCCACATCCCAAATACGTTTCGAAATAACGGATGCACTATTTCGCCATCCCTGTAAACCTCGTTGCATGAGGTTTAAGGCGTGGCCCGACATAGTGCTTTATTTCAAAATGTGTCGCCGTGTAGACGCGCCAAATTTCGAATAGCCTATTTTGAAATAAAATCAAAATTAGATACGCAATTTGCAATCTTATTTCAAGTTTAGGGTGCTGTGTAGATGCACCCTAAATAGCAGGAGAGAAAACTTAAATACTTCCACATCTAGCACAAGTGGGAGCAGATCCTGAGGGGGCCTCTCTGGGCAATTTAAACGCTAAATAAAAAATAAATACTTTAATAAACACTGGAGGGCTGAGTTAACGATAGACGGAGACTGGTAGGTTTGTGTCAGAGAAGCAGCCAGAAATTCAGATGCTTTCCAGTACTTTTCTGACCTATCCAGGTCCCGTGAGAATGCAAAATGTGGCCGGACATTTTGCAAGAGCAAACTTCTCCTACGGATTTTGGCATTTCTGCTTCTGGACCTGGTCATAAGCAGGAAGTGCAGAGGCGCCTGGAAGTGAACAATAAAAGGGAACAAGTGATCTGAAGTGTTTTAAACCTCAAAATAGTTCTGATAAGTGTCTGGATTCAAGAATCAGCTCTGCTGTTCTTATTTTATCCAAACCACACGGACCTCCTCCAATTTATCCCACCCCCTTTGCTACACACTTCTCAGCTCATTTCGCCTCCTGGGAAAGGTTGGTCAGGACTTCCTCCACTTTGAGAACTTTTGAGACTCCCCCCTTAACATCAGTGGGGTTTTAGCCTGTGTCCGGAGTGAATACACACTGCAGGGTTTGGCTGGATATTCATTTACCCCTCCTTTTCTCTGTGTAGTCACTGATCATGTTTTGCCTCCTTCTTAGCTTCTGTGGCCTATGGGAGAAGGAGTGTCTGTGTTTTTATCTGTGCAATGAGGCTCAGCTCTCTGACTTGCATCCTGAGCTAAGGCCGCAAGGGAGGCACTGCAGCCAAGTACTAGACAGAGCCTCAGGAGATTGATGTCCTGTTTCCAGCTCTGCCACTGACCTGCTGGGTCACCTTGGACAAGTTACTTTGCTGCCTCCGTGCCTCAGTTTCCCCTCTCTAAACTGGAGATAATGATACTGACCTCCTTTGTAAAGTATTTGAATTCAACTGATGAAAAGCATTATAGCAGAGCTAGATATTATTATTCGCAATAGTAATTATCCATGAAGTGTAACGATTCTATCTTATTCTGCATAGCTTCTTCTACTGTGCTTAGCACCAGAATGTCTGAGTGCCTCGGGTTTCTTCTGTATATCTTTAAAAGCCTTCCTTCCAGCCCCAAAGAACACGCTGAGTGAAATGCTTATTTAGCATTCAGAATAACATCAGCTATTCCAGAATAACACTGCTGTGTAGACGTCCCCTAAGGTGCCACAGAACTGCTCCTTGTTTTTAAAGTTACAGACGAACACGGCTACCCCTCTGAGCGATTTAGAAAGGTGAATAAAACCCACAGTTCCTCAGCATGGTAGGAAAGCCTTAAACTTACCCCCGTTTTACAACTGGAGTACCTAATGGTCTGACGACTTATGCCATGACAGCACATAGGCAGTCTTTGGGAGAAACAAATATAGTACCCAGGAGTTCTAACTCCTGTCCTGCAGATACCAGGTGCTAGATAAGAACTGAGTGGTAGGATTTTCAAAGGTCTCTAAATCCCATGGGAATTTGTGCTCCCAGGTCATTTAGGCACTTTTGACAACCTAACCCTAGCTGGATAAGTCTATCCAAAGGTGGTGTCCCTTGCAACAGAAACATTCGTTTCACGGTCAGTTCGTTCCTGCGGATATTGGGGGAAATAAATACTTTGTAATATGTTAAACCTGACTCTAAGTGCAATGGGATGAGTGGGTCCAATATCTACACACATAGTGTACGTCTACACTACAGAAGAAGATCAAAGCTGCTGCTGTTGATCTTCCAGGGTTTGAATTAGCGGTCGACTTAAGATAGCTAATTTGAACTCAGAGGGGCGCTCCTGTTGGTGCAAGTAACCTTCATTTCACAAAGAGTAAGGGAAGTGGAAGAACGAGTGTCCTTCCTTCGACTTCCTGCTGCGTAGATGGCGCCAAAAGCCGAGTTAAGCTACTTCAACTTTAACATCGCTGAAGTTGCGTAGCTTAACTCGACTTTGTCCTGTACGATAGACGTACCCATAGACACCAGTAAGAACTTCCACTGGGAAGAAAATAGACATCTTATAGGAGGAAGGTGAGGAGTGAAGCAGGGAGGGAGGGGTTGTCCCAGAGGCATTTATGAAAGCAAATTGCTTTCCAAAGCTCTGACCCTGACAAGAGCTGAAGTGTGTGGAACTCCCATGAATTTCAAAGAGAGCTCAGCAGCAGCTTCAGGACTGGTCCCTGTGCAAACAGGAAGATAAGCTGGAGGCACCGTGGTCTCTGAGCATTTGTTAGTGTTCTGACTTTTCCTGGGAAGCTCTCTTGGCAGGAAGCACTGTTTATATCATTTTATTTTTAATTTGGGGGGGGGGGGGGGGTTATCCAGTCCTTTCTGTTATGGATGACAGAAATTGGGGCTTGGTCAATTTTCTTTCATCTCCAAGCATCTTGACAATGGCTTCTGTTCCTCTAAAACAGAGTGAAGTTAAAAAAAAAAATCTCTTTGCAGACACACACACACACACACACTTTAGCAGAGAACAAAACTCAAGTTTTCCTAGTCTCACTCACTGCCAAGACTTCAGCAGCACTTGTTAGGGAAATAGATTATTTGCGATCAGTTTTCTCATTGATAACTCTGCGTCTCATAAAAATGGCATCAGACGCTTGTTTGTAGGTGAAAGTGGCTTTAGAGAAATTGCAACACACCCGTGCTAAGAAGTGGAAGGGAATTAAAACCCAGTGGGTTGACTGCTAAATAATAATACAACTTTTTTGTTAGGGGACTGTGAAGGGGATTGAGTGCCCATTTTGCACCGTTTTATAGCACATCAGAGCCCAAGAAGGAGCCTGCAAGATGATGGGACAGCTGCATGTAGGATGGGAGATGGTTTTGCTGAAGAAGAAATATGGGGAATGTGTGTCCTGGAGCGTGGCAAGATAAGACCTCACTATTTCCATTCGCTTGTCTCCTTCCTCTTTCGTGATGTGGCTGAAAGTTCATGGGGGGAGGGGAACCTGCTTGATTCCTTTTCAGGGCGGAAAGGCAGTCCATGAATGTTGAGCGGTAGGTGACGGGCTTGAACCGTGGAAGTCAGGGGCTGGGCCCCGGTCCCACCAGGCCTAACCTGGCTAGGTGCTAAGCTTCTCTGTGGCTTCGGCAGGAGAGGATGAGGAGCCCCGGCGGAAAGGCCGGGAGACAGGCTGTGGTTTCTGTGCGGGAGGAAGCAGTGAGTCTAAACAGGCAGATGTGAGCTGTTTATTGCTGGGTCCCTGGTCTGGAAAGCAGAGGCGGGGGGAGCAGGGCTCCCCTACCAGCCCAATGACAAAGTTTGCTCAGAGGCCTAGGAAATAAGGCCTGGGAAGGACTGAAGTCTGTAGCTGGCTGAAAACTGGGGATGAGGCTGCCGGGCCATAGGCACCCCCCACAAAGGGCAGGACTATACGTGCCAGGCTGCGGAACAGGCAGAATGAAAATCTCTTCCTGGCTGAGCCTGACATGGCAGCTCTGTGTGTTAGGACAGTCCCAGGGGTGGCCAACAGATGCATGGGCTGCGGTGGCACCGTCGTGGAGATAGCTTCAGTGGCACTCCGCACGTGCATAATTCCCTAGAGCAGTGGTTCTCCAAGTGGGGTCCGCCACTGTCTTGCAGGTGGGCCACAGGCTCAGGGCTCATCCCCCTCCCCCACAGTGGGGAGCCCCAACCCCTCTCCCCCCCCAGCACGGTTGGAGCACCAGCGCTGACTTCCTGCTGCTGGGGAGCCCCAAACCTCGTGGGCTTGCAGGGGCAGGAAGCAGCTCAGCATGTTGCTGCTCCCATTGGCTGGAATCCTGGCCAGTGGGAGCAGCAGGGGGTGTGGAGCCAGGTAAACGACCCCCATACCCTTCAAGCCTAGACCCTTCCTTCCATCCCTTCATGCACACCCCTCCCACCCAGACCCCCCACACTTCTCCTGCACCTTCCCTCCCAGATCCCCCGCCTGCAGCCTGCTCCTGCACCCAACCTCCTGCCCAGATCCCCCTGCCCTCAACCTGCTCCTGCACCCTCCCTCTTGCCCAGACCTTGCACCCCCACCACCTCCTGCACCCCATTTTGTCGTCATGAGTGGCTGGCTGGTGGTCCACGGAAAGGTTTGTCTTGAGCGGGGTGGGCTGAGGGCCAGAAAGTGTGAGGGTCACTGCTCTAGATGCAGGCCAGATGGTCACACACTTGGACCTTATAGACCCATTCGGCTCTCAGGCACACCAGCCCACTGACTCAGGGCTGGCCTTACCATGAGGCAAACTGAGGCAGCCACCTCAGGTGCCAGACTTTGGGGAGGCGCCACTAGGACCCAGAGTGTAGAAAATTGTGTCTGCTGCGGGTGCCTATGTAGGGAGCAGAGCAGTCCCATGAGAGGAGTAGAACAGGAAGAAGGCAGAATTGAGACCTTTCAGAGTTTTGGCCCAAGCGAGGGGGCGTCATTTGAGCTCCCCACCTCAGGTGCCAAAATGTTGTGGGCCGGCCCTGCACTGACTCCAGTGCAGAATCTGGCCCTGCAATTCACATCTGAGTCCTGTCTTTGCCACAGTGGGAGGCTTCCATCCTGGAACAAAAGGTCTCCGTGGCATTTAGCAGCCCTGAGCCTTTTATTATGCTCTTTGCCGGGCGTCAGCAAATGTTTGATTTCCTTATCTTCTGGAGGTTTAATTTGCTGAGGAAATCCCATGTCCTGCTGCCTGCCCAGCATCTGCCCGCCCAGCGTCATTAAGGGAGGAAGTCTATCCATGGCAGCGACGTTACCATACGACTGGCAAGCCTGCAACCCAGGGCTCACGGAAGCGAATGCTGGAGGTGAGTCAATCATAGGTTACTATGGTGCCAAAGGCAAACATTTTAATCAGCTCCCAAAATAGTGGGGTCACTCTGGCAAATGGGTGAATTGTAGTTACCTTAAATTACGCCCTGAAAATACTGTCTCTGATTGCAATGCACAGAGGGAAGTTTAACGGCCTCATTTAGGGCCCTTCGTTCAAACCCTTGGGTGCTTGGTTCATAGATTTTATGTCTAGAAAGAACCAGTCAAACAATTGAGAATCCACCATAAACCTGGTAATCTACTCCAAAGGTTAATCACCTTGATGCTTAAAAAAATTTGCATCCTTTCAGAACTTCTTATGCCTTTGTCTGCTAGATTAGAGAGGTGAGGTGTTTATGATCAGAAATGTTCTTACCCCGCCCTTGTTGACCGTGATCAGATCATCTCTTAACCTTCTCTGCCATTCTCAGACAGAACAACTTCAAACCCAGACTGCAGAGAGAAACGGCTGAGCTGGAATTCATACGCCAGTCTGACACCCGGAACCAAGGTCTAAACACACACATGGAGAGGTTCTTGCATTACAATAGGTAATTTCCCATTCAGGTACTCTTATCCATTCTATAGATATATTTGTTAGTCTCTAGGGCAGTGTTTCCCAAATGGTGCTCCCCAGTGAAAGTAAGGGTTCCGCGAGGAGCCGGCATGCCCACCAGCTCCTTCTCTGGTTCCCCCGCCAGCTTTCAGACACCTCCCGGCCCCCCCGCTGCCACTCTGCATTTCTAAAGGGGCCTAGCAGCAGCTGCAGATGCTGGTCCTGCTTCTCTAGTTCAGCCCAAGAGTCCTCCCCCAACGCCTCCCCCACTGCCACTCTGCCATTTTAAGGGACCTAGCAGCAGCAAAAAACGTGATTTGGGGTTTTAAATATGTGCAATTAAACTAAATGTTGATCTCATGACCTTGTTTAGCATTTGTTTATTATTAACCTTACTGATTTGTGGTTTACTTTTTCAGTTCCATATATAAGACTGTTATTAGGGGCTCCTCGAAATTTTTTCAAGTTTAAGAGAGTTCCATGGCCAAATAAAATTGGGAAACACTGCTCTAGGGCTATGTCTAGACTAGAGTGCTTTTCCGGGATTCCAAAGGTATCCCGGAAAAGCAATGCCGCGTCCATGGAATGCATCCGCTTTTCTGAACAAAATTTCGGAAAAATGGATGCATTCTTTTGCCATCCCTGCAAACCTTGTTTTACGAGGAAGAAGGGATGGCTCGAAAAGGCAGGTTTTTCCAAAATTTTGCACCTTGTAGACATGCCAAATTTTGGAAAAGCCTCTTTTGAAAGAAAAGTGGAAAAAGATATGCAAATTGCGGTTCGTATCTTTTCCTGACTTTTCTTTGTAGTCTAGACATAGCCTAAGGTGCCACAGGACTACTTTTTGTTTTTAAAGTTACAGACTAACCGGCCCTCTGAAAAGTCTCACCGCTGTTGGAGACGAGCCACATCCATTCTAATTTAATTAGCACTGATGTCACACTCCCATTTCTTTCTTTCTTTCTTTCTTTCTTTCTTTCTTTCTTTCTTCAGAAAGGGCCTTTCATTTCTCTTTGTGCTTGACTGGAAGCGTGACCTAGACAATAGAGCCATGAGCACCCAAACCTCCCACTTTAGCCAAAGTTAGTGACAAGCCCTCAGCATTGCTGTAAATCAGGCCCTCTGTGCTTCAGTCTCCCCACCTGGAAAAGAAGGTTAATAGTGCTCATCCCCTTACCATCGCTGCGAGGGTTAATGAGCGCATGGCACTTGTGAAAACTGTATAAGCGCAGAGCAGCGTATCTCTCCACTGGATCCACAGGGGGATTTAAATACTCCAAGGAAAGAGTCCTCTGTGTAACTCTGGCCCACCGGAAATCAAAATCCCACCCGCAAGCTTGCTCCTGTGAGCTTTTCAGCCAAGGGTCTTGTGCCCACCCCATTTCTCTAACCACTGGCCTATGCTACCCTACACAATTTATTTTTACATGCTTCCCCTCTGACTTGCGCTACATTTTCCATATTCCTTCTCCAAATATTGGTTCAGGCTTAGTAAATAATTTCCTTTTCTCTGACAGCAAATATGCACTGTTTAACTTCGAGCTCCCTTGACTTGAACATGCATTTTACGAGGCAAAAAAAAAACGGGTTGCAGATTAATTGGGGGCTATTTAAGCACTGGTTACGCAGAGCTCAGCACAAACATGCCTGGAATATAAAGCGGCAGCTTCATTTCACATGATACCCAGAAACTTGTTTGGCATGATGCTGAGTAAATGTCACCTGGCTTTCAAGGGTGTTTTTTCACTGTTTCTATCAAAATAAAAAGGTTCTTTTGGCCCAGGACTCCTCAAGGCTGTTCCTGTTTATATAGTGTGGGTGATATTGACTGCATGACAGATGAGGAGTAGAATACCTATTATTTGGCCAAATAATAGCTAACTAGCTAGCTAACGAGTATCTGGGATCAAGTAGAAATCTACCTGTCATAAGCAACAACCAACATCAATACAGTTAATAAGACTCTGGTCATGCTCTGATTTGAAATGTACGGGCCTCATTTTCCTCTTGTGTTGGTGCAATTCAGGGATACCTCTGTGCCAAGCCCGGGGAATCACTGGAGCGTAACACTGCAGCAAAGGAGCAATGGATCAGGCACGTTTCCTGTTATGCATTCATCCCGGTGCAATATCTTGGCACAAGCCCTGTTAGCTAATGCTTTGTTTTGTGCAATAATAAAGGAGCCAAGTCATGGAGCTTTCCACGCTTCCCTAGAAAGAACATTCGCCCCCTTCCCCAGCGGATTTGCCCGTTAGTGACTTTTCCCAGCTGTTCAACCTATGGGCTTGTCTCCACTTACCTCAAGATTGATGGTCCAGAGATCGATCTCCTGGGGTTAGATTTAGTGGATCTAGTAAGGACCTGCTAAATCGATCACTGATGTTGCCCCCATCGCCCCCAAACTCCACCAGCTCGTGAGGTGTAAAGGAAGTCAACGGGCGAGTTTCTCCCATTGACTTCCTGCAGCGGGGGGACACCACATAAATTTGACCTAAGTTACATCGACTGCAACTACGCTATTCTCATAGTGGGAGATGCGTATCTTGGGTCGACGTTCTCCCCTAGTATAGACCTGGTCTAAGTCTCCCTTTCTTAGGGTCTGTCTGTGTGGAAGAGAGAGGTGCTGACAAAGGCATTCCAGAGTACACCTCTCCTGGAGCGACACCACGGCAGTACAAATGTCCCTGTTACAGACAGTAGGTTAATATCTATTGTTTATGTCCATATCACAAGCATTGTAAATGCTATCCTCGCTGGCATTCAGGGGAGGCCTAGTCTGTCTTTAAAAATGAGAGCGACCTACCTGCGCTGCCAAGGGCTGTGAAAAATGTCACATCCCGAGCACCACAGCTATGTGGACCCAGCCCCTAGGGTAGCCATGGCTGGGTTGACAGTAGGAGTCTTTCACCAACCTAGCTACCATGCCTTGGAGAGGTGGATTAACTCTTTCAGTGGAGAGATTTCATTTGTTGGTGGAAGAAAGGTCTGCGCTACGGCATAGCTGCAGTGCCGCAGCGGTGGGGTCCCTATAAGCTGGGCGCTTGTGCAGCCGCTCAGGAGGGATCAAATGCTGCCCAGCTGATTTTCAAAGCACCCACAGCTAGGCTCTTTGTTACTACTGTTGGTGAACGTTCACACATGCCTCGGTGCATGTGACAAAATTTAGTCCCGCACGGGGATGGAAAAGCTTAGAGGGAATATCGGGGGAAACTCCCATGTAGACATGGCTGCAGGAATTACTAGACAAAGAAACTGAATGACCTGCCTATCCCACAACTTGCTCCCGCTGGGCCAGGCTTTGGGGAAGAGCCTTTGCCTTTACTGTACCTGCTCTGCAGCCAACACATTTCCTTCTTTAGGACTAAAACCTCGGTGCCTTCTGCCCACACTAACTCACTTCCTCTCCCCCACCACACTCTTTTTTTAACCCTCAGTTAAGCACCCTGCATGCTGGCTGGCTCCACCCGTGCCGAGGAGCAGAGCCTGACAGGGTACCCTCTTGGTTCCACTCGCAGCAATCCGGACACGGGTCGGCCTTTCTGCTGCGCTCAGGCCAGCGCGCAGGGCCGCTTTGGAGAAGCTGCTGCGTCTGCCCGCTGGGGAATGCAACTGCATTCAATGCTTGGAAAGCGGGTCCACCCCGGGCGAGTGCTGGAGGGGAGCTAAATAGCCTTGCTCTGGCGAGACGCTCGCTGGAAGAGCCTTTATTGATTTGCTAGCAGGAAACGGGAAGATGGTTCCATTGTCAATGACAGATGAAGCCCAGCTCACCCCAGGGCCTGCCGGGGCTGGGAAGGTCAGAGGTTCCTCCACACCCACACAGTCGTCTGCGCCCAGCACCACAAAGCAGGCCAGCGAGGAAGCACTTCAGTCAGATCCTGCCGTTCTCCCTACAAGGAAAATCCTGAAGCAACTGCTTCTCCTTGTGCAAAATGGAAGGGAAAAGTCTGTCAGAGGGGGTGGCCAGTCAGTCGCCTGAGGGCCGTTGGCTTCCTGCTGGCAAGGCTAACCCCCTCACCCCATCCCCGGCCCAAGAACAACATCCTGGCCATCCAGCACGGCGGGAATGTGCGCCAGCGGTGCCAAATGTAGCCCAGCCCCTCTGCTTTTTGCTTTCTCGGAAACTGGCCCAGGCCCATTTCCTGCCTATTGCATGGCCGACGCAAGTCACACTTGCCACACACAGAGCCAGGAATTCATTTGTGACTGGCCCCGAGCAGAAAGGCAGTGCCTTCTTGTGACTGGCTCTGGGGTGGAGCGCACTTCTGAACTCGAGCGGCCAGTGCTGGGAGACAAGACTTCAAGTCCCAGCTCTTTCTAAGGTCCTTCTCCAGGCCCCATCCCCCCTCCAGGCCCCACCCTCACAACACCG
This sequence comes from Rafetus swinhoei, assembly GCA_019425775.1. NCBI lineage: Eukaryota > Metazoa > Chordata > Testudines > Trionychidae > Rafetus > Rafetus swinhoei. Next base: position 3,382,567 of record JAFJHL010000175.1, on the reverse strand, counting down.
CCGTGGGGGAGGGAAGTGGTGTTCTGAATAGGTGGGGAAACTGAGGCATGGCACAACCGAGTGATTTGTCTAAGGTCCTGCATGGAGGCTGCAGCAGAGCAGGGATGTGAATCCGGCTCACTTGGATTCTTGGCGAGTGATCCCACCAGTTCGCCCTCAATAGAATTCCCCTTTTCACAACATTATACACAGCAAACCCAGCACTAGTTCCATTATGGTTACTTGGGGGGGGAGGGCACATTTTGAGGCAATTTTAGTCTAAGGCCTTAATACTCACTCTAATCGTTTGCTACAAGAACATGCATAAGAACATAAGAACAGCCAGACTGGGTCAGTGTCCTGTCTGCCGACAGTGGCCAATGCCAGATGCCCCAGAGGGAGTGAACACAACAGGTAATCCTCACGTGATCCCTCCCCTGTCACCCACCTCAGAGAAACAGAGGCTAGGGACACCATTCCTACCCATCCTGGCTAATTGCCATTGATGGACCTAACCTCCATGAATCTATCTAGCTCTTTTTTGAACCCTGATGAAGTTCTAGCCTTTACCACATCCTCTGGCAAGGAGTTCCACAGGTTGACTGTGAGCTGGGTGAAGAAAAACTTCCTCTTGTTTGTTTTAAACCTGCTACCTCCTAATTTCATTTGGTGGCGTAGCTGATGTCATTGCTGTCATTAGAGGAAAACAGGGCAGTTAGAAAGGGGATCTTTGTGACGAACAGTTGAGCAAATGTGGTAGGGTGCTGGTGGGTGGACGGTGTGGAGGGCTGCTGAATAGAGAACACAGTGGATTAGCTCACTCTTAGCTCATGGTACAGCTCGTGCACTAGTTGGTAGACGGTGCCGTGGCTGACACACAAAATCATCAGAGGTGCTGAGGGATAGAGCATCGGGGCTTCTGCACTGAGTGCACTGTGTCCCAAATGTGAATGTGATAGTCTCACTCTAGGGCATGAAAGACATGGATGCAAATTACAAGTCCACCCCCCACCCTCACCCCAAGTACCATGCTCCTTGCAAATCTGGAATGGAACAATAAGAGATCAAAATGCAGGTGGACTGTCAGAGCCATGGAGGAGGGGAAGTTTTCACAGCACCTTGCATGGCCCCTAAGGAGACATTCCAGTGCCGCCCAGCTGATTAGCAGAGCACCCACAGCTAGGTTTTGTGTTTCTATTGGTGGTGCACATTCACACATGCCTGGGTGCACATAAAAAAGTATTCCACACATGGATGGAAAAAAAATGTACGCATGGAAAAAATTAGAGGGAACATTGGGTGGTGAGATCAGCCTTTCTTTGATCATGAAACCTCAATGGAAAAACATTGTAAGTTTCCAAACATCTGTTAGATGATTATGAAAAACATCCTGAACTATCAAGGGAGCGAGATCCAATGTCCTAGCCTGGTATGAGTCAGAGAATATTGACATCTGATCGGAGCTTATTCAGCTGCGTAGGTGTGTCTGCTAGGTAGCAGCTTGGGTGGTAGGAAGCACTTCTGTTTGCCCATAGAAGGGCAGGTCACTGTCGTAGCTAAAATGTCAATGAGATGGATTCAGAGCGGCAGAGAGTTAAGCAGATATTCTGCATGGGAGGGAAATCACTTACCCCAGGCTGTAGAGTGAATCAGCAAAGAGGATGCTCCCTTAGCACAAGGGGCTCCTGAGAGCCTGTTTGAAATGCATTTTTTCCGCGGCTGTAATAAATTCATAGTGATAAAAGCCGTTGCAATAAGAACCAGTCAATCAGGTCCCGTCCCTTAATGCATAATAAAACGCAGCCAATAAATCAGTAAGATTACACAGCCTGATGCATCTTGGTGCTTTAGCATTGCAAATGCAAGTAAAGCCTTTAGAAGGGAGAGGAACTGAAGCTGGAGCTACCTGCCAGCTTATGAGTCGGTGGGCAACTAGCATCCCCAAAAGTTGGTGTCTTTGAGGGGATGAGGCCTTCTGAGCAATTTCACAGCTTGTCGATATGAACAAGTCTGGAAGTCCCTGGAAAGCAAGTCCTTTCATCTGCAGCATATTTGTTCCTTGGGAGGATGGTCTTATGAGCACAGTTCAGTCACGTGCCTTACAATCCTAGAACTGGAAGGGACCTCGAGAGTTCACCAGGTCCCATCCTCTGCCCTCACGGCAGAACCAAGCACCATCTAGATTTTCTAGACCATCCCTGATAGCTGTCTATCTCACCTGCTCTTAAATATCTCCAGTGATGGAGATTCCACAACCTCCCTGGGCAATTTATCCCAGTGTTTAACCACCCTGACAGGTAGGAAGTTTTCCTAATGTCCAACCTCAACCTCCCTTGCAATGATGCTGTGGCAAGAATTGTGGCTTGCTCACAATGCCACTGCCTGCCACACAGAATAGTTCTTGGAGAGTTAAGCCGACTGGCCTGCATCCTTTGCATCCTTGCCTGCATCCTTTCATGTGGGCGAGGCATGTGAGCCTTGGTAACCCTAATGTGGGTTACTAAGGCTGTATCTGTACTTGCAGCCAATGCTGCGCCGGGCCTGGGGGATCTCCATGGCCCTCAGCCCCATATTTTCACCGTCACCGAGATGCTGTCAACACCACCCTGCTGTATTCAGTGGGCGAGCTCAAGCAGAGCTAGTGGATGTGTGTCCAGCCAAGCTGGGAGTTGGCCCTGTTGTTAGCATGACAAATCCTGCTCAGAGCAGCTCCTGGCAGTTCGGTGATACCAGGAACAGTGTCCCCCCAGACCCGTTCTACACTATATGGCCCCCATTTCCCTAGGAGCTGAACACCTTCCAATAGGAACGTATTCATCTGCATATCCGTGGGAGGCAGGGAAATGTTGTTCCCCCTTTTCCGATGGGGAACTGAGGCGGAGTGAGAAAGTATCTGCACTGCAGCTGGGTGGAGTGATTCCTAGCAGTGTGGACAGCCCCTAACACAGATTAAAAAGATTGGGACTTTGCAGCTTAGAAAAGAGGAGACACAGGGGGGATAGGATAGAGGTCTATAAAATCATGAGTGATGTGGAGAAAGTGAATAAGGAAAAGTTATTTACTTGTTCCCATAAAATAAGAACTAGGGGTCACCAAATGGAATTAATAGGTAGCAGGTTTAAAACAAACAAAAAGAAGTTTTTCTTCACACAGCACACAGTCAACCTGTGGAACTCCTTGCCAGAGGAAGTTGTGAAGACCAGGACTTTAACAGGATTCAAAAAAGAACTAGATAAATTCATGGAGGTTAAGTCCATGAATGGGGCACCTGGCATTGGCCACGGTTGGAAGACAGGATACTGGCTAGATAGACCTTTGGTCTGACCCAATCTAGCCATTCTTATGTTCTTAAGCAACTTACCCAACTGTAAAGAGAAATTTTGGGGCACAGTGGTGCATCTCTTGCTGCTGCCTAGCCATGTGCTCTGGCCACAAGACCATCTCTTTTTTCAGGGGGTGCTAATTTTGTAGGTAACCCACTGTTAGCAATGGTAGGGAATCTACCTAGTTACATTGTTAAGCTCTCTCCCCGTGAGTGCAGAGTTCAGCAGACATTTTTGGTTTGCCAATTCCATGCAGAGCATGAAAGGAGACACACACCTGCTATGCTCTCTCTCTTTCTCTCATGCAGGCTTTCCTTTTCCTCTTTCCTGTTGTCTTCTTGTAGCCTAAAATCAAGCTCTTCCCCGAATGACCGTATCTGTTTGTCTTTTGTCGGGGGGAGGAATAGAGCACAAGTATTTATTACTGGCCCAGCCGCAAATTGCTCGGAGAGCATGAGGAGCATGATGTGATTACCATTCAAATGATAACGACAGTGGCATCGTTAATAGCAAGAGCTGTGAAATGAGCTCTTCGGAAACAGCTGCGTCCGGATGCGTGGCAGCAAACTGCACCTGAAAGAGCTCAGGTGGGGAAGCTTTGCCGTGGCATGCCAGATGGCCACCACGGCTGTGGGATGAATAATTCCTCTGTGGCTATCACGGCCACCTTCCATGAAAACTGCTTCTCTTATCCAGTTACCAGGGGCTGCATTATTAACGCACAGCTGTCCTCATCAACACAGCCACAAGGCCTCGGGGTTGGCTGCCCAAACCAACCCCAGAGCAGTAGGTCTCCGGCCTGACTCGGTTTACCCAGGATGGCTGTCAGGAGAGGAGGCGGAAAGCTAAGCGGCTGTGGACTCACCGTTTCCTTCTTTGTAATCTGTAGGTGCTGCCACTGGTAAGCACCAGCTTTGGCGCCGAAGAATGACTGACCCACTCCTCGGATTTACACACATCAGTGCCTGATCCAAGCGCGCTGGGTTTACATTGGCTTGACCATTGTGGAGCCTCTCCGATTCTGATTGGGCAAAGCACCCAAGCACGTGCTTAAGTCCTGTGACAGTGAACTACGTTCTCAAGTGCTTTGCTGAATCAGGGCCTTCCACCAGTGCAAAGTGAGAGTGAACTGTCAATCATTTAATGGGTAGCATTTAACATTGGCCTGCCCGGGTGTAAGGGACTAGCCCCAGTGCACGGCAATGGGGACTCCAGCCCTGGGGTACTATTCCTGATGCTGCTGTTACCTTGCTGTGTGACCTTCAGAAAGGCAAGGCAACTCTCTGGGCCAGAACCTGTTTTCAGCTCATGTCAGCCTCAGTGTCTTCTGCGGAATTATTGCTATGCTAGGCAGGTGGGAGAAGAGAATGGGCTCTCTGTGCTTCAGGTTTCCCATAATAAAGGGGGGATAGCAACAATATTCCCTCTAATTTTTTCCATCTGTGTGCAGAATAAATGTTATGTGCACCACGGCATGGGCAGATGTGCACCACAAGTGGAAACACATGCTGTGGGCAGCTGTGGGTGCTGTGTTGCTCTGCTCTGCTAATCAGCTGGCACTTGAATTTCTCCTGAGTGGTTGTCCAAGTCCACAGCTTACAGGGAACACTGGCTAGCAATGTGTTACCTTACCTCCTTGGAGAGGGAGAGAAGGTAGTGTGTGAGGGGAGAAGTGTGTCTCCCTGCACCAAAACTTTTTCCGAAGTTCACAAAATCTCACTTAACCTTCTCTTTCTCCACTATTCCTCCTTCCCATGGTCACACGCCTCCACACTTCCTGGTTTCAGCGGCGACGGGCGACATGAAGGCCGAAATGCTTTCCAGAGGGAAAGCGACCTTGTCGGCTCACGTGTCATGGTTTGCATCTCACTTTGTCTGCGAACTTCCAACAAGAAGAGTTTGTAAGGTGATCCCGGGTGGCAAGATTAGAGGCTGCTTCTTGGTAGCAGTGAGTGAAGTTGAGCGAGTGACTGTTAAGATCCAAACTAGTGTGCAATAGGAAGTTATCTGAGGGCAGAAACTGTATGCCTGCAACTGCCTTTGATCACTGAATCAGCAAACACAGCATGTTGTCAGCTAAAAGACTAATTTTTCTCCTTGTGCTGTTTTGAACTAGGCATAGCAGGCCTTGCGTTCGTGAGAGAATTTTTCCCCAAACCCTTCACTGGTGTCACAACTGCTCTGCAGATTTAGGGGCTTGCTTCTCCTTTCTCTCCTGATTCGCACCAGGCAGTTCCATTGGCTGCGGCAGTGATATTCCAGCTTACACCAGTGCAGGTTGGAGCACAGCCAGGTCCCAGGATATGTGGTAGCAAAGGAAACAGGGAGCTGGAATTGTGCTTATGTAACGCTGGCAGGGGAACCCGACCTGGGACCTCTGAGCTCAGTGCATGAGTCTCTATAGCAGGGGTGCGGAACCTCAGGCCCAGGGGCCGGATGCGGCCCCCGAGGCTCAGAGCTCCCCCCCAGCATTGGGGACCCTGTGCTGGCGCTCCAGCCCCCCTCCCCCGCCATTTCCTCATGGAGTGGAACACCCAAAATCTACTAGTCTGGGCCCCGCTAGGTTCTGGTGTGTGAGGGGAATATAGGGGGTGTCCTTCTCCTTCTCAGGCAGGGGGCCATGTCAGCAAGGGGGGGGTTATTCTCACTTGTGTGCGGCCCCCGACTGATTTTTCTGTGGGTCAGCGGCCCCCGACCCGTAAAAGGTTCCCGGCCCCTGCTCTACAGATTGAGCTACAAGCCAGCTGGCGCTCAGCAAAGGCTGTAGTGCAAACTCACTCTTTCTCTATAAGTGGTCTCAGCAGGTGTGTGTGTGTGTGTGGGGGGGTGACACCTACAGATGTGAAGGAGAGTTTGCATAAAGGTTAGGATCCATGTGTTGTCAGAGAGGCTTCATCTACACTGCTGGCACAGTGAGTATGCAAATGAAGCATGGATTAGCATATTGCTGTGCTTCATCTGCATAATTTATGCAAGCTTTTTTGCACAAAGGGTTTTTGTGCAAAAAAAAGTAGTGTGGACGGGGTTTTTTTGTGTAAAAAAAAACCACCTTTTTTCCGCAAGATCCTTATGCATCTCCACAAGAGCCTTATGCCCCAGAGAGGCATAAGGATCTTGAGGAAAAAGGGGTTTTTGGAATATGCTAATCCATGCTAATCTGCACTTCATTTGCATACTCACTGCTGCCAAAACCAGCAGTGTAGACGAAGCCTTAGGCTATGTCTACACTGCAAGGTTTTTTGCCCCAAAACAGCTGTTTTTGCGCAAAAACCGTGGAGCATCCACACTTCAAATGCGCTTTTGTGCAAGTAAATCAACAGTTAAATGGCAGAAGGGAGGGCTTTTGCCAGTATAGGTAAACCTCCTTCTACAAGGCATACCTCCCTTTTGCGCGACAGCTATTGTGCAAAAAGGCAAGTTTGGATGCTCCAGAGGGGTTTCTTGCACAAGAAACCCCTATGGGAAAAAGCACAGGTGCTCTGAATGGCCATCAGAGCTTTCTTGCTCAAGAGCGTCCATGCAGTGTGGACGCTCTCTTGCACAAAAGCACATGGCTTTTGCAATGTGCTTTGAGGTGTGGATGTGCTCTTGCACAAGAACTTTTTGTGCAAAAACTCTTGCGCAAAATGCTTCTTGTGCAAGAAGCATGTAGTGTCGACGTAGCCCAAGTGTATAAACGCCTGTTGCACTGTCGGCTGTGTTCTTATAATGACATGAATGGGAATGAGCACCCCATGCCAGCATGCAGTTTCGCACTGTTCTTCTTGTGGGGGGTGAGGGATTGTGTTTGGGAGGAGAGCAATGATACTCCTTGTGTTCATTTCTATCAGCCATCAGAGAGAATGGCAGATGAGCAGATTTTGCGCTTGGGCTGCTAAAATTTCATAGCACCGTTGCCTGGCTGTTTGGGTGTTCCCTCCCTCTGCCAAGTGCTGTGTGTACAAGTGTGTCTGGGTGAGGAGTGGAACAAAAGCAGCTGAGCGGAGTGTCCCTGAGCCCTCACGTGACTCCTGGTGCCCCGGGCTAGGTACCCTACAGCTCTTCTCATCCAAAGGAGAAGCACTTCCTGCTGAAAGAGGCACCAGGGGCCGGCTATACCCCTCTGGGATCACACCATGCCAGCCCGGTCTCCCACCAGTTGCACTCCTCGTTCTTTTGTCCTGCTCAGCTCCAGCAAGAGGGGAGAAGTCCAAACCATGTCACCCACATGAGCGAATAAACCTCATGCCATCCCATTGGACAGGAAGGGGGCACAGGGCGCTGTCTGAACCTTCATGGAAGAGGTGTTTCAACACCCGGTCCTTTCCTGTTACCTGCTCGGTACTGCGCCATCCCTGTGCTGGAATAGAATGCAGGAGTCCTGGCTCACAGGGCCCCTTCTCTGCTGCATTCATGGGCTTCCATGCGAGCTCCCGCCTCTTCCACATGAGGCCCCGCCTCTTCCACAGAAGGCCCCGCCTCTTCTACACGGGGCCCTGCCTCTTTCATGCAAGGCTCTACCTCCTTCGGGAGCCAAGCCCCACCCCCCACTGCAGGGGCAGGTCTCCAGCCCCCCATCTTCCCCGAGCCTCCTTGGGTGGCACATGGCTCCAAACTCAGCATGGCAGAAACGAGGGGCAGCCTGGGAGCCATGCTGAAGCGGGGGGTGGAGTATGGGCAGGGCCACGCTTGGCAGTTTGAAAAGACAGTGCCTTCCTTACCTCTTCTCCCTGCCGCCCATGGCTGCATTGCTGAGCCTTGCTTAGCCACTGAAACCTGTGTCATGCAGGTGTAAATTGCCCCCCACTTAGGATTCTCCATGCCTTCCCAGTGGTGGTAACAGCCTACGCCCATTCTACAGGAGTGACTGCAGGAAGTAGCAGGCAGGGGAGAATCAGGCCTATCCCCTCTCCCAGTGTGTGATGGATGCCCATGCTGTGCAAAATTGCTTCTCCTGTCCAAAAATAAACATCCCGAGCTCTCCTCAGAAAGCACGTCTCTCCTCCCTGAATAGACTCGCCAGGGTGAGATGGGGAAGGGCTGGATGACAGAGTGCTTGGAAAACTATTTTAAATATAGCTATGAAATCAATGCCTGTGATTAGAAAGCAAGGGAGCAACACAATTAGTCCAGATCCTTTGCTCACTGGGGTAATCCCATGGCCAACAGCTGATCCTGGCAGCAAACACAAACGTTTGCTCACAGAGTCTCTCACCGGGAAGGACTTGCTTGAGAAAGACACATCATAAAACCACCCCATTAAGATCCCATTAAGCCCCCCAATGGAAACGCCATCTGTGCTTAAGAGCAGTGTCTTGTCAGAGTCAAACCACCGCCTGATCTCTGCTGCCCTCACGAGCAAATTCACGGCCCTTTGGGAGTTTTATATGCAAGACTCAAGCTCTGAGGAGAGGTGTCCTTCCCTGGGCAAATGCACCAAGAAAGAAGCACGAGACAATGCTTTGCTCAGTGTCTCAAGCTGGCCCGCTTGAAAGGAGCATTTGCACCAGATTGCATCTGCCAAGGGGAGCTAGTAGGCAGAGCAGGAAACTCTATAAGTCTCATCTTGAGGAGTTCCCTTCCTGTCTACTCCTTGAGGTCACAGACCAGTGAAGGTCACAGACTCAACCCTGAGGGATGTTTTCCAGGATGAAGAGAGCTCGGGTCTTGTGAAGGGTCTGTCCCTCTTCCTCCAGGCAGCTGCCCCATATGGGCAGGTGGAAGCCCTGTGTAACAGGTAGGACTCAGTTCTGGGAAGTACTAAGCATTTATAACTCCCATTGGAGCCAACGCCTCCCACTTGGATCCAGCCCTAAGGCATCTTCAAGCATCTGTAAGGATATTTGCTGACATGGATGGAGAAAGGCACAGAGAGCAAAAACCTCTCCCCTTGGTCCCCACCTGCTCCTAGCAGCCACACTGAGTACTGGTAGAGGCGCTTCTGTCGGGTACCAGGGAATGAGGCATTGGAATCAACACTCTCTCCTCAACCACCTGGAGTGACTCTCAGAAGTTGGGGGACAGGACAGTTAGCCAGCTCGGTTCACACAGATGATGGCTATGTCCACACGGGGAAGGTTTGTCGATGAAAATGCGGGTACCAGGCAAAAGTCGCCAAAAGCGAAAACTGGTCAAACCTGTTTTTCTGCCTCCCATGGTCGACATTTCCTGGCCACGTTGCTAGAACCCTGTTGACAGATAAGAGGAGAGTAATGTGGATGAGCATCCCACAGTGCAGGATTGTGGAAAGGCAGAGCTGATCCCTGTGCTTCTTAGGGTTCCCTCATAGCTCTGTGAGCTCTCTGTGCTGAGGAACGTCAAAGCAGTATAGCAGTCTCTCCAGCCCTCCTTCACCCCCCACCCCCACCCCGTCTGCTGCAGCCATCTGCCTGCTGCTGTGTTCCTAGCAGGGCAGAACAGGAGCAGTCCAATGATTTGTTCTTTGTTTGTTCCCCAAAGGGAGCAGCTCACTCAGCAGACACTTCAGGGAGCTTTGAAAAGGGAGGGGGTGCATGCCTTCAGGGCAGCAGAGATCACAGAACACTGAGCAGAGCCATCAGGGCAGGCATTATGGGGTACTGGCAGAAGCCAGTTTTTGAGACAAAACAAACAGCAAAGTCTCTTTGTTGACAATAAAGGGAGGGGAAAAGACAAATGTTTCTCATGGGGAATGGTAGGTATTCTCCCCCTCCCCCGACAAAAAATTGCATTGCAGTGTAAACGCTCTCACTGTGTTGTGTTCAACAAAGACAGGTTTTGACAACAAAACGTGCCAGGCTAGACAAAGCCTTGACTGTGGATCACAGGCCAGTGTGTACGTTAGCCTCTCCACAATCTGACGGTGTTGGATGTAGTCAGTGGAGGAGCCCATCTGATCCCATCTGCCTCCTCGTGTGACAGCCCTGGTAAGTTAGCAGTTCACCTGCCTCAAGACAGTTTGCAGGCTGCTGGTGCATTTTAAATGATCTTTATCATCTAACCTCCAGCAGGAATGTTTTTGGTGCATTGCATCACAGTGCATAGCATGGTGACATGAGGCAAAGCACACTTGCCAGGTCTCTGATCTCTGCACAAGAGCCAATCAAATGTTAGTTAGTATTATGCATTGCTAAAATATAATCCTCATTTCTAGTGATGCATTACCCTAAACACGTTAAGGAAACAATGAGTTTGCAGTTCAAAGACTCCTGATGAGTTTTGTTTCTGTTTGCTGCAAGCATTTCATCTGCTTCTTTCTTGATTATATTTTTAAAAATCAAACGTGAAACTTGGAAAGGGTAAAAAAAACCCAACAACCCTGGTTTTGCACAGTTTGCAAAGCTTACATAGTTATAATGAAGTCTTAACATAATGATAATAATAACAATAACATATTAGGAGCCTTAGAAGTGCTGACTGTATTTTCATTCAAATGTACCATTGATCTGTTTGGCTGAGCTGTCCTCTCCTCTCCAGTCCTATGATTCTATCAGCTAGGAATCCAGGCTCATTATGAGATTGCAAATTGTTTCTGGATTTCATTAAGTTGGCAAATGGGTATTAACTAGATATTTGCATCAGCTGAAGTTGTGATAATTTATCCAAGTGGGCAATTGTAATTATTAAAAAAATCCCCGGGGATTATGATTCATTTTCCTCTTTCTGTGCAAATGTCAGAAGAAACCACAGACCTGTGGCTGCTTTTGCAGGCAGTGTGTGTCAAGCCCGGGGCAGGTGCTCAGAATGAACACGCTTTGCATTTCGTCTTTCACTCCTGCTACTTTTGAAAACACACGGGGCCAAACGATCCCCGATGTAATCTCATTGACATCAGTAGATTTACAGAAGGGATGAATTTGGCTGGAAACAAAATGTTGTGCAGCAACTTGGGTTTTTGGTGGATGTGTGATTCAAGATAGTTTCCGATACTTTATGAAACTGTTAAGTTCAGCATCACTTGAGGGACTGGAAGGTTCAGGGTTGGGATAACAGGATGTAAAAGGGTTATTTTCTGTGCCCTGAAACACTTACTGTCCTGTATGCTGCAAAGCAAGGGGGCTGGATCAATTGTATAGTGGAGGTGCCGAACTGAACTCCAAACCCCGTAACTGATGGAATCCACTTCAAGTCAGGGCACAAGGCAGTACCCCCAGCACCTATGCTGCCAAATGTAAGTAAACGTCAACCTCTCGTATTTGTTCGCCTTTTACACCGTGCACTACAGGCTCAAAAGGAGAGCTTCTGTGAGCTTGTACCTGCCAAGGGGAGGTAGTAGGCAGAGCCGAAACTCCGCGAGGCTCATCTCGAGGCGTTCCCTTCCTCTCGCAGGCATAAGTAGCGATACAAACTGTAAAGCAGCGGCAGCAAATCAGTTGTTTGTGCCAAGGTTGCTGGTTCAAATCCAGCCCCAGGTACCGAGGCCTGCAAGCTGGTACCGGGGAGGAGGGCTTCCTGGTGTGTGTCTGTGCAATGCGTTTGTGTGCGTTCATTTCAAGAACGTGGCAATCTCAAAAAGATGCCGGGTGTGCCGACAGTACTGACTGCCCTGAGTCGATGCGCACTGTCTACTCACTGTGAACAAGTCTCCAGTGCACATGGAGGCTTGCACTGCTGCGGCCATACTTGCTCTGTGGATAAAAGGAGAGAACCAGTTTCCAGGGATTCAGGATGACGCATAGCAACAGAAAGGACTGTTGACGGGAGCAAAGAGGGCAGCTGCCCTGGGTCCTGGTGATTCAAAGGGGCCTGGAGCCCCGAGCTCTTTAAATCGCCACGCTCCAGCGGTTCTTAGGGCTGCCTGAGGAGGGAGGAGCACCACATGGTGTGCTCCAGGCAGCGCTGTGGGGAACTTCGGTTTGGGCAGGCTGCCCTTGGCCCCGCCCCTTCCACCTGAGGCCCCACCCCTTCTGGGAGTGTAGAACCACCCCCTCTGCACCTTGCCCAGAGGCCTGGCATGGCTGTCTGCTACCCCGGCAACAGACCTAAGGCCCCAGTCTAGTGCCCCTAGGGTTGCCAGGTGTCTGGTTTTGAACCGGACAGTCCAGTATTTGAGCTTTCTGTTTGGGAAACAAATTGAGAAAATAGAAATGAGAAAATATAAGTGTCCGGTATTTTCTAAATCAGATGTCATGTAGATTGCGATGTAATGTCAAGTGTATACGGTATTTTTGTTGAAACCATCTGGCAACTCTAGCATCCATGGATCTCAATAGGAAACTCCCATTAACTGCACTAGACATTAAAGCTGCCCTTACACACACTCTCTCTCTTTAAAAGGGTGTGTTACTTTGATACCAAGTCCCTATTCTATCAGAGCCGATGTCCTACATTTGCAAGGTCTTATTCAGCAATCGAACTGGCCAGGGTCCATGTAAACCAGCAGAAACCCAGGACAAATCCACCTTCTCAGCAACACATGCTAAGCAGGTCCCTTTGCTGAATCAGGTTCTGAGCCTCTCAACTCTCCTTTTTGTTTGGAAACAGAGAATATGATCCCAAACACTGGCTAGGAGCTCGGCAACGCTGAAAGACTCCCTGGATGCAATGAAGCGAGTCAGTAATGCGGAGACAGAAAGGATACAGATGAATAGATAGCAGGGACAGAGTTCGTTCTATATTGGGAGAGACGCCTCAGGTGAAATTCACCCCCTGTGCCAAGGCCTAGCACGAAGCTCATGTAGTGTTTCAGTTCCATTAAGCCTCACGGAGATAACGAGGGGAATTTTAAGTTGTGCCTAGCCCTTGTGCTGGCTCTCTGCACAGGGCTAAATTTCAACCCTTCTTGATTTTATAGCAGTTAAAGTCACAACTCCCACTGACTGCTTGCCTGTGTAAGGAACGGGCTTTGGAATTTGGCCCCATATTTTTGACTAGATGCAGCTAGTAATTTTCTGTCAGAAGAACACTCCCTGCATTTATGGAGTCCACAGTAATATATATAAACTCGCAGGCAAACATCCCCAACATGTAATCAGAGCTGTTCTTAAGGACATCAGCTCCTTCCATAGTAAGCGCCCCCCGGAGAAAAGCCTGAGTGAAAAGAGAGACTTTGAATAGTGCCCTCAAGGTTAGCAAGTCCGCGCTCTACAGGAGGATGGAATGAATTCAGAGGACCCTCTGCTGAGGACAGCCTGCCTTGAGCCATACAAACGGAGAAACGGTGAACACCCGTGATTCATCTGGATAATGCAAGGAGGGAGAGAGAGATGAGTTGCAGGTAGCTTGGACTCAAGCCCTTAATAATAGAGCTTTATAGATCAGTATCAAACCCCAGGAAGTGCACCTAGCAGCAAAATTTTTCTGCACTATAGATATCAACTGCAGAGAGACTGAGAGAAAGCAGGATTATCTAGCAGTTAAGGAGTCAGGAGTCTATGCTTCTCCCTGCCACCGACAGGTGGTATAACTACGGGCAAATCACTTAACCTCTCCTTGTCTCATTTTCTGTACCTCTAAAATTAAACTAATAATACATACCTATCTCTGTTGGGAGCATTTTGGATGAAAGGCAATACACATGCAAAGCACTACTCTTTATAATCAGCCCTCCACTGAATTTCACACGCAAAACAAGAGAAGAATAGACAAATGTGGGGCATGTGAAGGACCATGCGTCATCTAGTTCTATCAGCTTGCAGCTGCTGCAGGGCTGTTTACCCTCACCTCTCATAGCAGCCTGAGAGTCCCTCGTGTAGCATAACGTGGAATATTTCCAGAGACAGTGACTGCGGTTCTGGTTATGTCCCTTGACAACTGGTTATGTAATTAGAAAAAGAAGTGCTTGCAAACAAATGAAATACCTGTATGCCATCTACGTCACTCTTAGGGAGAGCGAAACATTCAAATTCAGACAGACTGAACTGCTTTACTGTCGGGGACATTTACAGCTTTAAACTGGCAAAAACAGGTATGCTGTACAACTTGTGAAACTGTTGTATTTTTTACAAAACCCGGGCTGGGTTGATTTAGTTGGGACTGGTCCTGATTTGGGCAGGGGGCTGAACTCAATGACCTTCTGAGGTCTCTGCCAGCCCTGGGATTCTATGATTTTATGGATCTGAGCTTGTCTTGAGCAACATTCAAGCCCATGTCTTCGAGATGAACTGTAAATGACACTGAACTTGGGGAAACAAATCTAACAACCCTCAGAGCGTGAGAATCGCTACGTTGACTTTGGGGGCTTTGAATTAGATTCTCTGCATGTAAGAGAAGACCCCATGTCCCCTAAGAGCTTACAGTCTAACTGGAAATCGACATCAAAACAAAGTGAGAAGGAGAGATGAAAGAAAGAATATGTATTTCCACTCTTCAATGTTAATGCTATGATATACTTTTGATTTTCAAAAGGTTGTCATGTCCCCAGTTCTCCCAATATACTTCAATTTTCCCAGTATCCCCTGACCCCTGCTGTCGTTCCACACCCCACCCTGCACTTCTAACTGTCAACACATTGTTGGGTATGATAAGTGAGTGTCTTTCTTTCCTTATCTGGGTCTTCTCATGCTGACTGGGTTGTCCTCACTCAGCTACTTTGTCTGATCCCTGAGCTTTCCTGGGTCCACCCCTAGAAAACCCTGGTCCAAATTCACCTATTATTATTTATCATGCTCATTATGGTAGTGTGTAGAGTCCAGTCAAGAATGGTACCCTACGCCGCTAAGCACAGTACAGCATAGGATAAAAGACAGCGCCTGCCCCAATGGACTTACAGACTAAAGCAGGAATGGTGAATTATTTTTGGTCAAGGGCCAGATTTCTTGGTCAAAATTAACATTTGCTCTAATTTTTTTTCACATGTGCGCAATACATTTTGTTATGTGCACGGAGACATGCATAGATGTGCACCACCAATGGAAACACATGCTGCTGACTGCAGGCACTGTGGGCACTTTGCTAATCAGCGGGGCAGCATCTGACTCTCTCTGGGGTGGCTGCCCACGCGCTCAGCTTACAGGGAACACTGGTCAAGAGACAGAGAAGGTCCAGACTCCAGAGAAAATATTAATAATAAAAAACCAAGCACATAAAATGATTCGGGGAGCCATTCAAAAGCACCTGGCGGTCCAGATGTGGCTCAGGGTCTGCCTAGTGACTGCCACTGCTCTGAAGAGACAGGACAGACAATGTGTAGGTCAGAGGGCTAGAATGTACAAACTGAATGGGATTGTAGCGAATGTCGTGTTCATTTCATATTTCATTTTGTTATTTAAATATTTTCTTACCTGCTGGTGTATGGGGAAGGCAAGTGTTGGACTCTGGCTGAATCCAATGCAGCTGAATGTGTCTGTGGTAACAACATGAGACCTGGAAGCAGACAGGTCTAAAAGGAAAACCAAAGCAAGACCGAGTGCCATTACTCACTCCTCCTTAAGATCCACTTCTGTCAAGACAGCCACATGAAGTGGATTAACCACAGGATTGCTTTATTTTACCTTGCAAAAGGCCTGTTTCCCATCAAGTCCTACTTAAGATTTCAACCTTAAATAGGCCTGAAATTGACACTCTGCAGAGGCCGAGTTTCACCCTGAGAGTTTGTGAGACATTATGTGTATAACCAGGCTGAGCCACATGGCCTTGCTTTGCTGAAAAACAAGTAAGGTCATCTTAGAGTGCGAGCTGTTTCTTTGCCAGCAGTACCCCCCGCCAATTGCTTGTTTCCCCAGCTACATCCCAAGTGGAAAGAGTGTAAGCCTTCTAAGGCCTTGTTTGCACTGGTATGTGACTCTGTGACATCCAACGCAACGTCACTTTGCTGCTGTCCCTGTCCCTCGCATTGTTGTCCGCATCCGAGCCTACATCCTCTGCAATTAAGTGCAGAAGTAACTCTGCTGCAATGCACGATGTCCTAAGCACGTTGAACACAACATGGGAGAGATGTCTAGGATCCAGGATTTCTCATAGCAGATGCAGGAGTTCACAGCAAGGACTGTCATTCAAGTGGCTCAAAAGTAACCCAGAAGCCCAGGGCAGGCTGGGAAGCAAAGAGGTGGCTGACAGGACGTTTTTCACCTTCCCAAAATGCCTAGCACTACATTGCACAGTCCCACAGTGCTTAGTGACTAAAGATGACGCCAGGCACTATGGGGTGCTTACCCACACTGCTTTGCTCTGTCTGTCAACAGGGGGACTAACAATGTGGCCGTGATATGTCGACAATGGATGGCAGAAAACCAGGTTTGGTGAGTTTTCAGTTTTGGCGACTTTTGCATGTCGACAGCACTTTCGTCACCAAACCTTTCCACAGCCTGAGTTAGGAACCACATGATCTTCTATTGTAATAAGTGAGGCCTTTTTGGGTGCTGGAGAAGAAAAATCAGTAAATAGAACCAGGCAGCACAGCTAAAACAATCTAATCAACTGAGAGTTTCATATACTAACAGAACTAGTTGAACTAAACTGGAAGTTTAGTAAATGCCACATAAATATTTATATTGTTTTGAAGCCTGACAATCTGTCAGTGTAAAGTGCTGTTTATAACGCAATATGTTATGAAAGTGCACCATATTATACTTGATGCTACAGTAGTTCCAATATTATTATTTATTTATTTAAAATATTTTTACCCTGCCTCTCTATTTAAAATATTCGAGGTGGCTTACAAAATTTTTAAAACACAATATAAATATATATAAAAAATTAAAATACGAGACCCCAGAGAGACATGAAACCTGCTAAGACATCTCGAGAGGAGGGACACACACACACACACACGTATCAAACACCAATAAAAGCACGAGTAAAAAGGGTGGCTTTAGCCTGATGCCGAAACAATGCTAACATTGGCACCAGGCGAATATCCCGAGGGAGAGAATTCCACAGCCTGGGAGCAAAAGCTAAGAAGGCCCTGCTCTGCGCAGATGTTAATCTTATCTCCACAAGTGGGGGAACACTAAACAGAGCCTCCCCAGCTGACCTCAATCCCTGGGCAGGTTCATACGGGAGGAGATGGTCCTTCAGGTACCCCGGACCCAACTCGTGTAGGGCTTTATAGGTCATAACCAAGACCTTAAATTGTGCCTGGAAACATACCAGAAGCCAGTGCAGCTGCCGGAGCACTGGCATAATGTGCTCCGTATAACGAGTATTAGTCAGAATTCGAGCAGCTGCATTCTGGACCAGTTGAAGTTTCTGAAGGCTCTTCAGAATCAGCCCCACATAAAGCACATTACAGTAATCCAGTTGGGATGTAACAAGAACATGGATCACTGTGGCCAAGTCCTGCTTGTTCAGGAAGGGTCGCAGCAGGCGGATCAGCCGAAGATGCCCAAAGTCTCTCCTGGCCACCGAAGAAATCTGGTTCTCAAATGTTACAAAAGGGCCCAGGAGGACTCCCAAGCTGCGTACCTGTTCTTTCAGGGGGAGCATAACCCCGTCTAGAACAGGTACCACACCACGTTCCTGAACAGATGGCCTCCTGATCCACAGGAGCTCAGTCTTATCTGGATTCAACTTCAGCTTGTTTGACTTTACCCAGTCCATCACCACCTCCAGACACCGGTTTAGATCAGTCGCTGCCACACCTGGTTCTGATGTCACAGGGAAATAGAGTTGGGTGTCATCTGCATATTGATGGCACCGTCCTGCAAACCTCCTTATAACCTCTCCCAGTGGCTTCATGTAGATCAGGCTACTCAACATGCGGCCCATGGACTGCATGCAGCCCACAGCCTGTTTGTTTGTGGCCCACGGTGCAGTTTGGGTTTACATGGGGCTCAACACGTGGCCTGCCGGTGAGATCCTTTGATCATGGCCTCCACTGGGAATATGATCCATAGTGGTGAGTCAATATAATGGTCTTCTGTTAATATGCATTTTAGTAGTTAAATTCCTGGACTGTCACTGCTCATTAAAAGTGATGTCATATGGGTGGAAATGGGGTAAATATTGCATGTTATTAATACCAGCAGAACTGACTTTAGTGGGGCCTGTGTGTTGTGTAGTCTTGCCTTAATCTTTGTATTCATACCTGTCAGTGTGAAAGAAGCTATTTGCATATATATTTGCCTGTATGTGCAACCACACTAAAGTTGCGGCTCTTGGCATGTGCTGTGGGTATCATTGTGGCCCGCAGGGCTTCCAAAGTTGAGTAGCCGTAGATGTAGATGGTAAACAGCACTGGGCAGTGGTTCCCAATCTTTTTGATACTGAGGACCAGTAAACCCATTCACAAGCTTTTGGAGGACTGGTAACATTTATTTGCATTTTTGCATATTCATTAAGCAAATGCTGACTATGCAAATAAATTGTTTCTGGTCCTCCCAAAGGGCCCAGTGCCAACAGGAGTGGGACCGGTCGACTGCCCTGGGCGGTTTCCCGACTCCAACCCCGAGATATCTACTTCACCCCCGTTTGGGAGTGGTAAGGTTAGAAGGTCCCTCTTAGGCCTGCCGGTGACTCACCTCATATGGGCTCTGGAGGTCGGGTGAGTAGCCCTGTGTCCTCTCCCCATCGCACCTGCGTTGGTGGGTGAAACCGCAGTCCGCACCCTGCCCCGGGGTGTGTCGCTGGCCCTATCTGTCCGATGGGTTGTTCCACTCCTCATCCTGGCCCCAATCCTGGCCACTTTATCGGCCGGCGCCGGCTCCGGCTCCCCCGGTTGCGTCTGGAGCCGGGCGTTCTGTGTCGGTGTGCATGGCAACCGGCCTTCTCCCTGGGTCCTAGTGCCCACCGGATCTAGCCCTGCTGCCTGGGAGCATGCCCGGCAGAGACGCCACGGTGGCGGGCTCTCTCCCAAGAATCGTGCGTGAAAATTTTTCTGAGGACCGGTATTTTTTTTTCTAAGGACCGGTACTGGGCCACGGACCACACTTTTGGAAATGCTGGCATAGGGGACAAGATGGAACCTTGCTGGACCCCGTAGCACAATCGCCACGGGGTCGAATAGCAGCCCTCTAGCTCCACCTTCTGAAGGCGCCCCGACAGGTAATACCAGAACCACTGCAGAACAGCACCTCCGATACCCAACTCCGCCAGGCATTCCAGAAGGATACCATGGTCGATGGTACCAAAAGCCGCTGAGAGGTCCAAGAGAATCAATAGGGACACACTCCCCCATCTATCTCCCGACGTAGGTCATCTACCAGGGTGACTCAGGCGGTTTCAGTTCCAAAACCCAGCCTAAAGCCAGACTGAAATGGATCTAAATAATCCGTTTCTTCCAAGAAAGCTTGGTGTTGCAATGCCACCGCTGGCTTGAGTACCTTGCCCAAGAAGGGAATATTAGCAACTGGCGATAGTTATTCAACTCATGTGGGTCCAGGGAAGACTTCTTAAGTAGCGGTTTTAACACTGCCTTGTTCAAGGAGGCAGGAACCATGCCAGATCTAAAAGACACATTAATAATCCCCTGGACCCAGCCAGTCATCCCTTCCTGGCTAGATTTACTAAGCCATGAAGGGCAGGGGTCGAGTGAGCATGGGGTGGGTCGCACTCCTCCAAGCATCTTGTCCACATCCTCGGTCTGCAACAGCTGAAACTATTCCAAAGAAAAATGACAGGGCAGTGCTCTCAACTCATTCTGTGCCCCACTTCCACAGCAGAGTCCAAATCAGACGGAATGTGAGCCACCTTATCTGCAAAACGCTTTGCGAACAGATCACAGCAGGGAGCCAACCGTTCCTCCATTTTGTCATGAGTACCAGACAATAACAGGCCCTGCACCACTCGAAACAGTTACATAGGGCGGCATTGTGCGGATGCGATACGGGTGGAAAAGTAGCTTTTCTTCGCTGTCAGCACCGCCACAGAGTAAGCTCGCAATTCAGCTCGAACCCGCAATCGATCAGACTCAGCTCTAGTTCTACTCCAGCAGCGTTCTAACCGTCGCACAGACCATTTTGCCGCCATCAACTCCCCAGAAAACCAGGGAGCAAACTTGGCTCGACTAGCCTGAAGAAGGCACTTAGGAGCAATCATGTCAACCGCCTGGGCTACCTCAATGTTCCGTATAATACTCATGAACTATGAGCACCTTCATACTTTCCTGAGATATTTATTGAACCTGAGTTGTGGCATTAGAATTAAATGGCTTGCACTCCATGGTCCAAAAGAAATTGATATAATTTTTTCTGTCTGTAAATTTATCCCAGTCCAGCAGCTATGCTTGGCTTGCCAGATCAATTCCTGATTGTGTGACAAAACTCATTACAAAGTCATCATAAGTTGAAAGAACTTTGGAAGACGGCACCAGCAAATTTATATGAAAAGCAAATGAAATTGCAGTTTTTCCATTTAACAGTCATGTGCACACAATGAACACCTTATATTATATATAAAAAATCCATGCTTGAAGCTGAGAAGAGTTTCTAGGTTTGAATGAGGCTGAAATAAAAATGCTACTTTGCGCTTGCAGAATAATTGGGCTGAAGGCCCCAGGAGACAACAGAAGAAAATATTGTTATGGTTGCACTCTCTCTGCTGAAAAACTCCTACTTGTCTTCTGCCAAATCATGGATGAAATTCACCTCTCAGCAGGGGGAAATACAAACCTTACACATCACTCAAATAGGTTCCTGGATGGTGCACTGACTTTGGGCTGGCACGACACATGGGAGTCTATTTTACACTAGCCAAAAATTAGCTCAGTGCTCAATAGATACATTCTGCTCTTCCCAGACCATTTCGAGGTGGGGTTTTATCCTGCACGGGGCTGTGCACATGAGCTTAACCCAGCAAAGAACTAAAGCATAGGAGTAATCCCACTAACAAAAAAACAACATAAAAGTCCCCATAAAAGCATATCATGAATGTGTAGATGTTCCCTCAAAGCTGAGTGCTTGGGCAGCCGCCCAGCTGATTAGTAGGGTGCCTGCAGCTGGCAACATGTACTTCTATTGGTGGGGCACATCTGCACACGCCCAGTGCACATAACAAAATTTATTCTGCACATGGATGGAAAAAATTAGAGGGAACATTGATGTGTAGTCACTGCTATCTTCTCCTAGCCCTGCCTCCGTGGGTATTTGGTTTTGCCTGTTTTCATTTAGGCCTCAGCAGGGGGAGGGTGGCTGGACCTGCTTAGCACCCCTTTATGGTGAAGGGGCCCAGCCACCTGGAGAGCCATGGGTGGTCTATTGAGTCTGGAGATGGGGGAGAGGAGTAGAAGGAGTGGTCCACCCACATGAAACAACTGACAGCAGAACTGAGGACAGACTATACGCTCTTCGAGGCAGGAAACTTTTATTTTGTTTGTCTGTAAAGCATGAGGTACACAAAGGGCCCTGCATTAAAAAAAGAGAAGAAAAAAAAGAGTGACTTCAATTGACAGTAAAACGAAAACTAAAACTAAAACCCAGTAGCCCCGTTCCCTCTGCCTGGAATCTGGTCAATGACTGGGACCAGCAGGCACCTGATAAGTTTTGTAACGGGAATTTCTGATAGAAAAGCCCCAGCCTGAGCCCCTCTCCACATCCTCCTCCAAACACCCCCTCATTTCACCCCCATCCCCAGACCCCTCCAACAGCCCCATATCTCTGATCTCCTAGGGACCTAGTGCCCTCCAGATGGCCCCATCCCCCAAAGGGCCAGGTCTCTTCTAGATCCCATTCATCTCTATAAAGGGCCCCAGACCCTTCCAGATTCCCCCATATCCCCTCCAGATCCCCCTCGGTCTCCCCCAGAGGTCCTGGTCCCTTCCAGATCCCTCCAAGATCCCCCCTCTGAAAGTTCCCTCCAGATCCGCCCACAGCCCCTCACTCCCCCAAAGGGCCCAGTCCCTTCCAGATCCTCCTGCCCCAAAGGGCCCACCCCCCATCACCCTCCCCATCCCCTACCCCAAAGGGCCCGGCCCCACATCACCCCCATACCCCTGCCCCCACAGCTTCCCCACCCCACATCACCCCCATCCCCTGCCCCACAGGGCCGGCCCCACATCACCCCCATCCCACTGCCCCCAAAGGGCCCGCCCCCACATCATCCCCATCCCCCGCCCACAGGGCCCGCCCCACATCACTCCCCATCCCCGCCCCACAGGGTCCGCCCCCACATCACCCCCATTCCCCCCCCCACAGGGCCCGTCCCCACATCACCCCTCATTCTCCTGCCCCACAGGGCCCGCCCCACATCATCCCCATCCCCCGCCCCACAGGGCCCGCCCCCACATCACCCCATCCCCCGCCCCACAGGGCCCGTCCCCACATCACCCCTCATTCTCCTGCCCCACAGGGCCGTCCCCACATCACCCCTCATTCTCCTGCCCCACAGGGCCCGCCCCCACAGCTCCCCATCCCCCGCCCCCACATCACCCCACCCCATCCCCCGCCCCAAAGGGCCCCGCCCCCATCACCCCGATCCCCGCCCCACAGGGCCCGCCCCACAGCTCCCATTCCTGGCTCCCCCACCCCGCCCCTGGCTCCGCCCCAGCCGCTGCCGGGCGCCGGGCCGGGAGGGCGGGACGGACGCGCCGCCGCGCAGAGCCGCCGAGCCCGGAGCGCAGGCAGGGAGCCGAGCGGGCGGAAGGAGGCGGCCGGCGGGTGAGCGGGGCCCGCGGCCGGGGGCGCTCCGGGCAGGGCCCCCCGGCGGGAGCAGCGCTGAGGGGCCCCTCGTGGGGAGACTCCCCGACACCCCCCTGGCGGGGGGGGGGGCTCGGATGGGCCCCCCCGCCAGGGGGTGCGGCGGGTCCCCCGAGGGTGGCCCAGGCCCGGGGCGGGGCTCACTCCCCCAGGGCAGGGGCAGGTGCTGCCCCATGGGCCCAGGGAGCCGGGCAGGGGCGCGTGTGGGGCAGGGGAAGAAGGGATGAGGGGCTGTGCCCTGCCCCAGGGGCATCCCGGGCTGGGGGGGCATCGGCGCGCCCTCCCCCTCGCCGCCGCGCCCTCGGGGTCGTGCGGGTTCCTGGGGCGGGCACTGGGCACGGGCCGGCTGGCCCTGAACGTGGCGGGGGCCAGGCCTGACCCATGGCGGGCAGTGCCCCTGGCAGCCAGCCCTGTGGGCTGGTGCGGCCCTTGAGGGGCTGCCATCCGCCCCTCTCCCACCCCTCCTCGAGCCGGCTCCTGCACGCGAGCCCTGGAAATGGGGAAGTGAGACCAGGAATTCCCCCGCCTGTCTCAGACCTCCAGATGGGGGACCGTCAGGCGCCAAGGATGCTGCTGCACTTCTCTATTTTGGGGAGTAGGGGGAAGGGGAGGAGGGAGCGAAGTTGCCTTGCAACCTGGCACCTCCACCTGGTGCGTTCAGCGTTGACCTAGAAGAAACTCTCCCCAGACTGTGTAATTAGGCCCGAGCGGACCTCTCCCCAGTTCTCTTACTGCTTCATGCAGTCCAGGGTGTTTCTCGGTCCTGGACCCAGAACTGAAGGAGCCAGGGAATGCAAACTGAAGGGCATCACTGCTCCCGAAGATATTGTAAGGGGACATAAATGGGCTGTTGTGGTTCTCATCCCTTGTCCTTGAAGATAACTTGTGATTAGTATAAAAAACAACGCATGTGAGACAAGGCTTGGGGGGGGGGTCTGTGTGGAAAAGATCTATTTGAGGTGGATGATACTTGGATTTGGGTGTCAGTGTTATATTCCGAGACTTTATTTTCCTGTTCCCACTGCCCTGAATTTGAAGAGGAAAGTTTGGGAAGAGACACTGAGAGGTTTAAAGTTTTGTATAGCTCTAAAAGAAAAACAACCAACCTAACAACTGTTACCTGAATGATCAAGGCATTCAAAGCAACAAGCTAGTTTTAGATTGCTATTTTAGGCAGTGGGTGAAGGGGGTGAGGAAGCATCTTTGTTCATTTGCATAGTCAATTCTTTATAGTGTTTCGCATACTCAAACATTTTATTACATTGTCACGTTTCTGGAGGTGTCACCATAGGGGGAATATTCTTTCTCTGCTTTCTGCCAGTTTTCTATTTAAAAACTGAGGCTGAACAAGTTTCTTTCTAATTTGTAAGTTCTGTCCCATCAAGTCTGGGTAGCATATGACATCAAAGGATGTATTTCAAGGGCCACTGATAGCTAAATTCTGACTTGTAGGAATCTTTCAGGATTTTTTTCTTGGCTACGTTTGGCATGTACATGGAATATTTTAGTATGTACTTCTGCTCAGTACTGAAACTTTTAACCTTCACGTGATTTATTAAGCATGGGGTGTGTTACATAATCTTCATCACTCGAAAACTTGTAAAATAGGGAGTTGACTACCACAAAATTACCAATAGGGTAGTCTTTCCTGAAGTATCCAGTAGAAAAATGATTATATGCCTCCAGATACCATCAAATTTACTTTTCCTCTCTCCACAGAACCACAAAAATTATTCATGTTGAAAGGCACACTATTTAGCTCCAAATTTAGTGGATATTTTTGTGTTTAGGAAATTTGACAGAACCAATGGCTATAGTAAACTGTTTTATTTTTAAATCTTTCTCTGCAATGTTTTTAACCAAGCATTGCAATCTTGTGTTAGTGTCTGAGAACCAGAAATTGAAACTGACTAGATACAAAACTGACATCTGTTTTCATTGGTCTAGTCCTAAATGGGAATTAACTGCAAACAGTAAACAAACACCACAGGTAATGAAGCCAGATGTAAAAAAATCCAAATTTTTATTTTAAAAATGCAAATGTGGTACCAAAACTTCTTGTTTGTGTTTTTTGTTAATTACATTGTTTTTAACTATAGTGGGAGGTTGTAATTTTGGCTTTGTGTATTGTTTGCAGTCTAAAATGTGGCACCCAATGTGTTTGACCTTTAGCAGCATCAAATAATACAACTCATTGTGTTCCTTGAAGGAGGCCAGGGTTGAATTGTGAATTGCCCTATGTTCATCTGAAATATTTTGAAACATTTCTTCTCCTTTGTTAATGGGCTAGCTCTTGATTCTTTGTCCAGTTTGTCATGTCAGACTCCTTAAGAGACAGTAAGGACTGAAGTCACTAAGAAACAGATATTAATAATCAAACACTCTGTACCTTAATGTTGTTTCTGTGAGTTTAAGTGAAAGAGGAATTTAAAGCAGAACTGTTTGGATTCTGCAGTATCTGTAACTTTTGAAATTTATACACAGCTAGTGGGGTGCACCATCTCCCAAATATGAAATACTTTCTGATTATTCTGACATCATTATCGTGTTGCTATAGTGACTTAATTACACTGGGAATGCCGTGTTCCCATCCTGTTGCTATGGAAAAGATCAGGGTTATAAATAAAAATATTTGAGGCTATTCATAGCTGTGACAGATAGAAACACCATCATTTTAATATGACATGATTGCCAAGAGAGATGGTGTATTTTAACAAAACTTTTCTTGTGCTGAGTTACAAACTTGAAATGCCAGTTCCCTAGTTTTTAACAGCTTGTCCCTTCAACATCCCCCTCCATTGCATTTGATAGCAGGGGTTATGAAACACTAGCTGTAGAAATCAAAAAGAGAATGTATGTGTAGTTTTTAAGGTGGAGCTGAGGCAGGAAGTACTGTGCTTTCACATACTGAGCCTAAAAATAATCTATTTTTGTACGCAGTATTTTCATCAAAGCGGGACGCACTGGGACAAGGGGAATATTGGTGTTCCATCAAACTAAAATCAACAGTGAAGTGAGTTATCTTTCTGTTTTCATAGCTATTTCTCATAGTGTTTATACATTTAGCATAGCTGAATCTAAAAGCTCCTAACGTAGCGGCTACATAAAATACAAAAACTTTGACAGAATTTAGTAGACCCACTTGGTATTTGAAGAACAAAGGTTATCTTGGATTTGAGGGCTCAAGTTAAACCAAACACACAATATTTAATCATGTTTTTTGTCTTCGGTTTGATGGTATTTAAAGCAGATAACTTTTGGTGAGATTTTAGAGAGGAATACGTGCTGAACAACATGACATAATTTACTAGCACAGTGTAGTTCTAGTGACATGTTAATGTTTTCATTTGGAGACTGATGTTTGCACAATATGTCAGAATAGTTTAGAATTGAAACCAAAAGCTTCAAATATACAGATGTATGGAGATGCTTGTGATATGTGATGCATCTTCATGTAAAATAAAGAGGGCATTGCAAGTATGACTAAAGAACTGAAAGTTAGATGACAATATAATATGAGCATACTATAATGTCCATGTTTTAACTATCAGAGGGGTAGCGGTGTTAGTCTCGATCTGCAAAAGCGACAAGGAGTCCTGTGGCACCTTATAGACCAACAGATGTATTGGAGCATTTATGTTTTAACTGTATTTATGTATTAACTCTGCATTTATGTTTTAACTGTACACTGAAATACAGTCTTCATACATATTGAAACCTAAAATTTAATATGTACTGATAAATCATAGTAATATTTCTATCCTGTACTATGTCCACATGGATAGTGTGTTATCTGGTGAATAAATTCATTCTTTGCAATTTTATATATATTTTTAAATGGATCTGTAGTCTTTCCCTTTTCCAGATTATGTATCTGTAGTTTTATACAACAGTCAGTAATCAGCCACTCATTTAATTAATTATTGGTTTTAAGGAATATGTGTCTATTCTTGAATGACTCAGGAAGTGAATCTTTTGAATATCTTTCAAGTTTAAATGTTTACTCCATAAGTTTGGGATGTTGTTTGCTGAGGTGCCTACTTAGAACTCAGAATTGTTCCTCTGTCCTGCAATCAGATTGCCGTAGGCAGCATCATGTGTCATGTGTATCCTTGCTGAAGACAATTCATTGGCCCTCTGCAAGGGTCCACTTGTGGCTCTGATTGCAGGACTGAGACTTAAGTGAACAAATATAGTGGTTTTAGATTATTGTTAATAATATAGAGTTTCTGCATTTAAGCATGTCCTTGCACCTTCTAATGTGAGGTAGTGTGAACTTCAGTTTTCCTAAAGTACTTTTGGTGACTCGTATACTTAATTCTACTAGAAGTGGACTTTGGAGACAAGTAAGTTGATTTAGCCAGTCCCAGGATTGTATCTGAAGAGATGGGGAGTTTTCATTGTAGGCTTACTTGCGTTTATAAAGGGAAGTTAGTTGTTTCTTTTCCCCCTTCACGATATTTCATTTCTCTTAAGTCTCTTATAAGCTGAGTGGTAGGTAATGGTGGGTTTTTTTCCCACTCTGATTAAAGTTTTTTGTTTTGTTTTTTTGTTAATGACAGCTTGTCTAGTAGCCTGTGTTCACATGCATTTGTACAGTAGTTGTGTGTGTTCTTGGTGAGCAATGGTTACGTTTTTAGTGTGGATTTGATGTGGCAGGAAAGATAGGCATCTTATTAAGAATGCATTTGGTTAGCTGCAGAATAAACTCATGACATTTATGTCCATATGGTTTCACTTAATTGAAATGCTTATCGTTATTTAACAGAAGGGTAATAAAAACACACAACTCTAGTGAAACCGTTTCTGTAGAAGAGTGCTCAGCGAACCTTGTGCCTTTATCAACTTTTGGTTTCATTTGCTGGCTGTGTAGATGAGTTGTGAAGCTGATCCTATGACCAGGACTCCTTGGGCAAACTACGTAAGTCGACCTACGTGAAGTTGACCTACGGCCACAGCAGTAATGAAATTGCTTTTGAATGTCCACACTATGCTCCTTGTGTCAGTAGTGCACATAGCCACCAGATTGGCCCCAGTTGAACTGTCAGCATGGGGCATTGTGGGACCGCTTTTGAAAGGCAACAGCAGGCAAGGTAAGCCACGCAGTCTTTACACTGACACTGCGTTGCCCTAACTGTTTCAACCTAAGTGCTGTGCCTCTTGTGGAGGTGGAGTTAAGTTGGTGTTGTGGTCAAGATACATCTGTGGGAATGACATTTAAGTGTAGATTCTTACTGAGTTATGTCAACGTAAGGCAGCTTATATTACAATACAAGCTGAAAAGACAATTGATTCTTACCTGGCTACCTTGTTTGATCCAATCTTCCTATATTCAGATGCCACACACACAGTGGTTAGTTTTTTTTTTTATATGTGTGTATTTACTGGCATAGCCCATGGTGGGTGGCAACAGAGTTTTGAAAATATTTCATTAATTTGCTAAACTGCCACGTTGGCTCTAGAGTGCCAATTAATGTCCTAAAAACCCCACACTTTAAGTGAGTTTGTACTATTGCCTCTAATAGTGAGTTCAAGTACAGACAAACATACACGCACCATGGAGTGGGGATGTAGTGTTATCAGCTTTTTGCTGACATTGGGTATGACTGAAAATGTATTATGCTTTCAGCTGCTAGCTGCAAATATAACGAAGTTCACTGTATTTCAAATGATAGAGTGTAAAACATTGTGCAAGCTGAATTTTTCAGCCATGTACGTATGACACACAGTAATGATATATCCATATGATTCTGACCAGGTCAGTCCAGTAGAAAGGACTTAATGTGGTGGATAAAGTATTTTCAAGCATGATTGATTTTTTTTATATCTATACAGTTAGATACAAGAGATTTCAAGGGGTAGACAACTACATGATTAACCAATAAGTGTTATCGGTTAATCCTGTCGACTACACACAACTCCCCCTCCCCTGCCTCTGAATCAGTATCCTTGGACATATAAAGCAAGTTACTACTGAAATGGTTATTCATTTGGATGTTGTTTAATGTTACATGCTTTGAGCATCAAATTATTTTAATTAGAGAACATATAAAATAATCAGTTGAAGTTTGTTCTTCTGGTGAACCCTTTCTTACAGCTTAAGTGGATGTTCTCACGATCTGAATTTGGCCTTCTGCCCAGATCTGGTCCTAAAGATCCCCCTACTCTTTCAGTTTGGGGCCTTTATTTGTTTTTCTTCCTCCCCTCCTTGAAATATTAACGTGGGTTCCCATGGAAAATCCTGAATATTGGTGGATTGGAGGCTCTTTCTACAATATCTCTGTACTTGGACCACAAGACTCGAGAGACAAACCAAATGTATTCCTGATGTAGTTCCATTGAAGTTTACTCAGTAATATAGACCCAGTGCCCCACTTCAATGGTGCTGTGGAAAACCATCGTGCTTGGTAAAAACTACAAAGATGAACAGAACTGGACACGTTCATGGACTTCCTAATTTGATTTGCTTAGCTCATCCTGTATGAGTTAAGGGAACTACTTTCTATAGTTTGATCTTAATTTATCTATTCAATAAAGGCTATTTGCTAACCCGCCTTTCCTCCAGCAACATATCGTAGGTTGTGTCTGTCTGATCACTTCAAGTTTCTAAAAAAATTGTCATTCTTATAAAAGGCCCTATAACATATTGTTTCTGCAGATATTTTATTAAATGTTGTGTTTGTTAATCCAAATAGTATCGGTTGTAATAATGTAAGGCTTTCAGGATAAAACCTGGTTATAGTATATAGATCATGTTGTGTCAGTTTTGTTTCATAGAGAATTTACCAGTGTTTTGGGAAAACCCTACAAGATTAAATGGCATTAATCTAAGCTGTAAGGCCCCAGATGAATATGTTCTGAATTGATTTGATCGTGCTTTTCCTAGTAAATGTCTAAGCAGGCCACAACAGAGAATCCTCAAAGGTCAGATGAGATTTGTTACAGAATAATGATTCGGAGGGAGCGGGGATAGCTGGCAACTTGGTTTCTGTGTACTTTGCCTGACGTGCTACAAATGATCTTTCATATGAAGCCTGATTTGATAGATAAAGCAGATAGCTAATGAAGTTAAGACCAGTTTGTCTTAGAATATTGGAAACTGAGCATATTTGACAAGTCATGATAAGAGTTTATACGTAGATGATCAAGGTAGATTCCTAAAAGCATCTTATTCAAAATCTTGAGGCAGTTGTGGATGCTTGACAAATTGCTTTCCTCTCTAGCTCTCCCCACTCCAGTTAAACAAAGACTCAGTCGCATAGACCCGTATTTTCAAAAGTGACCAGTGATTTTTCATGCCCAAAGTGAGACATTTTCCAGTGGCCTGATTTTACAGAAAATGCTCAGCACCTGCCCACTTTAAACTCGGCTCCTTCGAGGTGCTTAAAGTTGGGCACCCAAAAACCATTCATTTGAAAATGTAGAACATAGATCTTAAATTTTCAATTAATTCAAGAATATTAAACTTTATTAATAAGTTGCTGCGGCTGCCATGACAACGATAGGACTTGTACGGTTGCAGATCCATCTAGCTGAGGAGTCCAGTTTTATGGAGATGGAAGGAATAGAAGGCCAAGCCTTCACCCTAATGAGTGGTGGGCAACCTGCAGGCTGCCCGCGGCCCATCACGGCAATCCACTGGCGGGCCACGAGATGTTTTGCTGATGTCGAGCAGCCACAGTGGCTGTGGTTTGCCATTCCCAGCCAATGGGAGTTGTGGGAAGCGGCGGCCAGCACGTCCTGGTGCCCTGCCACTTCCTGCAGCTCCCATTGGCCAGGAACGGCGAACCGTGGCCGCTGGGAGCTGCAAGGAGTTATACCTGCGGATGCTCAACATGAACTGTCTTGTGGCCCTCAAGCGAATAACCCTGATGGGCTGCATGCATCAGGTAGGTTGTCCATCAGTGTCCTAGATAGCGATATAATAGTGTAGTCGATTAACCGACAAGCAAAAGCTTATAGGTTAATGCTATAGGTTACCCACATTTCCTCCCTTCCCTCCACCAGTAAATTTTTTTAGCAGGCTGGCCAGCAGCCCAGCTCAGTCCCGGCTTGTGATGGGTCCAGGACCTACCCCGGCAGCAACTCTGCATTTAAAGTGTATTAGGAGCCAGGCAGGCAGGCAGCCTCGCTCAATCCCGACTCGCACTGGGTCCAGCAGATGAGACTTCCCCTGGACAGAGGCTGCTGCCACCTTGCACTGTTGCCTCTGTATCAGAGGCAGCAGCATGGGGCGACAGGCAGCTGGTCTGAGGGGGGAGCTGGTTTTAAACTGGCTCCCCTCATGGACTAGCTCCTGAAACAGAGGCAGCAGCACAGAGTGGCAGGGAGCTCCTTGGGAGTGGGGCTGGAGTGCACTGGATGCTGGCCACCCCCCCCGGGCACTATAGAATAGTTGAGTAACTGATAAGAATTCATGAGGTTAATTGACTATTCAGTAACCAATATTTAACATCCCTAGCCCTAGACAAGCCACTGCACCTTTCTCCTCAAGGCAGGTAACTTATTTTATTGTTCCTGTATCACAGGCTTATGAAACCACTGTGCAACAGAGCATTGCTTATCATGAGGAACTTTCATTGTCCCCTGAGGATCAGTTAGATCAGACTGAGCTGTTCTCTACTTTGGAGAGCAGGGGCTTTATAGCTTGGCTTTCAGTTGATATTAATGTAGTGGTGTGGCGCTGGCACCCCAACCTACTACCTTTGAGCTGTGTCCATGGCTCTGATGGTTCATTAAAAACCTTGTGGAGGGATAACATGCCCGTTATTGGAGGAATGCCCCAGCTGGTTAATTATTGCCTATTCTCTAAACTCTCTTTTTTGGTGGGACGGGAGGAGATTGAATAGAAGGCGGTGGTGAAACGTCATCGGTTCTAGGTATAGCTGACCGGCCAACTGCTTGTTACTGATGCTTCTTGCTAAAGCACAGAATACCTGTGTTCCAGGTACAGTATAATATGATTGATTTGGAACTATCCCGTCTTTAAATGGGCCAGACCTTGATTTCTTAGAGACTGCTTTTCTCCACAGCATACCATGGGAGAGTAGTTCAGGCTGTCTGAAACACTAATGCATTTAACATGAGGAGGCTGTGGGGAGGTAGGATTTTCAGGGAGGAGCCCTTGACTATGACATTTGTAACCTGCACTGGTCCGACAAAAACAATTTGTTTACCTTTAGGTCTCTGTGCAAGACTTGTTGTGAAATTGTGTGGGTGGGTTAAGGGCTGAAGTGGAGAGGTGGCTTATTGATGGTGCGTAATCATTTTGTTTTGGTTTAGTTTTAATGGTCTTTGCAACTAGGGAGAAACAGAATGGACCGTGGGAACAGCAAAAAATAACTACACACAATGCTGTCAAATGCACAGAGTGAACAGACTAAAAATATTTAGGGTGGGGGATGGGATATACGTTCCTTGTCAGCTTCTAAAACTTGCAAAGAAACTTGTCCCTTTTATGCCCCAGTAACACCAGTGAGTAGTCTGCTTATTTATGGGGCCTCCCTAGCCTTTGTGTTAATGTTCTATCTAGTATTCCTAGATTGTGCAATTTTTCTGGGGGTTTAAACTGTACTCATCACTGCGTTAAGTGGGTGCCATGGTCAGATTTAAAATATTGACTCTTCATATAGGATGATAGCTGGATCATTTGTACATACAAGTAATTGCCTTTGACCTTTGCTTTTTAAACATGCATTTGAGTGACCTACTTCTCGGTCCTTTTAAAATCTAAAGCCAGATTCTGTTCTGTGTTGCTGTGTAAATCCAGAGTGCCCCCACTGAAGTCAGTTTTCAACTGAGGTCAAGTTCAGCTCTTACGTGAAGTCAGTGGAGTGACTCCAGATTGGTGTGAGAGCCTGATCTGTTTGTGTGTGTCATTTTTAAATGACGTTTTGAATCCTTCCAAGTTAAATAAAACCTGCCCTGCAAAGAATTACTCCATTACCCAGAGAGGTGGTTAGATACACTTATTTATTCTTCAGATGCATGTAATATACAATTTTTAATAAGTTAAAATGAAACTTTGCTAAATCATTTTTGCACCTGAATACAGTCTGCTCAGCGTGATTAAGTAAGGCCTTCAGTGGCGCTTTACATTAGGTGAACTGTGATCTCCATGTTTTTCTGCCTCCCCACTTGTTTCAGGGCTTAACTCAGTGTGCATAAAATGCTTTGAGGTGCTTGGATTTAAGGCGGCACAAATAAACTATTATTCTTATTAGGCCTTTATTATGCCTTTTCCTAGACTACAGTGAAATATTTCTGTGTACAGATGCTTCTGAGCACTGCTGTGAACAATAATAGCTTTTTTTACTTTGACAAAAGGACACTGACTACAAAAAGAAGAAAGTTTTTGAGATCGGTTCTTGCACGACTCAGCCCTTTGATGGGATGTAAATTGGATTACCCTCCTGGAGTCTGTGTTGATATTGTACTTATCCTCATAGGTGAGCACTTTGCTTACATGTTATTTTTGGGCATGGTCATTTGTGTGGGTTTTTTTTTCCAATAAGCAGAGCTTATATTACTTCACAGGAATTTCAGCTCTGTTGCCTTGTAGTTAATGCCCTGTGTGTTAGGGAAATTATTATCATTTAAAAAAGCCTCATATGTTTTTGGATGCATTTGAGGACAACAACTATGGTTAAATTCTTAACCAACTGCCATACTCACAGTGAGAATGCTGTCACTTTGCCATGTACACATTAGGGATGTAAGCGACTAGTTGACTACTCAATAAGCTTATGCTTATCAGGTAGTCGAATACTGACTCAACTAGTCGCTAGTTCACCCCCCCCCCCTTCCTTTGCTGCCTCTGTCAGAAAGAGGCAGCAATGGGGGGGAGCAGGAGCTGGTGCTGGGAAGAGCCAGCAGATTCCCAGTTTGCGCCCGATCCCAGGAGCTGCGCATCTGCTTTTCAAATGTATTAAGAGCCGCCAGCTGATTCCTGGCCCGCACCCGGTCCCAGACCCTGCGCATCTGCTTTTTAAATGTATTAATATATTTAAAAGGCAGAGCCGCAGTGCTGGCAGCTAACCCCACTGCGGATCTGCCATTTCACCCCGTTACCGACTAATTGAGTAGTCGATGGAAATTCCGTTGATTAGCTAGTTGCCCGCAATTTAACATCCCTAGTACACATTGCAGCAGAAGCTAACACCTGGCAAATGTGGTCCCCCAGTAACCAAGTCATTCTAATTACCTGCATTTTGTGATCCAAAAAGGGGCATGGCGCTGAAAGGGTAATAGTGACAGATATAATATGACTGAAACAAATGAATGTAATGACAACCTGGCAAGTGAGACTGTTGAAAGTGTAAGCAGCTTCAATGTTTAATCCATGTGTTGGGGGACTGGCATGAGTGACTGTAGGTGGCTGTGTCTGTTTGGTCAAATGCTGTTGGAGGAGATTACATTCTGGAAGTTTGTTACACCCCTAGCAGCAGTTACTATGTTTGTCAATCAGCCACATTGCATAACTGCAGCTTGTCGGAGCTCTTACAGAAGTGGAGAACAGACCAGTTGCATTCAGTTTTTGAGTGACTGTGATCACAGATGAGAGGCTTGCTGGAATGTTCGTTTTTTTGGTTAAAGTATTTGTTGGAGCCAAGGATGCCACCTGTGTGAAATGTTTCCGGTATTAGAACATGTACATTTGTCACTCACATTGCACTATTGCACATATGCTGTGAGCCATAGCCTGATTTTTCAGAAACACCCACAGCTTTCATTCACTTTATTTGAAGTTGTACTCAGCACTTGAGGAAATCGGGCTACCATGAGCTCTGCTGTTTCCTATTGTTGACCTGGAGAGTATCACGTACCTTTGGTGATGAATTATTTGAAAATAGCGCTTGCGGGAGAACGTCGACTAAATTGGAAAGGCGTGTGCGGGGCGAGGAGCTGAGGTAGATTTATTGAATTGAGTTGAGTAGGCGTTCAGATGGGTCCTCCTTTTGCCCTTTTTTATAGCATTGATTTCTGTTGCGTGACTACATTTGGAGTTTTAGGGAGAGGCTAGTCAGAAAAACCCTTTGATTACAAACAACGGACATCCAAGATAATAGCCTTTTTATATAAACCACCTACTATGAAGTGTAAGTGCATACAATAGTTTAAAGGTTAAACAGCCCATGGGTGTAAGATTATATGTACTGCAATTTAGCTTTCTTTTCAAGCCCTGACTGTCAGGGACACTTTAAAAGGGTTATCATGGAGCTTGGTCCATTAATGTCATGTGTCTAATAGTCTTCTTGGTTACTAAGCCTGAAGGTATGTGTAGATGCATATAAATAAATAATAACATGCTGTTGGATGTTTTGGTTTGTAGCTTTGTTTTGATGTTGATTGTAAAAGGAAATAATTGAAAAATAATATAGGTCAGATTAAAGCTATACTTTGCAGGTGCTAGCTGGCCCAGACTGTGTGCTTGTATGGAACACTTATGCAAATAACCAGGCTCCTAACTTTGTAAGACCTCTTCAGTTGAGTTATTACAGTAGTAAAAAAAATCAACTCACGTAAATCTCTCTAAAGGCCCGCATTTGTGCGCTAGTCTAAGGTTCCGTGTCACAATGGTGCAGAAGCCGATAGCGTATAGCTTTCTTTGTCCTACAACTTCTCTGCTTTGTAGCCCATCCTTATTGCGTCTACTGTGTTGCTTAAATGAAGCACAAGTCAATTGAATACTAAAATTAGCTGAGCTATGTAATTTTGTAGAAGAGCTGAACATGACTGCCAGTGGATGTTAGAACCCCTGGGCGCTACCTCAGTAAAAATAAGTAATGCACATAGAGCTTGAAGGCAGTAACTTTGTTTTACTGTGGTTGATGCTATCCTTTTGATTGTCAAGCTAGTTGTTGTGTGAACTGTTTCTATATGGATCGGGGGTTGAAACATTTGTTTTCGGAACAACTACAGTACGCAGTGTCTCACATGACAATTTTGGATTTGTATAATTGTTTATGAAAGTATGATTTAATGGAGGTTTTAATTTTGAATGTTTAATGGGGAAGATAAGGTCTCCTAATAGCAGTACAAATTAAGAATACTGTCGATACTGACAACTAACACAAAAGCTTATATGTTCTAAGGGACTGATAGATGTATAACTCCGAGCATCTTTGGGGCATATGTTGAGCAAGCATTTTAAGCTGTGAGCTTTAAAAAAAAAAAAAATGCAGCAAGAATCTCCAGTACTAAAGCTGGTGAGAATCTCCTTTCTCTAGCTGGCTGTGGTTTGTCATTTCAAGAGACTTTTTTTTGGCTGTCGTCTGTTTGTCATTTAACTTTTCTTGAAATCACTTCTGCAAGTGTCATTACTGGAGATGTTTTCAATTCAGTCTACGAGAGTTGATGAGCAGGGTATCATTTCTGGAATCAGTGCCATTGCTGCTTACCCACTCCATTGATTAGATAGTTTATGATTATTGACGCCTTTTCCATTTTCCTATGTGTTAAACTCAGTGTCATCCTTTGAAACCAGATTGCCTGCAAGGTATTTTTGAACAGCTGGATAATGGACTGCTGTATCTGTTGAAATGAGTCTTGATCTTTTTAGAGGATAAAACTGACTCTACAAAACTGTGTTAAGCTGTAGGAAGCTTTTTCCTTTTTGAAGATGGCTGCCAAATTAATTTCCCTAAGAAGTTTTAGGGCTGGAATGCCAAAGTTGTTTTGTCCCCTTAAGCCTGTCAGCTTCGGAAAGATTTTGGTCTTTAAGAGAATCTGGCAAGAGATCTAAAACTCAGTGTGAAGGTAATGGTACCCTGGTTGTAGAACATTCAAGGCCTGTGTTGTAGGACCTTCTGCTGCCTGAGAAGAACTGAATATGATTCTCCTCAGAATCGTTGATAGAATTGTCAAAAACCTGACTATTCCTTCAGTTAACGTTCTCGGGGGGAGGGGGACCGGAGTTTCACTTCTGTCACCAAAAAAAAAAAAAAAAAAATCAAATCAATCAATCAATCAAATCAACAGTTGAGTTGTCTGGCCAGCTCTAGAATGTGGTTCCAAGACTGGCCAGAGGGGTGGCTTAGCACCCTTTTCCTCCCTGTGACCTAGTCATCTTTTCCCAGCAGTGGTCTATTTGCAGTCCTTATTAAGGCAAAATTCTCCTTGAAGTCATTGGGAGTCTTCCCTGAATAAAGATAGCAGGGCTTGGCCCGAGGAAGCAAGAGACCAGCCTTAAAAATAGAACCTAGGTCATTTGCCTAGTACTGCAGTGAGGTAGCATGTTTTAAAGGGCAGAACAGTCTTGGGTATTCCCTACTATCACTGACTTCCTGTGTGATCTTGAGACAGTCACTTAACTTGTCAATTCCTTAGTTTCCCCATATGTATATCCTCTCTTAATCAGATCTCTGCAAAAGTGCTGTATAAATATTGTCATACTGTCATCAAGTGTGGAACCATCTGCTCTGTCTTTTCCTTATATAAAAGCAGATGTTAGCTAATTTAGGGGTTAAACTAATCCTGGAGCTTTGCAGTGGCAAATATTTTGCTTAAGGGTGTTACCGGTGTCGCTTGTGGGAAGGTAGGCAATTTAGAGACATTTACTTCACGTAGGTTTATGAACATTTCACATGTGACTGAGTCCAGGCTAAACAGGGTGTGCCAAATAAAGCCAGGCCCCTGAGAAACCATGGCCACATGCCCGGCACAGAATATAAACTCAAATTAAATGTTCAGATTCATGCCACTGTATGGAGAGATGTGTGAAGTTTAGGTTACAAGCAAAAATAAAATGTCTGGTACACAAATAGAACCCCGATGGGTTGCAGGTTGCCCACCACTGCCCTGGTTTCTGGAGAATAGTGCTAAATATGAGAGAGGAATAACAAATGATTTAGCAGGCGTACTAGATGCTCCCACATGTAACCAGATGACGTTATTAAAACGGCTATATTTTCTGTGGTGTAATTAACTGACTGCAAGTCAGACTCGTGTGAAGCCTCATAGTTGCACTTGCTATTGAGTGGAAGCAACTGAAGAAGTGCATTTGAGGAGGAGTAGATTTATTTTAGCACCACATCTTGTTTTTATTAGGGTTTTTCCCCCCCCGAAATGGATGCTCCTCAGCCAAGGGGTTGAAATATAAACTGGTAACGTGTAAAATTGTTAAT
The DNA here is from genome assembly GCA_019425775.1 of Rafetus swinhoei. Lineage (NCBI taxonomy): Eukaryota > Metazoa > Chordata > Testudines > Trionychidae > Rafetus > Rafetus swinhoei. The sequence goes on along the minus strand of JAFJHL010000175.1, from coordinate 3,344,674 downwards.
TAATGACCATAGAGAAAGGGGATATTTTCATTCAGTAATGATGGTTGGAACAGACATTTTATTAGCCTGGGTGCGTAGTAGGTAGGGAAAATTCTATTGCTTCTGCATTACTGGGGTGTATTTTTTTAAAGACCGTAAGACTCCCTAGACTTACATATGCAAACAGGGGAGCTGATGGTGGGGTTGGAGCAGGTGCTGGCTCTGCGCTCATGGAAGGGGTGGGGCTGAGGCATCAAGCGTTGGCTCCCCCACAGCCCGCAGTGCTGCCTGGAGCATGGTGCATCCCCCTAGAGCCACCCGGAGTATGCCACATGGTGCTCCGCCAGCAATTTAAAGGGCCTGGGCTCCGTATGCAAACATCATCCTTAGAGCAAGCTGCATAGCTAAATCAAATGTGTATATACAACTTAATTATTACAACGTCAGCTATTCAAAGAATCTCAGCATTTTCGGGAATTTACTTTAGTACAGTGTCTGTGAGACTACAGAGTTCAGGGCTGAATGTTTCCCTCCTCCTTCTTACGGAAAGCACATTTTACATGTTTAATGTGTCTTGCGGTTTTAGTTCTAGATCTGTCAGAGAGGTCGTCGTATTACTCTGTGTCTGCAAAAACGAGGAGTCGTATAGCAATTTAAAGATTAGCAGATTTATTTGGGCATAAACTTTTGTGGGCGAAGATCTGACAATGTGGGATCTTATGTCCAAATAAATCTGTTACTCTTGAAGGTACTACAGGACTCCTCATAGTTATAGATCTGTTACTATTTGTAACTGACTTAAAATCTGTGCGACTTTTTAAAAAAGTTAAAAAAAAAATCTTCTTAGCGTGGTTATTCCTCTGCCAGCACAGCTAAAGGATTTGTTGTTGAAAAGCAGTTGGGGCCAACCCTGGAGCTCTTACACCCTTTCCGAGTGGGAAAGTAGCTGTGGAATCATGTATTTGAGTCTTAACAGCATTATCACACTGGCATGTTGGGTGCAGGAATATTGAGTACTTTGGTGTCCAACCAGTTCCAAAGCGAACTGGCCACACTCAACCAGCCAAATAGCCACATGTGGCTAGCGGTTAGTGCGTTGGGCACCACAGACCTAGCAGCTCTGTGGTGTACAAAGAGTGCTACCCTCCTTGCCTTGTCTTGTCTTGTCTGCTTGTCGTCTCTCTTTCTCTTCCCTCAGCCTGAGGTACTTGCAGACTGAGGATGCTAAGAGGTGGATCATTGACTAATAGTGTAGTCCATACAGTTTGTATGAACTGATGTTCAGTCCTGGCTTGTGCTAGGTCCAGGAGCTACCCTTGTTGTGCCTCTGCAGTTTAAATATAGTAGGAGCCGCTGCGCCTCTGCACGCCCTCCCCCCCCCCCGCCCCGCACTGCGGAGATGGTGCTGGGGGGCAGCGGCTTTTGCAGAGGCAGCAAAGGGGTGGGGGGCGAGTAGTCAAGTGACTCAACTAGTGGCTTACATCCCTATTACAGACCCTGTTACCGTAATATCTGTTTGCTTTGCAGTCGTTAGTGTATTTATCCTCACAGCATCCTGAAGAGGGAGGGAAGTGCTCATGTTTTGCAAATGGGGATTGGAGGCCCCCAATTCGTGAGTGTCAATGTTACACCACACTTGAATTGAGAATACAGTTGTCACCTGCTTGTGCTAGAAACTGGTTTTTTCATTGACACTGAACAGCCTGTTGGAAAAAATCTGACAGCTTTTTAAAATCTGAATTAGCCCATTCATCAAAATTGAAACGTTTTGTGGAGACAGTTTATTTCGGACAGTTTCAGTGGAATGTCGGCAGGGTCTCTGCTAGCTCATCCACTCTGCTCTGTGGCAGCCCACCCTTACAGGCTCACGGCTGCTTGGCAGCTTGCCTGGTGAGCAGATAGCAACCTGGAAGCTCTGGGTGTCCTGCCTCTCAGCTCTTCACCAGCCTCCCTATGTCTGGGGCAGCTCCCCAGGTAGACTGCTCTGGAACCAGGACTCTTTTTCCTTTAGTGTGGCGTTAATTGAGTGTAAGGTCAGAAGGCACCATATAGCATTTGTCTGAGCTCCTGGATATGACAGCCATTAAAATGTCACCCACACGTCTGATGAGCCCCGTGTCTTCAGTAGACTGAGCGTTTCATTCTGATTTGGAATGACACCAAGTCTTGTAATTAAAACAGATTATCTACGAAATGGAATTGCCTTACTTCACTCAGGTCTCGTAAACTCGTCCATGTGCTGTAGTGTATTTAGTATTGTCATAAGAGTTTGCTGAGATGAGAACTCACTTAGGCTATGTCTGCGCCGTTGCCTGTGTCAGCAAAATGTATGTCACTGAAGGTGTGAATATTCCACCCCAACTGACACACATTACACTGTCACAGGCACGTGGGGGCACCGCACTACTCAGCAGGAGACTAGCTTCTGCCACTTTCAGGGGGTGGGGTTTTTTTTATGCTCATCAGCATAGAGTGTTGCCTTGGTGCAGCTGTAGCACTGGACATGTAGCTATCTTGGCTGGAGGTTGAGTGATTGCCAGGCCCCGTTGGTGGGGGGAGAGAAGGAGGACAGAAAGGACAATTGCCCTGGGGCCCAGAGCTCCCAGTTGCTGGAGCCTTGTGCCTTACCCCCACCCCTTGCCTCAAGGCCCATGGTGGCTGTCAACCCTGCTGGTAATTGCTGGGTTTTGCGTACCTTAAAAAAAAAGTTCTGTTCCCATCAGAAGTACATGACTTTGTTCTTTACCCTCAAGACTTATGTTTAAGCAGACAGCTCTTATGAGAGAGAGCCCCAGTTTTTCTTGCAAGCCACGGTCGTCTGAATGCAAGAAGAAGAAAAGGAATTTTAAAATGCATGATCATGTCGGTGTTCGTTTCCAAAGTGTCTTCCCTGTGGCTTGGCAGGTTGCTTCTGAGGATATCTTGAAAACCCCAGGGGTGGGATAAGACGATAAAGAGAAAATACACAGTAGGAGGAAGCTGAGAGAGATTTAAGCGAGAGAGACAGGAGGAAGACAGCAACAGTGGTTTAGACAAGGTGAGCTTTTTAGCAGTTAGAATACTGCCCTGAAAAACATCTTTAACTTTCATTTTGTTCTGACTAAAACTCTTGGATGGTGTTAGTGGTTTTCAAATGAATAGTAAAACTCACCATCAACGTTTAACAGATTACTTGGTCAGAATAACATTTATTTCTGCCAGGCAACCTCACTTCTGCTCCACTTTGAATCTTTTACCAAATATCTCAAAATACTTACGCAGCAACCTTATGAAGAAGTGTGAAAATTATATGATTTGAAATTCATGACAGACAGTATGATCCAGTAGACAACAGACGGAAGGTGACCATTCACAACATCAATTTCTCTAGTATTTGTATCCTGTAATATGTACTTGTTTTGATGCTGGTGGAAGGAGAAAGGAAGAAGTGAGATTTTTCCTTCTAGAACAGGAAAAGCTGTCAAGAACTTGCCCACATTGTAAAAAATCCTATGCTGAAAACTTCTTGTAGCATGAGGTCAAAAAGCAGAGAGATGCCCAAATACAGCTAGGTGTTACAGTTTCTCTTCAAGATGATCTTTTATTCTAGTGTGGTTCGGTACATTTCAACTGCGAGGCTGTTTCCATAGTCAAGATACCAGCACTTCCTGTGGAAACACTTCTACAGAGTCTCTTTCTGTAGATGTTAGTGATAAAAGTCCAGCTTCCCCCCAAATTTACACAATTTAGGTAGGCTCCTTTTCTTCTGTTTAGAGTAGTGCTCATTAGTATTTAATCTGCAGTGGTACTGCAGCCCATGTAGAGGGGAGCCTGCCAGTTACAGCCAGGGACAGTGTTTTTGGTCTAACTTGAGGATGCAGTATGCATTGGTCTCTGAGTTTTGCCTCTGGCTTCCCCTCCACTGTCTTTGTCTGTTTGGCACATGTCCCTAGCAACTTTCTGTAAATGTAGACCAACAGGACAAAAAAATCAATCTAGCCATTTGAGCATTTCAAGCTGTAGATGCACGGAGTATTTGTTCTCTGACTAAAGTGCTGGTGAGAAGCATTTTAAAATGCACAGCCAGGAAGTAAGCAGTCACTTTTAGAAGTGCATATTTTAATGCTTACAGACTAAAAGTTGTATTTAATAATTTCAATAAAATACGGAGGCAGGTATCACTTTTTCAAAGACTAAATTAATTGCCTCTTTTAAATAGGGATGTGAAAGTTTAACATAGGCTGGGGATCCGCTCCAACCCCACGGGGTGCCCGCCATGGGCAAGAGCTGCTCTGGTTATCCGGATCAGCCTCTGTCCGCAGAGATCTTGGGAGCCCCGCAGGCAGGGGCTTCTCTGGGAAGGCTAGAGCACCCCCTTCCTGTGCTCCTCCCCACCCCCCACATGCGCCTTTGAATCAATTAACTGGTTAAACATCACGTTTAATATGTTCACCAATTAAATGGGATTTTACATCCCTACTTTTAAGTGTTTCTCTGTGATTTATCTTGAATGAACTGCAGGCTTCAGAGCAGCAAGGCTTTCAGTTTTAATTGTGAGAGTCCTGTAGCCACACTGCACCTGACTGGGCCTGCTCACATGCTTTGCAGAATTGGGCACTAAGATACAAAAGTCTCAGGTGGGAGTTACCCTCACAGAAGCAGTAGCATTAGCATGTAGCCTGAGATGTCCATAACATACTACGCTCTGAGCATTTCATGTTTTTATTGTAAAACTACATATCTGATGACACACATGGAGAACAAAAGCAATCTTCAAGTCGCTGGTAGTTTTCTTGGCTAGTCATTAGCATTACCAAGAGGGTAAACGTGTCCATGGAACTTTCTGTAGTATCTGATACTCAGAAACAGAGATTAATTGACCTGTTTAAGAGTTATTTTAAACTGATCTGTTGTGGTTACCAAACATTTTGAGCAAGTAGTGAAACTAGAATGTTGCCATAACCAAATTAATCTTGCCTGAAAGTTGCTTGGTGCAGGGGCGTTGAAGTTCACCTGTGAAGATTCAGTTCTAGTTAAAAATTGTGGCATACAAAGTGTCTGCACTGCCCAGGAACAAATTTGTATATGAATGTCCAAAAAGACGCTTGCCTGATGTTTAACGTACAGCTGTCCAAAAATCCTAATTTGTTCTCTTTGGAATTTGTGCATCTACACGACTTCCTTGTTTGTAAAGAAAATAATATAGGCCATTACCGAGATTGCAATTAAAAAGGAAAAATACCCTACAAACTGACAAGGTTATATCTGTAGTACAGAGTATGTAGTCTGTATTGAGGAGTAACTCGTTTAACAACTCTAATATGTCTGTGGTCGTTAATTATATAGTTTCTGCATTATACTTCATTCCTTGTTTGCTATAACACTGTAGAAAATATCCGAGGTAATAATTTGATATTTCTACTGTTATTTTTCAGTCTTTATGCAATTGAATCTTACCACTGCTGTAACTACACAAGATAATTGTGTCGAGGTGTCAACTGCTCCAGTGATGGGACTGCTGTAATTAGGGATGTGAAAGTGTAAATGTGTACACGGTTAACCAATGAGCCTGGGTGAATCAGTTAACCTTCACGGTTACGCTCTCTTTCCACTTCCCCCTGCTGCTGTCCCTGTATCAGAAGCAGTAGCACGGGGGTGGGGGGAGGGCAGGCAGGAGCCAGTGTGCATGGGGAGCCGGCTTTTAAGCACCGCCCCCCCCCCCCATGTGTAAATGTGTAACCGCTGAAATTTTCAGCAGTTACATGTTTACCTAAATGTATTTTAACATCCCTACTTATAATGCAGACAGAGTGTTAATGAGATGAAGAGACATCAGTCAAATCATCTTCTAATTTCAATTTGAAAATAGTAGCAAAAATTGACTTGATCGGTTTATTTATAGTGAGCTTTGTGGTGCACTTCGCCTCACAAAAATATATTCATAAAAACCTCACACAGGGTGGAGGAGGTAATAAGCACATTTAAGAGATGAAAATTTGTCTCTGGCTAGAGGTGCCACAGAGATCTCTGCTATTTGGACTCAGAAAACTTTTTTCCAATGAACTTCACCTCTGTAATACGTTTCTGCTGGATACCTGTCCTCTGTGTATGGTTACCCAGACCACTTCCCTTCTCGGTTGTGTAACATGCTGTGGTAACTGCATAGTTGCCGACTTGAAGAATTCGTATTAGGAAAGTGTTTTTTTTTTTTAAATAGACTTTTAGCTTTTCTTAATACAGTTCATCAGCTGAAAATGAGAAGCTAGCACATATTCCCATTATCTTTCAGTGGACCACTGATAGGTAATAGTCCACAGATTTCAGTTTGGGAACTTCAGGTCTTTGGCAAGGTGTCAGGTAGAACTCAGGTCTCCCCTTTCCAGTCCTGTGCTGTACACACATGACCGTCTTCCTGTACATTTCAGAATGAAACTCTTAAAAATCGTGGGCTTGAAGCTGTACAGTGCTGAGAATAGAGTGTGTGCCTAGAGACTCATTTTCGGTGGAAATCATCAGGGATTTTTCACGACTTGGTTTATAGCAATGTTGAAATTGGCGTGTAATATGTTTGTGTGTTTAAAATTAAACAGGCTTGTTTATAGTAATAGTTGCAGTGAATCACTTTTAAACTCCACGGTAAAAATAACCAGAACATGTGGCTGCAATGTTCCAAGTGTCTGCCCATCTCTGCAGGGAAAATGGAGCAAGTGGCTTTTGTTTCTGTAGTGCAGACAGCTTGAAGGAACTGATGGCAGATTAATCTGCAGGCATTCATTTAAATGTCTCTCTATCCCCAAACTCTAAGAGACTGGCAACTTACTTCTGTGCTGTAACCAAAATATTTTAATTTTCAAAGGGAAATGTCGTTCCACTAATAAGAGGGTGTTACAAGTGATGTGAAAGCCAGAGTACAAAAGGGAGGTAGTGTCTATATTCTTCCTGTTCATTTGATAAATGATGTTGCTTGTCCTCCTTCCTCTTCCTTTCCTCCCTTCAGCTGATGTGTATCTCTGTAGTGCCACAATATAACCCTTTCAAGTAAACAGAAGAGGATTGAAATGCTGAATAATACTCGTGGATTGTCGTGCAAAAATGTGCACTAGAAGCCAAACACTTTGGTGGCTGTTTGTTGTTGATGTTCTTGCTCATTGTTTTTGTAGGGTCATAGGCCTAATTTCTGTACAGGTTGCAGTGCTTCAGGGAAAATGCCATCCACAATGTGTAATTATAGCATCACTGCATACAAGCCAATGATTGAGCCTGAGTCAGCACGTTGATTCTAGCTTCCTGTTTTCAGGTATATATAACTCGGTTCTGGCCTGAGTGCAGGTTCCTTTTAGGCCATGTTTGGCAAATGTGTAGTTGAGTGGAATGAGAGTGGAATGATTCACCACTGTCACTGGAATGCTGCTTAGCTGACAGTGGTACGTTTTTATTTTGATGGTGTGCACATGCTTCTGGTATTTGGAAGGAGTGTGGTAGTCAACACTTCCAATAAGGAATAACGGAAAGAGCGTTAAGGCTGCAGCAACACGAACATTTTTTTCTGTTTTCTTACTCCGTGGAGCAGCAAATATGTTCCTTCATGTAAACAGCGCTCCACCTGGCCTATAAGGTGTAGGATTGTACCACAGTCGTATTTAGAATGGCAGCTGCCAACTGACGCCTGGCTGCTTAATACTCTCATTCCTGTCACTGCCTGGCGGCAGCACATGTGACAAATTGGAAGAAAACGTCACAGGCCCCAGTCTGCAAGGATGCCGATCCCCCGAGTAAGGGTAGGGACCAGGGGGTCGATAAGGTCAGAAGAGAGACAGTCTGCTTGGCAGAAGGTTGGTATTTCTCTCCTGCAGACCCATGCCAGGGAAACAGAATGGGGGCCCAGGCCTATAGCTGAGCATGCAGGCAGCTGCTTCACCCTTATGGGGAGCCCCATTGACTCTACTGGGCACCTCAGAGATGCAGCACTCGGCTGGTGCACTGTTGTTTGTGGGATCGGGGCCCTGCACAGATGACAGGGACGCCAAGTGGACTCAAAATGCTGTTAGATGCGCACACAAAAATAAGCTAAACAACACCGAGAGTAAAATGGTGTCTTTTGGACACCCTAGGTGTTACCCATTGCAAGCAAAATAAGCCCCCAAATCAACAAGTGTCCTGTTTTTAATGAATCCTGTGAACTTAACCAGTGAGATTGTGAGTTTTTGGCTACCTGTCATTTGTAAGCGAGAGGACCTGCTTACATGTTAATGCCCTTCAAAGCATTTGAAAGGCTAATATTTAACCTTGGTAGAATGCTGAAAGCGTACAAAGGGCTTTTCAGAAGCCCAAGGTAATTTCCTCAGGTCGGGGACCTTGTATTCCTAATTCGGATGAGTCTTTGTACAGAAGACACAGGCCTGGAATAGATAGTCTACGAGGGGCCACAAAGGAAGATCCATGAAAGCGTATTAAGAAGAGTAATTTTTAAACGAGAGGGGTGGGTCCTCGTGGCACAGGAAATGGTATGAAGGAAGGATCAGTGTACAGTAGGGAAGACTCCTGCCTTAGTCAGGGATAGTCTGCTTGACTTGGTACATAGTTGTCAATGGGGCCACAAAGGTTAGAGTGATGTGATGGGGGTTGGGAGCAGGACAGTGAGTAGTTAAGAGCGCTCGCACTCTCTGTCTGTAAAGGAAGGAGTCAGTCGCACTAAACTTTGCCTTTTCTTGTTTCTAGTTCTGGGGGGAAGAGATTTGTTTTCTGCCTGTGTTGGTTTTGGTGGGGAGGAGAAGAAACCCTGGTTGCACCAGGCTATTCCAGAGGCAAAGGAGAGCTGTCTTTAGCTTAAGCTGGGTGGGAAACCCTAGGCCCAGGGGCCGAATCCGACCCCGGCTTGCCTGGATCTGGCCCCCGAGGCTCAGGGCCTCCCTCCTTAGCGTTGGGGAGCCTGTGCTGTCTGGCCCACGACTGATTTTTCTGTGGGTCAGTGGCCCCCAACCAGAGTTCCCTCTAAGTTGCGCACTTGCGCAGGCACGCAAAAAAAAAATTCCACCACGCCCACCTCCTATGCAGAGCTGAATAGCCGCGTGGCAGGCAGCTGCTGTGGCGGTTGGGGCCAGAGGAGCCGCGAACCACGTGGTGGCCAGGGCCGGAGGAGCCATGTGGTGGGTGGCAGGTGTCTGGCTCGGTGGGTGTCCGGAGTCCCTGCGTGGGAGCCCAGGCAGGAGAGTGGCAGGGCAGGTACCTGGGTCTGTACCAGCAGGGCAGGCAGTGTGGCCAAGGACAGCGGGGGAACAGGCACAGAATCTGGTTGGGTGGGGGGCAAAGGCACCAGCTGTCTTGGTGGCGGGAGATACCAGGTGCAGGTAAATTCCAGGGGGCAGAGAGTGAGATGCTGGGTTGGACACAGGTCTCTGTGCGATGGGTGGGGGGGGAACAGGCGAGATTTGGGGCAGGGCACAGGTCTCTGGGCTGTGGTGCTGGACTGTGGGCCCTAGGCCCAGGTTCAGACTGTTTGTTTTTCGGGGGCAGACAGCATGGCCCTGGCATATATACTGGTGGCATGTGGGGGGGAAGGGCAGATTGCAAGGCTGGGCACAACTACAGGGTGTGTGTGAGAGCGGGGAGGGGTAGGCAGTTAGCCAGGCTTATACAGGTACCAGCTAGCTGTGTGTGGTTGTGATGGGAGCACAGGCAGCGGGGCAGATACAGTGTGTGTTGGGGGCAGGTGCCAGCAAGCTGGGCAGTTTTCAGGATGGGTGGGTGCAGGGTCATGCACCTTGTTAATTATCCGTTTCTTAGTATTTTTTCTTAAAATTTTGTTAGTAACTGGTTGGTGCCACAGTGGCACCCATCCAAACAAGCGCACATGACCTCAATATTGGTGCCCAAGACAAAACTCACTCTGCTCACGGATGGAAAATCTTAGAGGGAACACTGTCCCTGACCCAAAAAAGGATCCCACCCCTGCTAAGCAGAAATGGAAATTGCTGTAACGTAGAGGGGTGTTGCACCCTTGACATCCTTTAGGCCAAGATTGTTAACTCCTGTTATCAGCCTATGGCTTTGGATGAAGCAATCTCAAAGGGCTACAGCTGCTAGATAAAGATGCACACTGGGTGGGGAACTTGTGCCACATCAATGCAGGAAGAAGGGAGCACAATTTGCCCACACTGGGGAGAAGCTTCTTTTAGGAGAGGTCCTGGAAACGTGAATGGGTGGTTATGTACAGAAATGCAGTCTCAGCTGTGAAAATAGCCATAACTGGGTCTGTCTTTTCATACTCATTCATGCTACATCCGCTCAGGACTCCGAGGGCAAGGTTCGGTTCCTAGCATGATCCACTTTCAGATAAGGAAGTGACAGACCATTGAGAGTCCCTGCCTTGTGTTGTTTGCATGAGGGGCCTCCATGAGTGAGAGAGGGACTCGTTATTTTGGGGGTGTTTAATGAGTGATGGTTCCCACCTCAAAGAGTTCTCAGTTTCAACAGGCAGGAGGAGCTGAGGTGCAGACAGATGAAGCGACTTGTCCAGCATCAGTCAGAGAGCCAGCTAACAAGAAACAAATTCCTGTTTTTTAACAAAGTCAAATGTGATTTCACAAGAAAGATCTGTCACTAGATCCCCAATTTCATGAAATCCCATTGGCTGAAATAGTACTCCCTAGTGAATACTGCTCATGTCATGGCTGTATTAATAATAAACACGTAACTCATATGTAGTGCTTTTCCTCTGTGGAGCACTGGGCAAAGGTGAGCAAGGAGCACTGTCTGTTTTATATTTGAACAAAATGAAGCAGAGAAATAAAATAACTTGCCCAAGATTACATGACAGGTAAGTGGCAGAGATGCCCACTCAGTTATACACAAATACATTGGCCTGTTAAGACGCTGTTCATTCATATAGAAGTTGCATATTTCTTTTGTAGAGCTGAGAACGTGTTCTTTTAAGAGTCTCTTGGAAGGCTACATAAAATAGTTTTGATAAGATAATTCGCAGATGGCACAGCAGACGTTAGTTTTTAACTTGGCAACTTTGATCTACCATGTGGCTTTGCTGCAGTCTCTATCTGCACATTAAGATGAATCAGAAAGTTGAGCCTTCAAGTTAAAATATCTTGCCCCCATTCAGCTAGTCTTATGAGCTCCATGTAGTAATGTAAAAGGTGTGCCTAATCTCAAAATGCACTGGACACAATAAAATAATCTAGAATTAGGTTAGTAACCGAAATGGTGGCTTAAGTATGACTTAGACTTCAGCCATCCACACCATTTGGGTGTGCATACATATTTTAAAAACAAAACATGCAACCTAGTGACCCATGGTAACTTTAAATAGAGGTCCCTATGTTAAATCTGATTATAACAACAAACTGCTCAATTGTAACATTTCTCATAAAGTTACAAACAGTAATCACTGAACTCAAAAGTTAATATTTCCCTAGGGTCAGTTTCTAATGTCCCTTCAGATCATAGGAGTAAACCTTCTAATCCTGTGGACTAGAGATTTCCTTTTTGGACTACAAGAGTGTCCAGATTTATGCAACGCTTTTAGAATGTACGAAATAAACTTTCAAAGGCTTGAGTGCAAACCTTGTTCAAAATGAAATCTAAAAGTAGTACAAATAATAGCTTGCCTATCTGCTTCTGAATAGCTATATTCAAATTCTTCAGAGGAGTAGCCGAGTTAGTCTGTAACTGGAAAAACGACAAATAGTCTTGCAGCACATTAGAGACTAACAAAACATGTCGATGGTATCATGAGCTTTTGTGGGTATTACCCAGAAGTGGGTTCTGCCCACGAAAGCTCATGATACCATATCCAAGCTGGTAGTCCTGACCCTTTCAAGATAAGTTTGTTTCTGGGTGCACTGCAAGAGGGTGAAGAAGTCCAGTGGGAAGAAGGCTATTTGATTGTAAGCAGCACCCATCTTTCCCAAAGAATGAAACTGCCTCTGTGCTCGGGGGAGAACAAAATAACCACGGGAGAGGAGTAAATATTTAGCTTTGTCCATTCGACATAAGCGCTCAGGATTTTAGAATAAAAAGTTTCCATCAGCCCGAGTACTGTTTGAATCATTTCAACTGACAGAAATGGTTCAGTTTTCTGATTGGTACAGATGTGGCCACATCTGTGTAAAACTCCCCATTTGATGTATACTTGACATTCAGTAGAAGCATTAGTCACTGCCCTCAGTATCATTTCCTGCTCTCTTTTGGCTGTCTGCTCCGGCTACAGCGTATTTAAGGTTTGCTTCAGCAAGTCGGAGTTTAAATATGAGTCGTTTCTTCCACATTCCTGCCCCTTCTCCTCTACTTCTTTTAAAGCCAAGTTATTTGCATATGACTCATTTATTAGTGACTTAAAAAAAACCACCCTTGCTCATCTGGAAGCTGCAACTCATTCTTCAGAGATTTTTTCCCCTTAATGGGCAATTTTTCTCTGGTGAAACTCACGCTAGTACAGAGGGTTCTTCTTGTGGCACCTTAACTCCATTTCAGATCTCCAGCTGAGGTCTACATGAGGCTGGAATGGTGCAAAGGGCTTTGGAGTGAGGTTGGGCCTCCGGAGTTGCTTAGCTGTTTTTATAGACATATTAGCAGACTTAGCTGCAATCTCAGTCCATCCTTCCTGGAAGGAAACAGGGAATTATTTGCTCTTGAAGGGCCGACTTCAAGGTGAGAGTGTAGTTGGTATCAGTGGTTTCTTTGCCGAGCTTGACAAGAATAGTTCCTGTAACTAGAGATGCAATAGTGTAGTTGATTAACCAATTAACTGATAAGCAAAAGCTTATCAGGGTGCATATCCATTGCACCGGATCTTGAAAAAAGATACGCAATTTGAGCTACGCAAATTGAGTAGCTTATTTTGATGCTATTTCGATATAGCTTATTTTGTTATTTGGCACTGACTACACAGCACTTATTTTGAAATAAAGCACTATTCTGAAACGTCCCTTATTCCTCCTAGAATGAGGTTTACTGGGATGTTGGAATAGCAAGCCCAAAATAATGGGGTTGCTGTGAAGATGCGAGCTAGCATTGCAGTGTAGATGTAGCCTCAGTTAATGCTATAGACTACATGCATTTTCCCCTCCCCTGGCCTGCCAGTACATTTTTTAGCAGGCTGGCCAGCAGCCTGTCTCAGTCCCAGCTTGCGATGGAGTCCAGGACCTACCCCTGCTGCAGCTCTGCATTTAAAGTATATTAGGAGCTAGGTGGGCAGGCTCGTGCTGGGTCCAGGAGCTCAGACCCCTGCCGGATAGGGGCTGCTGCCAGCCTGCGCTGCTGCCTCTGTATCAGAGGCAGCAGCATGGGGCGACAAGCAGCTGGTTTTTAAATTAGCTCCCCTCGTGGACCAGCTCCTGCCTGGCACCCCGCGTTGCTGCCTCGGATACAGAGGTAGCAGTGCGGAGTGGCAGCGGGCTCCTTGGGAGTGGACCCGGAGCACGCTGGCTGCTGGCCCCACCCCCAGCGACTACAGAATAATTGAGTAACCGATAAGAATTAATGAGGGTACTCGATTATTCAATTAACCAATATTGAACATCCCTACCTGTAACATGCCCTCTACAGAAAATGGACTAACATCAGTGACTCATCACAAAGAGGAAATCCAAATGTGTCCAGACACTTGCCAGCAGTTGGCTACTGCACCTGAAATTAGAGCTGTAGATATTCATGGCTTATATATGTTGGAGAGGAAATCTGATACAGTTCAGCATGCAAACTGCCCTGGCTGCCAGCCAAGTCCCCCAGTGTGCATGGGTAGATGGGTGTGATATTGCAAGAGATTCAAATTGGACCTAACAACTTTAAACATTTAAACTAATAACTTGCAAAATCCCAACAAAAATGGGAAAACGGTTCTGGTTTTGGTTGCACTGAAACTGGGTCCCTGCACAGGCAAAACCCTGCTCCTTTTTGTGATTTTTTTCCTACCTGGCTGTTTCATGCAATTTCTAGTCAGTTTCACATGTTGGAGCTATTCAGAACTGAGAAGCAAATGCATCTGAGATTGATGTTGGAAGGACAGTGTGGCTGGCTCTCAGGGGTGCTGAGCTATCTTCATTGGGAATTGCCTTGTAATGTACACTGTATATCTGAAAATCCTACTTGCTATTCATAACATTGCATGAGCTGAGAGATGCAATGAACCATTGCAAGTAGAGGATTCTGCCATTACTCAGAAACTTAGTCATTATGATGTAAACTGAATCTGTAGATCTTTTAAAACTGGCTTCTCTCTGGAATAAGTCTTTATTGGAGGAGGTTTTATTTTGACACATGAGATTTGTCTCCAGTTGTATGAAGACAGGGTATACCCGAGAACTTTTCTTCTTGGACTTGGACCTACTAAATTAATCCCTGAGCAATTCCAGCAGGAGAAGCACTTGCAGAGGTGCAAATATGATCTGCTCTGATTTTCAAGATCTAAGCATTCACTCAAACTCATTCAGAATTTCTCTTAAACTAACGTTGAGCACTATAGATGGTTCACCTTTATTGAGCTACACTTCTATGACTTGCATTTGTATTGATGACTGTTAAAATGCTGAACTGATCCTTTCTCAAAAGATGTATTTGTTTCTTTATTGCAAGTTGGTATTCAGTAGTGACTAGTAGTATTTGGTATTTAAACTGTAAAGGTGTTTTTCCCTCTCAGCCTTTGTATTTGAGACCAAAGATAATTCTTGCAGCCATGATTTGTGTACCCGGTGGAAAAGCCAGAGGTGGTTTTCAAACTCATTCTCATGAGCACTATTTACACTAGTATTTGCCAGGGTAGAAAAATAAATTATTTAAAAAAAATTAAATTAAATTAAAAAAAATTAAAAATCAGATTTTATTTAAATTGGATTTCTTTTTGATAAAATGCTTTTTGAGGAAAAAACCTCTCTAAAGCATTTTAACTAAGAGACATTATAGCTCAAAGATATTTCATCATAGAATAGGGATTATACATTTTTAATTCTGTAGTATGGGACAATATATTCATGTAATGTTTAAGAAAAGTTTTGTAAGTGAGTTCCCATAGTTCATGGATTAGGGACCCAGTCTTAAGGGGTCCCAAAGGCTTCTGTATAGATTATTTAGGTTAATCTTTCTATATACCCAATAGGATTCAGTGCTTAGTCTGGAAGATAACCATCAGAGATGCTTAGTTTTGCAGTTCTCTAAGTGTGCATTTGTGTCTCCAGAGATAATATTCTTGTTAACGGCAAAATGTTTTTAAGTAAATAAATAATATATAGAGGTGAGAAATTAACCGACCTCAACCCTGTTGTCCCTTTTCAAATTTGTGTACACAGAGTGGATTCCTTACCTCTTGTTAAAAGTGAAAAGTTTCAAAAAGTTTATTGAATAAGAACATAAGAATAGAAGATTGTTGGAGATGGAATAGATCTGGACAAGGAGGAGTTTGGAGAGAAATGTGTGAAAGGAGGGACAGGCAGTAGGCAAAAAAGTGAAATTGTTTGAGCAGTATATTCCTGAAGTCTTGAGGTATTTCTGAGGCCTTCATGGATTTGAGATCTACCATACAGTTCTCTCACTAGAAAGCACTTCATGTAGAAAAACATGATTAAATCAAATCTTCCTGACTAGTGATTTAACACATGATTTAAATCAATTTGATTTACATCAAATCCACCCTGGTACTTGCCAGGACAAAAGCTGGAGGGAGGGATTTAAGCACCTGTGAACAACAAATTGCCAGTGTAGACAAAGCCTTAAGTCTCTTGCCATGGCTAATGACAAAAAGTTGCTTCACCTCTGAACTTCTGCTTCATCTGTATAATGGTACTTACCTACTGCACTGGGAAGGTTTTTTTTAAAGGTTAATTAATGCTTGTAAATTATTTTGAGTTTTTGAGCTGGGAAATGTTACAGACCCACAAATTCTCAAGTTTTTCTTGAGCCCTACTATTAGAATGTACTGTATTTAAATGGTTACTAGATTATACTGCATTTAAGCAGATACCTCAATAACTAAGTGCTTTAAGACTTATTGTAGAGCGTAGTTTGGGATGGCTAGAAATGCAAGCTCTTTACCTTTTTTAATTTCCTCTGAAAAATTGTTAACCTACATTGCAAATTTCAATCTACAGTAAAATATTTGAAGCCAACATAAACTAGGAAACACATGGTCTATAAATGCACATCTGCAGACAAAACACCAACTAGTTCTTGTTGGTAGACATAAATTATACAAACTGAGCCCTCTAAACTGCAGGCCAGAAATTATGAAAAGCATCCCAACTGTTAAATTGAATGGTTTACATTTTCCCAAAGTGCAAATTTGATATTTGTGAAAACAAATTCAGTAGTAAATGGGAAAGACATGGGTACATTGAGGAATATTTTCAAAAACCGTTTGGGAGGTGGATTGATAACTGGTTAAAAGACAGGGAACAAAGGGTAGGAATAAATGGTCAGTTTTCAGAATGGAGAGAGGTAACCAGTGGTGTCCCCAAGAGTCCGCACTGGGACCAATCCTATATAACCTATTTATAAATGATCCGGAGAATGGGGTAAACAGTGAGGTGGCAAAATTTGCAGATGATACTCAACTGCACAAGATAATTAAGAACAAAGCAAAGTGCGAAGAGCTTCAAAAGGATCTCACACAACTAGGTGATTGGGCAACAAATTGGCAAATGAATTTTAATGTTGATAAATTTAAAGTCATGTACATTGAAAAAATAATCCCAGCTATACATGCAAAATGATGGGGACTCATTTAACTATAACCACTTCATAGAGAAATCTTGGAATTATTGTGTATAGTTATCTGAAAATATCCGCTCAGTGTGCAGCGGAAGTCAAAAAAGCAAACAATGTTAGGAATCATTAAAGGGATAGAGAATAAGACAGAGAATCTCTCTTATTACCTCTATAAAAATCCAGGATATAACCACATCTTGAATAGTGCATACAGATGTGGTCGCCTCATCTCAAAAAAGATATATTGGCATTGGAAAAGGTTCAGAAAAGGGCAAAAAATGATTAGAGGTTTGGAACATGTCCCATATGAAGAGAGATTGAAAAGACTGGGACTTTCAGCTTAGAAAAGAGAAGACAAAGGGGGGATATGATAGAGGTCTATAAAATCATGACTGGTGCGGAGAAAGTGAATAAGGAAAAGTTATTTACTTGTTCCCATAACACAAAAACTAGGGGTTACCAAATAAATTTGATAGGTAGCAAGTTTACAACAAAAAGAAGTTTTTCTTAATGCAGTGCACAGTCAGCCTGTGGAATTCCTTGCCAGAGGATGTTGAGACGGCCAGGACTTTAACAAGGTTCAAAAAGGAAATAGATAAATTCATGGAGGTTAGGTCCATCAATACTTATTAGCCAGAATGGGTAGGAATGGTGTCCCTAGCCTCTGTTTTTCAGGAGCCTGAAATGGATGACAGGAGAGGGATAATGTGATGATTACCTGTACTGTTCACTCCCTCTGGGGCATCTGGCATTGGCCACTGTCAGAAGACAGGATGCTGGGCTAAATGGACCTTTGGTCTTACCCAGTATGGCTGTTCTTATGTAATGATTTTTTCAGTAAGAGGTGAACAATTCAGCTAACCATTGGGACTTGAAGGAAATACCTTATCACCATGTTTCTCAAACTGTGGGTTCCGACCCCACGGGGGGTCGCGAGCAACTTAGAGGGGGGTCGTGGTATCACAAAGTTTGAGAACCCCTGCCTTATCGTGTAAAAAGTAACGCTTAAAATGAATACTTAGAATCAAGAGACAGAAGAGAGGAGAATGCCTCCATTAGGAATAAATTGATGGTACTGAAGAGTGAGAGGCACGGCAGAAGGGAAAGGAAAAGAACAGAGCTTTGGAAGTGCATCTGCATTTGAGAATAAACCTGTGAGTGAAAGGTTGGTGCAAAGAACTCTAGACAAACGCAACAACGTACCATACATCTTTGGCCAGTAAAGCTCAGTGCAAGAGAACCAGCGGGCAGACTATTTAAACACTGATTTTACAATGATTTGTGGGAAGAAAGAATGTCACTATCGGCCACAGAACTTGCAAAAAATGTTTCAAGCCGGTTTTTCAATATTTTTCTGGTGGTTGAAAATAAGTCGGTATCGGTGACCATTAAAAGAGAACTATTTCTATGGGATTTCTGTATAAAACCAAATATTACACATATGTTAACTAACTTGTACTAATCACTGAAATGTGTAAAGAAACAGGCAGTGGGACTAGCACATGAAAAGCTGCCCTGAGGGAGTTTGTGGTCATGGAGCTTCTTCTCTGGTTAACATGACATAATGAAGACAGGCTTGGAATGCGTTTCTGAGCTGCCGCCGCTTTTTTGATGTGCATACCAAGGGCGTTTTACAAGATGCTTGGTAACGAGAGAGAAAACAGAGGCTCGTTTTAGGCCTGTAGCTGGTACGTGTTATCCAAAGCAAGGTGAGAATTGCCCGAGGATTCGCTTATTCTCTCAAAAGCACTAGCCTGGTAGATCATAATTAAGCTGATCGTCGGTGATAGGGCTCCTCAGTTCACTGGGTGGTTGGCTGACTGAGAGAAATGGTACCACAGAAATGATACAGTTCTGT
Source organism: Rafetus swinhoei (assembly GCA_019425775.1). Lineage (NCBI taxonomy): Eukaryota > Metazoa > Chordata > Testudines > Trionychidae > Rafetus > Rafetus swinhoei. Next base: position 3,326,151 of record JAFJHL010000175.1, on the reverse strand, counting down.
CAGGTGAAGTTTAGGGGCAGACCTCAGTGCGTTACTATATTAAATACAAATGACTTGTATGCCTTATAGAAAGCTTATGCTCCAACACTTCGGTTAGTCTATAAGGTGCCACAGGACTCCTCGCCGCTTATGCCTTATAGTTGACTACCTTAAATTTTTTTTTTCAGAGAGAGGCTCCAAATTGGGAGTAAGAATCATCCAGTGGATACACCACTGGCCTAGCCCATAGGAGAGACAGGTTTATTTCCCTACTCCAGCACAGACCCTCCAGTGTGACCGAAGACAAGTCATTTAGCTTATCTGTGCCCAAATTCCCTATCTACAAAACAGGATTAATAATGCTTCTCTACTTCGGAGTAGTGTTGTGAAGGGCAGTACGTGGACAGATTGTGCAGCACTTTTTGTTCTACTGATGAAAAGTGCTACATAGGAAATAGGCATCACCATTATTAATAATAATAATTGTGTGTCTTTTCATACTGTCATTTAATTGCAGGTGAAGTTTAGTAAGTGTATTTGCTAGCATCGGCCGGTGTTTGAATACGCTGATGGCCACCATGGCTTGAGATATGGAGAAGTATTTCTTCCTTTCTATGCTGGCCTGGGTATAATGCCCCATCAACACTACAATTCTAAATGGGTCAGTGTACAGTTGTCTGGCATGTTGTCCGGTAGGAGGGAAGTCAGGGTTATAAGTTTAAGTGGCATCCCAGCCGTTCTAGGAATGGTTTCTATAACTGGGGCTGTCACATCTACGTAACAAACAAACAAAACAATTAGCATTAGGGTGCTTAAGCAGTGCCAGACACCGTTGATTAGTAGAGTGGTACTTTCAGGTATACAGGCCAGACCTCCCTGGTCCGGCACCCTAGGGACCTGACCGGTCTCAGATGAGGGAATTTGCCGGATGACATGAGGTCCCCTGACACTAGCCCATCAGCCTGCTGCCCCTCCTCACTGCTGGCTTCTTCGGCCTGTCTGGGCTGCCTGCTGTCCAGCCCCAAACTCGGTTTCACTGCTGGCCGTGTGGCATGTGTCCCCAGCCCTGCTGCCCAGTGGCACACTGCCTGATTGGGCTGCTGCATCTCCACCCCCCTGCCAGGCAGCACGAGGCCCCGGCCGTGCTGCTTCTGCTGGGCTGCCGTGGCCCCAGCTCGGCTTCCCCTCCTAGGCTACAGTGGCCACATCTCCGGCCCCACTTCTGGGTGGTAGGCAGCCTCAGTCACCTGTGGTGGGCTCCCAGATGCTGTCCCTCTTGCTCCGGGACATATCTGTGGACATGACGGACCAGAGAGACCCGGACTTGGGAGGCACAACCTGTACTAGCTTGCTGGTCCAGAGTCACTCCTATCAGAGTCATGGGAGCAGAGGTAGGGCTGTGCTGAGTGGTGTTGGCAGTCCCATACGTGCAAGGCCTCAACTGAAATATCCTGACTCCGATCTTTGGGGCCTTGGAGTGGGTACGTGGGCTTAGGGAGGAACAAAATTCTTGTTCCAGTGTAAACATTAGAATTGCACAGCATTAAAAAAAAAAATGAAGTAACCAGAATGCCTCGAAGGCTTTTCTGTATTTTAGACCCTGTGAGGGGCTCGGTCTGCTCACTAAACACTCACTGCTCCATTTCCCGAACTCCCACTGAGAGGCATGGTAGTGGCCTCCAACGCGCAGGGAGCGGGAAACCGGCTCCTCAGATTTGGGTGATTGTTTTGCAGTTTGTTCTGGTGAAATGAGTGTAAGACAAAGCAATGTCAGATGACCTGACTCCGGGCCCACACCACTGGGAAACCCAGATAGGGCTCTCCTGTTGAACTCCCTGTCTAACTGTATTCTGGACAGCCGAGGGCGAGCGGTGTTGTGTGGGTTGTACAGTCAGCTCCAGGAAGGGAGTTTCTAGTGGTGTTGAGTTTCAGCTGTTCGCTCATTTGCTGGTAGCATGATGCCTGTAGTGCTGTCCCTGTATGGGGAGGGATTGCCGAGTATGGGGAAGGATGTGAAAGCCTGTATGTTCAATACACTTCTGTTTCTAAAAGGGCTGCTTATAAAGAAGTGCTATGCGATTAACATTTTAAAATGGCTAGTAACAGCACTTCATTAAAACGCGACATGCCTACTTCATTTTGCACCGTTTATGCTGCTTGTTTACTCTTTGCCATTGGCTCCAGGAAATGTTCAGTTTTACTTTCTGGTCCATTATCCTAACGCTGCAATTACTGATGACAGGGAAAGTGTAAAACAAAAATGGTTTGTCACTCTTTTTCTTAAAACTGGCCAGATCCTCAGCTGGTGAATATCCACAGAACTCCTTGGCGCTGAACAGTTATGAATAATTCTGTCTTGCACCAGCTGAAGATCTGGGCCAAATTTTTATTAATAGATCCAAGGTTACATTGTGGGGCTAAGCCTGTGGTTCATGGAATCACTTGTATGTAGATGGTATATAGGACTGCAGCTATTCCAGTGGCGAAGCATTTTTCAGTCTTCAGGCAGCTTTCTGCTAAACAGAGAATAATTGAGGATTCTGCAAATCAGCCTGGATCAGTTTGCCCTAAAAATTTATTTCCAAGAACTGTTGAGATCCAAAAAACTCAAAAAAACAAAGTGAAGTATGAGACACGTCCTGCCCACTCAATTAGCCTCTTTAGCACCAGCGCTACAATTGACAGGTACATCCCACCTTTTTTCTGTTATAAATTGTGAGGGTCCCTCCTTTTTTCTCCACCCTTCTCATCTGAGGAAGTGGGTTGTGCTCATGAAAGCTCATGATACTATAGATATTTTTGTTAGTCTCTACAGTGCTATGGGACTACTTGTTTTTCAAATAACCGAAGCATCTTTCTGCTCCCTGCCCAGCTGGGTTGTTTCAGTGTTTCTTGGTGAAGAGGCAAGTACGAGTCAGTTTACAGACTCCCAAAATTAAATGCCACAAACCTTTAAAGAAAGCCAACAATCTGAACACTGGATGCAAGCAGTGGGGAAGGGGGGAAGGGAGAAGGGAGAAATTCAGAGTTAAGTCTAAAGTCCTAGCTTCAGAGAGGAAATGAACAGCACAGATCTAAGATACTGGGAATATAAGGAAACAGCAACCACCAAGGTATTACATTAAATGAATGTTTTGCACCAGTGTTGTCTTGATATTGATTGAATACTGTTTCAGTAACCAGGTGCTACAGGAAAGTTGCCTTGTTTGAACTAGGCCAGTGTTTCTCAACCAGTGGTACAGTGGTTTCTCAACCTATCCCCGTAGGGGTACTCGAGAGAAGTCTGGGGGGGTACGTCAACACAACTGAAATGTGGAGAAAACTGAATTTTTGTTTTAAGTTTTACAATATTTTATTATTTTTGTACTTTTTACACCCAAACATTTCATCGCCAGCCCAGCTACGATTAAGTTGTTTGAACAAATGTGTTGCAATGGTAGAAAAAAAAATTGTGTGTCTGAAAACTGTAGGTACTGGGGGTACTTATAATTTTTTTTAAAGGGGTACTTTATAAAAAAAAATAGGTCGAGAAACACTGAACAAGGCTAGTTGGATGTAGGTAACCTTTGAATTGATAGAGGGAAGCACCATAATAAGAAAAATTGAGCCACTTCCCCGCATACCCACCAATCTGTTTTTCCTTAAGTGCCCTTTGGCTTGTAAGTCTTGTTTGTGAGGGGTCATGTTGCAAGCTACAGTAAATATAAAGCTATAGGCCATTTGTGGTATTCTGAAATGTCACCTGTGTTAATTTCACACCTGCGAGATTGTTGCATACAGAGTCGCTGTGGGTTCAGCCAATAATGGAGTTAAACAGTGTGTTGCCAACTCGCAGTGTTCAAACATTGAGTTAAGTCTCAGAATATCATGAAATTTCAACATATACTGGGGGCTTTAGTTGTGGTTTGGTTTTAGAGGAGTCCTTTGCTTACGCTTGGTTACAGGAAGATACTTTGGGGGTAAAAAAAGATAAGATATTATTGGATATTCAGATTCCATGAGCAGAAGCAATAAGAAAACACAATATCCCGAGTGTGTCAAACACTGGCAGCGTCATGTGAATTGTGCGTGCTTGTCGGGAAAGGAGAAAAACAAGTCATTCTTGGAAGTTAACAATACTTGCTTTGACACATGAGCATCATGTAGCTCTCAATGTGCCCTGCTCACTTCTAAAGCTAAGATCCAGTTTTGCCCACCCCAGTTCTGTGGGTTAGAAATCTTCTGAAGGCCTAGCCCAGCTCCAGTGAGATTGGAGAGCCCGGCTGTATCCGTAAAACAGCTGTTGGAGAGTGTGGTATATTATTGCCACTCCTTCAATTCATTGTTTAATGTCTTTGTTGGTTGGCCAGTGATTTTCATTGGTTTTTGCTAGAAAGCCTGACTCATATCTTGTTATGGAGCAGCTGAATGTTTCGTGGCCTTTGCCTGACACTGTGGGGTTAGTTTTTAAGTTAAAAAACTTTGAAGTTTTTTAGAAAGTAAATATTGGAACGAAGCATAAAGCGATTAATAGAAACACCCTGTAAAAGCCTTCCTTATGTTGCAGCACTGATTTAGTACAACATAATACTTTCTATACAGGCTCAGAGGGGAAGCTGTGTTAGTCTGTATCTGCAAAAACAATGAGGAGTCCTGTGACACCTAAGAGACTAACAGATTTACGAGGGCATAAGCTTGCGTGGGTAAAACCCCCACTTCATCCGTCTGCTTATTCAGCATTTTGCATAATGTGATGCAAGACTAAAGAGTGGGAGGAGGTAGGCTGGTGAGAACGGCATCGGATAATTTAGGCTTGCTATAAAAGTATGTTCCATTGCCATTTGGGGAAGTGTGTTGCTCTCTGAGCTTCTGGAAACCCATGTCTAGGAGCATTGTACTTTTAGTTTTTTCTTTAGAGAGGAGCTTAATGATCATGATTATGATCCAGCTCCTTAATTCTATGTATTGCAATAATTGTATAAAGCGTTTTATGGCTGTGCTTGCAAGTCATATCATAACACTATTTTCCATTATTTCTCTTTTCTCAATCTTGTTGATCCAATCAGGAGCGGCCTGAGGCCGGCTGCAGCAGCTGGCGCCCTAGGTGGGGCGGCGCAATCGGCGCCCTGCCTGAACGGCCGTCAATGGCCGTGACGTCATCACGGGGCGCCCCATGACGTCATCATCGGGCGCCCGGGCCAGCGGCGCCCTAGGCAGCTGCCTAGCTCACCTAGGCTCACGGGCCGCCCCTGGATCCAATCTACATTGTCTCCAATTTCAAAAGCGTTTTCTGTGGCCGATTTGAGAAGATTGTGATGCAGGGGATTGATCCATTATATTCACTTTCTGGTTTTCAAATTGACCTTGGCCTCTGGTGGATGTCCTTAGCAGTAATGGATTGGTTTAGAAAGGGCCAAGAGAAGGGTATGGGTTCAAAGCTCTTCCTTGGATCTTTGTTCCCAGATCTTCTGTATGGAGCATGGCAAGGCTAGTACTGTCTATCCTTGGGAGGGGAAAGAGGAGAGAAAAATTAAGGACTTGGAGGTGCTTGTGGGAGGTTGAAGATAAACCCATCATTATTTAACCTGTAAATTTGGCAGTGGGATGCCTGCTTCTGAAATACTGTGGCCATGTCTGATGCTCACTATAGAAGAAGGATGTTAATAAATTGGAAAGGACTCAGCAAAGAGCCACATGGATAATTAAAGGATTAGAAAACCATGACTCATAATTAGACTCATGGAGCTACGTCTGTTTAGCTTGGAAAAGAGAAAGTTAAGCAGCGACTTGATTAATACACAAATACCTACCTGGGGAACAAACATTTGGTAAAGGGCTGTTCAGTCTCACAGAGAAAGGTACGACAGGGTCTAAATTAGACTAAGTAAGATGTCTGATGTCCAAAGTAAGGGAATAAGATGTATTTTTTTCCAGTAATGAGGGTAATCAACCATAGAACAATTTACTAAGTGTCATGGTAGAGACAGGTTGGATTTTTTTTCTAAAAGATCTGCTCTAGGAATTATTTAGGGGAAGTTCTGTGGCCTGTGGTACATAAGAAGTCAGCTTAGATCAGGGTGGGCAATAAAACGGCGGTGGTCTGCCAATTAGCCCCTGGCGGGCCACAGCTACTATACGTACCTGCGCCTCCACAGGTGTGGGTGATTTAGTGCCTGTTGGCCCCGGATTGCTGTTCCTGGCCATGGGAGCTGCAGTGTGGGCCGGTATTTGCCCACCTCTGGCTTAGATGATCACAGTTTTCCCTTTTGATCTTGGAATCTCTGGAAATTTTTTTTTTTTTTTTAACATCTGCTAAAACAGTCACACTTGCATCGTTCCAGAGGTGATGTACCTTGAAGTTTGTGTGTTTGGGATCATTTGAGTCCAGTAGCCTGAAATTGTTCTAAGTTCATTTAAAGGAACAAAATAATTAATGGCTTGAAAGCCAAATGGAAACCGTGACTACTCTATAAACTGCATGGTACAGTGTACTTTTTAAGAAGTGTTTTGAAATATTTTAAATTGCCTTTTTTAACCTTTCAAATCCTCTTATAGGGAGCTTGGACAAAACCTCCAGTAAAGCTGTTAACACTGATGAGAGATCTTGTATGCCAAGGTACGAGTTTTTCATGTTCTCAGCATATATTCAAATGAAATTACCAGTTATGAAAATGTGGGGGTTGGAGAAGCAAGAGGGGAAGGTTTACGCATTACTAAATGTATAACACAAGTGTGCTTATAAAAAAAACAAAAACAAAAAAACCCGTTTCCTGCAGTTACAAAAAGTTGGTGTATTTTACTTCCTTTTTTCTCCATTCACAGCGATGCGAGTCATGTACTTGTGAAGGCAGCTCTGTATTCTTTGATGCAATCAGCAACGTGACACTTACTCTGCTTTTATAAAGTCCTTTGTCACTGTCTTGCTTAAATGGGGGGAGGAGGAGAGCTGTATCTTCAGTCACTCTGCACATTTCATCAGGATAGGCAAAACCATCAAACCACACTTCGACCCTGGCCTCCACACACCCAGCAACACACACATCCCTAATTACTTGTGGCTCTGCCAGCAGTTGCTGGAGGAAGGGGGAGCCAACTAAACGCAAACCGCCTTCTTCAACCCTATAAAACTCTGCTCCAGCAGTTCTGTTTGAAAGAGCTTGTGTCACATTTCAGGTTAGTGTGAAATTCTTACACTTGACATCTGTTCAGTGGTGTGTTTGCTTATTTTTTCCTCCAGGCACAGGCTAGGAATTTCCTGGTGAATGGCTAGGGCTTTGGGGGGAGTAAAAAAGGAGAGTGGATTGGCTGCGATTTCCAGGAGGGCTTCCCAAAGACAATGCTCGTATTTATCATCTAGTCAAAATTATTTAAATCCCCTCAATGGCAGTAGCCTAAATCCTTTTGAAAATAGGGGCTGATGGACAGTTTTATTATTTTTTTGGTTATGCTTATACAGTGCCTCAGTTCATGTATTTACTCAAGTCTTGTGTCACATCTGCCTGGATATCTGTGCACAAGCATAGTGGCTGGCTATGCGTAGCACAGATGTGTGTACAAGTACGTGTGAGCCCTTTCGTGCAATATTTCCTGTCTGAAGGAACATGCTGTAATGGATTGGATTTCCTGGCTCCCAGTCTATTGCTCAATTTACAGTCTTGGTTCTTCCTCTGTGGCTGTGGGCAAGTTACTTCTTTGTGCCTCAGTTTTTGTGCAGTATAAAATGAATATTACTTCACTTCTCTGGGTTGAGACAAGGATTAATTAGCACTTAGAGTGTTCTGAGGACATCAAGAGCTATTTGAGTGCTTTGTGCTATCTCTGCTCCTGGTCACCCACCTGGTATAGGATTGAACTTTTAACAGTATGTTCCTCCCTTTGACCAACACTTTCAATTCAAAAATGCATGTCTGTTTCTGTACTTGCAACACGTGTATGAAATCCGTATCTTGATAAATGACATAATTCTTAACCCTGGAATGCCACTGGAACAATAAATAAAATCGTCTTCTGATAGAGCCCTATCTTTCATCGCGTGTGAGCTGTGGGAAGAGATTGTGTCATTAAAACAGGCCTTCTGTGCTACTTCTGGCATCTGCTGTCTTGCTGGAAAATGGTATCCTTTGGGGTCCCAAGAAATATGACAAACGGTTTTCATTCTGCTTTAATGCTGAGTGAACAGCTGGCAACATGTACAGGCCTGATCCTGGTCCCCTGGAGGTCAGCAGGACTCCTGTCCTTTTTTTTCAATAGAATCACGTTTCCTCAACCCTTAGTCTGCATTTTGGTCCGGCAGCACTCTTTGGAAATGGGTCTGCTGTGATAAAAGATCCACGGTGGGGCCATGGCTGGCTGGGACGCTGACTTGCGTTCACGCTGCGGAGCTAAAAATTTGTTGTTTAGGCATTTGGGTTTTGGCTAGAGTTTTAGCCCAGACATCTGCCCAGCTGCTTTACAGCCTTGCAAGCTCGAGCCAGCTAATGCAGGCCAGCTGTGGGTATTTAAGGCATGTGGAGACATTCCTTGTATCTTCTCCCAGCATAGCCATGTGCCTGTCTTTCCCAACGCTTTGTGCAGGACACCTAAGACTTGGCTTATGTAGGCCCTCATCTGGCAAAGCTCTTAAGCCCCTGCTAAAGTATTGGGATTAAAGCATCTGCTCCAGTGCACTGCTAAACTGGGGCTTTGTGTGTCTCTTAGGGTAGGGCCACAGAGCAGAAAAACCTCCCACAGCAGCAAGTCCTCTGACTCAGGCTTCTGCTATGGGACCAGGAACCGCTGTGCAGGTTTTCTGGCTTGGCCTGGAGGCCAGACTGCGACACCCAGTGACGGGATGGGTCTCAGAGCCTAGATTACAGAGGAAGGGAGAATATCTTCACTGCTATTTAAAGCTCCACAGCGTGAGCCCCATAAGTCAGTCCCTCAGGCTCTGAGACTGGCTACTGTGCGGTTTTTTTGTTTCTTGATGAGTTATTTGTGGTGTGGACCCTGTCACACCCGAGGTTAATGCTAGTGCCAGGCTCTCTGTAGTGCATTAATTAACTCATGTTAAAATAACACTGTTGTTCCCCTTCTCCTAATTTGTCCATTTGTCTTTAGACTGTGACCACCAGAGGGCAGGGAGGACCCCTTCTCGAATGTCCACAAAGGCATTATTTATGCCACACTAGCCTACATCATCAAATGTCCCAGTAATTATTTTGATTATTGGGTCAAGACATTAGGCATGAATACACAAAAACCCTGCAACATGCTTGGGGTGAGATTAACCTTGAGATGCCATATTGTCAGTGGTGTGACTGTGAGGTTTTTCCATTGCTACGGATAAAATCCAGACCTAGTGGATTCATAACAGCTCTTCGGCGAGATTCTGTAATTTGGGGTTTCAAGAGCTGACAAATAAATCAGAAACCAGCCCTTTGCCCCATTGGGTATCTGTTTTAAATAGGTAGCTTTTTGTGCATGTGTGCAGGGCAGTTCTAATTCAGTTATTTGTATCTTGGTCCATTTGACTAAAGCCAGATCTACACGACAGGGGACGGTCGAATTAAGATACACAACTCCAGCTACGTTAATTATGTAGCTGGAGTCAACGTACTGTAATTCAAGTTTTCACATGGTCTCCACAGCGGGAGGTCTATGGGAGTAAATGCTCCCGTTGGCTTCCTTTACTCCTTGTGAGGAGCAGGAGTATCAGCACTGATGAGGGGATGCCTTTTGAGTTCAATTTAGCAGGTCTTTACTAGACCTGCTAAATCAAACTCCAGAAGATCGATCACTGCAGTGTCAATCTTCCACATAGTGAAGACAAGCCCATATACAATACCAGATGTGCTGGTCAAAACGCTGTCCACTACATATGTCTTGTCAGTTATGAGTGCTTATTGTGAACTAGCCAATTAGCCCGTCATAAAACGGGATTTTCAGGTCTCTCCTCCACATCGGTCTTCTCTCCTGAGCCTCTGGTCTCTCGTTCGTTCCGTCTCTCTCTCTCTCTCTTCCTCCTACTTCCTCCCCCTCTCTCTCTCTCTCTCAGCTCTCCTCCGCCTCCTGCCTCTCTCTCTCTGTCTCTCTCTTTCACTTCTCCTCCCCCTCCTGCCTCTCATTCGGGAGACCGCGGAGCCCAAATGGCCGTTTGGGCTCCGCACCCCCCATGCAGCACGGCGCCAGAAGTCAGCCGAGCGCCACGGCGGGAGGCGAAGGGGGGCGAGGCGATGATGTTCATGGCCAGGGGGCGGGACCTGGAGCTGCTGTCACGCCGCACGTCACCTCCCCGCCCCGCCCCGCCCCCCTTCGCCTCCCACCATGACTTCTGTGCCACTCAGCCGGACCGCCGCGGGGGAGCAAGCGGCTAAAGCGGCCGTTTGGGCCCCGCACTCCCCATGCAGCACGGGCCGCCCAGAGGGCACAGCCAGCATTTCGGCGTTACAGACTCACAGACACTGGGCTACTATATATATGATACCTAGTGGCTTCCTTGGCTTGTGATGGGTGCATGATGGAAAGCCCTAGGAACTGAAAACTTCTATTACCCACATCATAGACAGCAGCAATACAAGTTTTCTTAAACTGCTCAGCACAGGTGCTCCCCTGTTCCTAGCTGGAAGAAGTACTTTTCAGCCAAAGAAATAACCGTGTACACCACTGAAGTATAGTCACTGCTTAACAGCACATAGCACCTACTACCACACAAATTGTGGATGGAAGTGAATAATACTGTGTTTAATTGAAGCCCAAGGAGAATTTAGATGGGCATAATATAATTATCCAAATGAAAAATTGGCCCGGATATTGCATAGAATTGCCTCTATGCAAAGCCCCTGGCTCTCTGTTACTGCTGTATAAACAGATATGAATATCTTGCAAACATGCCATGAATAATTAAGGCATCCAGATATTACAGTAATGGACCCTATAAGTACTTAGACTAATCACAGGTGGCCAGTCTTGGTTTCCCGTTGCATCCAAAAGAAGTAATTGACAAATACTGTAGAAAAGTGAGAAGTAATTATTGCAATACCCCTATCTGATACTTCCCTACATGTGTTTTTGACCATAAGTAAAAAAGTGAGAGCGTTCATGACTAAATCTAAGCCTTAACTTGATTACTGTGCTTTTGAATGGGAGGAAGCAGAATCTGGTGTTATAGAAAGGGTAGACTGTATAAAACAAGCGGCTTTTATACTTCCCTTAAAAACCATTCCCTTTTAAATCCTAACAATAGATCCAGCTCTCAATATTACCCACAGTTAATTAAAAGAAATTCCCCCTTCTTTTTTCATTCCAGAATGATGGTTTTGAAAAAGGAAGCAAATGTTGCTACTTAGGGAAGTTTTCAAGTGGAAGAACTTACGTAAATAAACGGTTGTCAAAACTTGAACCAAAAACACATTGCCAGTTAGTTGCAGAGCATAAATATTGTTCATCTGGTTTTAGACATTGAAACTTGACATAGTGGGAGAATCTTGTACAGATTGTAAAAACCATGAAACTAAAATCAAAGTGGAAGTCGGAGGAAGTGGTAGCTGCTCATCACTTACTGGAGAAATATCCCCCAGTTGGATAAGGATGGGCACCCAAAGGCAATTTTGATCTTAACCTCTCTGACTTAGGTCTGGGTGGCAGGGAGGACAGGAATACTGAACATAGGCAAGTTCTGAGTTACAGGACTCTTATGTCCCCAGCCCCGCATATGGAAAAGGGCTTGTCTTCACCTGCAGTACAGCACCTCCCTGAGAGGCAGTAGTTCTGCTAGCTGGGAGAAGCTCTTTGGTTGATATAACACTGACTGCATGGGGGTTAGGTTAGGTCTGTAGGGTAGACCTGGCTTTAGTATTGTTTGCATTTTGCAGCTTTGGAAAATGAGACTCTATCGAAATGGTGGTAGGTGCAAAATCATGTAGCTGAATTTTCAATGAAAACTTGGATGCATCTTTACCCTAAAAAATGACAGACTGATTTAAAATCAAAGCCCTCTGTCTGTGTCAAGTTCAGGTCACAGCCAGAGGTCCCATGGTCCACTGAATAAAGCACTGAACTGGATGTAAGAGGACCTCCCCAATGACTTGTTGTGTAACGAGGTAGAGAGGACAATGTCAGGTATTTTTTCGGTCTCTGGTTTGCACATACTTTAAGTGGCCAGCCCAGTGAGGGTGTACTCCTTTCCCTACGGAAATTTGCTGTCAGCCATTTTTCTCTCTACTTGGTGTGTTCTGTGCATTGGTGCTGTGGTCTGGTTCATTAATAACCAGATAAGATGTTCCTTAGTAATTTTTTCCTTTAGTAAGATGTTCCTGTAATTTTTGTGCCATAGAACTCAACCTGCCTTCCTCCCTAACTCTTCCCCACCACCACCAAAAAAAGACTTGCCTGTGTAGGATCTAGTAGTCGAGACCAGACTTTGTTCCGGTTCACTCCTAGTTTGCTTTGCTTTTAGAGTTGCCAGGTGTCCGGTTTTGAACCAAACAGTCCAGTATTTGAGCTTTCTGTTCGGGAAATAAATTGAGAAAATATAATTGAGAAAATATCAATGTCCAGTATTTTCTAAATAAGATGTAATGTAGATTGTGATGTAATGTCAAGTGTGTCCAGTATTTTTGTTGAAACCATCTGGCAACCCTATTTGCTTTCCTTTCCCTTCCCACCCTCCATGTTACCGATTCCTCTGACCCTGTTTCCAGCATGCTAGTATTTCCTGTTTGGATATGGTTATGCAATTATATACAGACTTAGGAGGATTACTCAATTCAAGATCAGAGGCACAGAGTAGTAATCCTGCTTTAAACATGAAGGGTTTTTTTTTTTTTTTTTTAAGAGAAAAATTCAGGTGTTCTGATGCCACATCAAAGAGGACCTAAGGATACTTAGAAAGATGAGTAGATGATCATTCTGTTTGATATGAGCAACTTGCATTGGGACTGCGTTCCAGTCCAGAGCTGGAGGTGGAGTCCCACCTGTAGCCTTGAGAGGTGGATTTGGTTTGGCCTTGGTTTAGCAGGGTCCTGTGTGAATTCAGAGGTAGAGTGTCAAGCTGCACAACGTAGAGAGAGGCTTCTACTATTACTAACAAATAGCACGATGCCTTCCTTCCACACATCTCCAGTGTTTTCCAAAGGAGGCGTCATTCGCCTCACTGTACAGAGCAGACTTAGGCACGTAGAGGGGGAGTGACTTGGCTGAGGTGTCACAGTACTCAGTAGCGGAGCTGGGAGGAGAACCCTGGAATGCCGACTGCTTGTCCTGTGCACCACTGACGCACAGTGACTCTTGAGCGAGTCCCTTCTTCAAGAGGATCCGTTGCAACTCTTGGTTCAAGAAGAGCCGTTGGGATAACCCTGCAGACGCTTGAGGGCTTTTTCTGTAGGGCCCTGTGAGCAGAGTGATTTGCAAAATATTTTCCTCCATGTGGCTACAGCTGCACACCAGCCCCATGAGGCACATACTGGAACTTGTGTGACCACTGGAGATTCTGATTTGTGTCCAGCATTCGTGAATTATGTGCCTTTGTTTAATTAAAAGGAAGTGACCAGAGGAGTAGAAAAGATTGACTTATCAGGTCTCGTCTCATTGATTTCTGTGTTATATTGTGCATCCATCCGCTCATAAATGTGGATGGAAGGCCTGCGGTTAAGACATTTGTCTGGGACTCGGACAGACTGGGTACAGTAGTAACCAGCTCTGCCGTAGACCCGTGTGTTACCTTGAGCAAGTCACATAATCTCTCTTAGCTTAAACATCCACATCTATAAAATGGGGCTAATAGGTCTCTGTTTCACAAACCTGGGGTGAATAGAAATTCAGTGTTGTTTTGAGAGTCGTGCAGATCCCACAGTGAGTACCGATCGGGGTGTCGAGGTCTCATTCATAATGCTAATTTTTCAAATAATCTTTCTTCTGCAAAGAATTTCTGTCGGTTGTTACAGCGTTGGCTCCTTAAATGTAGTGGCCGAGATTTTAGTACTATTTTAGCTATAAAGGGCATTGATACATTACTGGCCATAAATGTAGCCTTTTATATAAATCACGCTGACCTAAAAATGTTAGTGGCACATTCCTTTCTGGGCTTTTGGTCTCATAAGACAGAACTTTAGAGATGATATTTGCAGTAAATCATGGAGCATCAGTTTCTCCACTGACATTGTGTGGTAGAATTTTCTGGCTAACATTGGCTGGGAGCCCCATTGCAGATAATCAAATGTTGCAAATTAAAGAATAAATGAAAGTAGAAACAGAACCCCTTTTAGTACCACATTGCTCAAATTGCTTTTATTTCTTTGCACAAGTGTAGGTGAATTTGTGGGAGCGCTGTATTAATTTATGAGGATACCTTTTGTTAAATGAATATAGCTTTGTAGGAATATTCCCCTCAGTGAAGAGCTGGCTACAGTACTGTTTCAGCTGTTAAAACACTGAGCATTAAAGCCCTGGTTGAGTAAACACCTCCCTCAACACACCCACACCCACCAGCACTGCCAAGGCAGCATTAGTGTGGTCAGAGCATGGGTTCTGGGAGAGAGCTCTCCAGCACTGTAAGTAAACCACCTACGTGAAGGGAGTAGCTAACAGTGCTGGGAGGGCATTTACACTGGCACTTCACAGCGCTGTAACTTGCTGCGCTTTGGGGGGCGGGTATATTTTTTCACACCCCTGAGTGAGAAAGTTACAGTGAAGTAAAATGGCAGTGCAGGCAAGGCCTAAATTTGGGAGGAAGATAGAACCCTTGTAAATTTTACTAGCTTAAAAGCTTGTTAGGCAAGATCATTCTTTTGTGTGTTACTCAACCTTGGATCAGGGGTCAAGTGTGTTATACCAAGGGTTAAAATTGAGTATTTAAGCAGGAGGACTGCGGTATGCGAGCATATTGCACTGGAGGAAGAAGCTAGATCTCTGAGCCATACATAAGGGTCTGATTGACTTCTCTGTCAGAATCCTACCACCCAGTTATCGCAGGGCAAAAAGTTATAAATATAACATCTGAAAACAAATGCTTATCCTGAAGTCCATCCCTGCAGTTCAGAGCCAGTAAATAGAGGGGGCTAAGTTTTCAAAAATGCAGCTGCTATATAATCCGCTTACACCATTGTGCGTGAAGCTGCTCCCTTGCACATGCAGAGTTGGAGCAAGCTTGATATGTTCAAAAGCACATGTACAAGATTTTGCACGCACATTTACAAAATCTTGCGTGTTTCCATCATTCTGCTGTTAGTGTTTTTATTGTGAGGGATTATTTGCTCCTCTAATCGAAACACATCAGACCTGTTGCTTTTGTATTATTCAGCCTGGTAATTCTAGATGCCTATAGATTTGTCTGTGTCTTATCCTAGAATCATAGAATACTGGCACAGGAAGGGATCAGTATTCCCTCTAAGCTGCGTGGCACCGCAGCGTCACAGGTGATTAATCAGCCCCACCTAGTCAGTCAGCTCCATGCAGAGAGCTCTGAGCCTCTGACTGAGCAGGACTGATTATCTAGATCATCCCTGACAGGTGTCTGTCTAACCTGCTCTTAAATATCTCTAGTGATGGAGATTCCACAATCTCCCTAGGCAGCTTATTTCAGTGCTTAATCACCCTGGCAGTTGGAAAGTTTTTCCTGATGTCCAACCTAAACCTCCCTTGCTGCAGTTTAAGCCCATTGCTTCTTGTCCTGTCCTCAGAGGCCAAGGAGAACAATTTTTCTCCCTACTCGTAACACCGTTTTAGATACTTGAAAACCGCTGTCATGTCCCCTCTCAGTCTTCTCTCTTCTGCACTAAACAAGCCTAATCCTTTCAGTCTTCCCTCATAGCTCATGTTTCCTTGAATTGTTTTTGTTGCTCTTCTCCAGACCTTCTCCAATTTCTCCACATCTTTCTTGAAATATGCCCAGAATTGGACACACTACTCCAATTGAGGCCTAATCAGCACAGAGTAGAGCAAAAGAATGACTTCTTGTGTCTTGCTCACAACACGCTTGTTAATGCATCCCAGAATCATGTTTGCTTTTTTTGCAACAGTGTAACATGGTTGACTCATATTTAGGTTGTGGTCCACTATGACCCCTAGATCCTTTTCTGCAGTACTTCTTCCTAGACAGTTGCTTCCCATTCTGTAGGTGTGAAATTGATTGTTCCTTCCTAAATGGAGTACTTTGCATTTGTCCTTTTTAAATTTCATCCAATTTACCTCAGACCATTTCTCCAGTTTTTCCAAATCAAATCATAAGATTATACCTAGAAAGACCCATAAACCATGTGGCAAAGTTAGTTCGAAATGGGGAATAAATCTTTATTTTTAAATCAAATCATGTAAAGAGGGCATGTACTGTGTTTCTCCCTCTTCACTGAGCAATGGGCCTACCCTGTCCTTGGTCGTCGTCTTGCTTCTAATATATTTGTAGAATGTCGCCTTGTTACCCCATGTCTCTAGCTAGATTTACCTTGTTTTGTGCCTTTGCCTTTCTAATCTTGCCCCTGCATACCAGTGGTGTTTGCTTATATTCATCTTTTATAATTTGACCTAGTTTCCACTAGGGATGTAAATGACTAATCGGCTACCTGATAAGCAAATGTTTATTGGGTAGTCAAGTAGGAACTCGACTAGTCGCTTCCCCCCCACCTTGCCTCAATCAGAGAGAGACAGCACCAGGGGGGAGCATGACCCCCCACCACCACTGTCTCCACGGGGGGCTGGGAGCATTTCAAAGGGAGAGAGGCAGAAGAAACCATGGATGGCTCTTGTACATTTCAAAGGGAGAGTGTGGTAAGACAGCGAGCACCCCTCTTATCGACTAATTGAGTAGTCGATGGAAATTACCTTGCCTACTCGACTACGGTAATTCCTCATTTAACACGTGCCCGCTTAACACGTTTTCGCGATAGCACGATTTTTTTATTAGGGAAGGTTTTTTGAATTACACCACCGTCCCCGGAATAACACGATTTCCCAGCCGCCCGCTGCGGGCGGCTGGGGCTTCCCCGCCTCCCAAAGCGGCGGCGGGTTCGCCGCCACCACGCCGTTCCCGGCAACCCTCGCCGGACACGGTGCAGGTCCCGGCGGACCCGTCACGGGGCATACTCCCAACCCAGTCCCCTTCCCCTCTTCTCCCCTTCCCTTCCCCAGAGCCAAACACCTCCCCTCCCTGCTGTAATCCAGTCCCCTTTTTCCCCCAACCTTATGTCCCGGTCCCAACAGACACCACTGCTTGAAACGCAACCCCCACCTTTTCCATTATTTTCAATGGGAAAATTGACCCTGCATAACACGTTTTCACTTAGCACGATCATTTTCTGAAACATATCTACAGTGTTAAGTGAGGAATTACTGTACCTGATTAATCAAAATTAACATCCCTAGTTTCCACTTTTTTTATACAACATCTTTTGATTTTTAGATCATGTAAGATTTCCTGATTGATCCAAGGTGGTCTCCTGCTTTGGGGCCCTATGTCAGTTTTGACCTTAAAACAAAAGGAGATGTACTTAGGATTTTTTTTCTTGTTCAAGAACATAAATTCCAAGTACCTTAGATGCAGGGTACCTTTGGAATTTACAATCAATTTCTCATTAAGAGTATTTGGCATTCATAGAGTAGCTTTCTTTTCAAGAGTTTGTGTTTTACAAATTTCATCCTAATTTTATGGCTGTATAAACTGAGGCACAGAGAGATTACAAATGACCTGCTTCTGGCCACAGAGTGACTCCGTGGCAGAGCTGGGAAACACAGTACATGCCCTCTGTACCTGCAAGTTGGTTTAATTGACTATCGTACTACGGGGAATAAATCTTTATTTTTAAATCAAATCATAAGATTATACCTAGAAAGACCCATAAACCATGTGGCAAAGTTAGTTCAAAACCCTTTGTGAAACTAAACCGACCCAGTTTCATAGCATTCATATTTCTGAATCCTTACTTGGGAAGAAAGAGCTATCTTACTAGGGGAAGAATGAACAGATAATTAGCTGGTGAGGTCATTGTTTGCTTGGGCACTGTTAATGAGGCAGCCAAGCTTGGCTTATAATGTAAACATAGTGTAAAATGTTTATCGCCAGCTTTGTCATTCTCCTTATTTGTCAGGGCATCTTGATGAGAAGGAGAAATTTTCTTGTGCTGCATAGACAGTTGAGGGAGTTGAGAGATTTCCATAAAAAGGCACAGGCGTTGCTTGGAAGAGCAGAGAGGTTTCTGACTTGGCAGCAATAAGTTAGGCCTGACCTTTTCCAGAAAGAAAATAATTGACCTCCTAAATCATCTCTGTTGGGGATGGGTGGGGGAAGTAAACTCTTGTGCTTGTATTTTGCTGGTTCCATGTTCTTGTTTAATTGCTTGTAGTTTTAGGCAATTATATTGGAAGAAGGAAGAAAAGGTGTGCAGCTAGATTTTAGAGAGAGATTGTTTCTCTTTAATGGACAGATATATGTCAAGATGCCCTTTTATCACGGCAACAAAACATGCCACTGTAGTAACTCCACATTTGACTCTTCCAAAACACCCGAAAAAAAGGCTAACTTTGTAATATTCCCAGAAGTTTAACAGGCCTTAACTTTTGGTGTCCTGAGCAAAGAAAGGAATGTCCTAAGGGAAGGAAGAAATTCCAGAGTCAGACTCCTCAAGTTCCCCGAAATAGGTGAATAACTGAAAGTCTGTTACTTTCAGTAAATCCCAACACTTATAGTAATATTACTCTGTTGAAAGAAACAATAGAAAGACTTTGTACATCTACCAGCATCCTGGTGAAAAGAACATGATGGGGTTTTCAATTATGTTTTTGAATTTGAAGGGTGATGCACCGAGTACAGTAAATTATCACTGTGCCATCAAAATACACATTTGCTTGGGTACCCAGATTTAAAATAAAAATCTTTTTGCTGCTGCTGAAGAGATTTTTGTACTTAGCTATACAGAACAGTCTACCCTGCAAGTAAAATTGCTTTGACAGCAGTTCTTTGGGAAAACACACTGTTTTCGAGGCGCTGCTTGCAAACATGGCTCCTAATTCCATGCTTTCCCCCTGTTTTTCAGATTGCCTGTATTTGAACAGACCACATCATGCGTGAGTACAAGCTAGTGGTCCTGGGTTCAGGAGGCGTGGGGAAGTCTGCTTTGGTGAGTGAGCGTTCAATGTCAGACTCAAATTGCTCAGCGAAGTGCAGTCTGAAAAATCCCACCTGTCTGTTTTCAAATAATATTATTTTACTCTATTGTGACATTTTTGATACTTTCTACATGCACAACAGATGATTGGATAACTGCTACTGGGTTACTCAGCTGGTTGGAAATGTATTAACATTTTCAAATATTTTAAGAAGAAGCACTGAGATTATTATCAGTGGAAAGACTTAAGTTACTATTCCATGCACATATATAACCTAGCATATAAATATACATTTTGTAAATTGCAAGTGTCTAATCTAGAACAAAATGAAGCATAAATTATTGGCTAAATGCTAGTGAATTGCTGATGCCTAAGGTGCAGGGAGCTGGCTTGCCATGAAGGATGTGTGTTTTCCAGTGCAGAGGGAACTAAAGCAACATCAGTGTGGCAGGGAATAGCCCACTGGTACTGTAGAAAGATAGCAGTGGACTGATGACCCTGCTCACTCCTGAAGTCAGAGGGGTGCTTCTAGGGATGTGAAAGGTTAACCAGTGAGCTTCACCCTTAATGGTGCTGCTTCTTGGTTCTGGTTAACCAGTGGGGACTGCAGCAGCTCCCCTCCTGCCGCGGGCAGGGGGCTGCTCCAGCTGCACAGGGGGCCTGCCATGGAGGGGGCTGCTCCAGTCGTGTGGAGCAGCCTCTGTCTGGGGTGGGCCTGGGCACCCCACAGGCACCTCTGCAGATGGGAGGGCCACATTACCCCACACACACACACACACCCTGCCCATGCTCCCTTTAATCAGTTAACCAATTAAACTGGAGTTTATATCCCTAGTTGTTTCTCACTGGTTTGTGTTGCAGTGGTGACAGCAGAGCCAGTGCCTTGTAATAGAGATTCAAGTAATTTGTTCTAGCAGTCAGCTGTCTATCATATACCTAAGTCAACCTGCTCACTGTTGTAGAGAGTGGGCAGGGAGGGACTGCTGGGAACTTTTTAAAACAAGCCAGTTCACCTTGCCACCTGTCACTTAGGGATGGAATTAGCTATCCAACAGTGTTCCCTGTAAGCTGTGCACTTGTGCGATCGCTCAAGAGAGATTTAAATGCTGCCCAGCTAGCAGAGCTGTGAGGTTTTCTGTTTCTACTGGTAGTGCACATTCACACATGCCTTGCTGCACACAAAAATTATTCTGCACATGGATTGAAAAAATCCACCCACGGTTGGAAAAGATTAGAGGGAACATTACTGTCCAATTATTTTTAATGCAGGTAAAAATACAATGTTAAGGATAATAAGGCTGTTTTCTCTTGCATCCTTTCACTTACACAAGGAGGTGAAAAGGTGATGTACCTGGTGAGTTACCTGCAGAATCCAAAGGGCATGTGAGGGAGAAGATACATAAGGGTATAAAGCATAGCAAGTTATTAAACAATGCAAATGGTTTGATGAACTACTTAATTGATTCCCCATAATAATCTGTGGTATCATTCAGGCATAAAACTTTATTCTTTAAAAATGTGTTTGTGTAAATCCCTTCTCTTGCGTGGTAACTTCAGCAATTAAAGATGAGACGACTTCTCCTCCCACTATAGTCCCCTAGGGTTGTCTGTTTTTGGTTTTTTTCCCATTAGGAATACAATATTTGTGATTTAGGAGTCCTGCGATGAGATTCTGTCTAACCTCCTGTAGACATTACCAAAATGTCAGACAAATATCAAACTTAGAGGAAGTTTCCTCCCTTGTGATGTGAAGTCTAATCAGTTCAGTCACACAGCTGCTTTTTTTAAAAAAAATTAAAAACAAGCTTTTGTTTTTCCATATATGTAGCTTTTGGGTAGGAGTTAGATTATTTTTATTTCAGACTCGTTAATTCTCAAGATCTTTTCTGTGGGCAGAAAACTTGGTTTTTGTTTGTTATAAGCAATATGTATGATGGCCTGATTCTCATCTCATCTCTAGCACTGTAAATTATGGGGGGAAGAGGGCAGCTCCGTTAAAGTCAGCAAGTTTGTACAAGTGGTAAAACTGGAATGAATGAATGAAGAATAATTTCCAATGTATTGAATGTCATTGTGCACGCCCAGTGGTAAATACCCATTTGGTAAGCCCAGTGCCATTGTTGACATTATGTAACCTTACATTTCATTGCTCGCGGAAATAATTGATCCAACACACTTCTAATGGGGATCAAAAATTTAACAATAAACCAGTCAAGAGCTGATGGTGTTAAGAGGTGATCAAATATAAAATTATTTTTATGCAGCCATCAGAAGAGACATTCTGAGATGGATTTTAAAATAGCGGAAGAGAATCTAACTATAGAATTTTGCTGTCAATAATAATTCTAAAATTTCTCTTCCCTCCTCCTGCTCAGTGACTTAAACTAAGATGACTTATAAGGAGGCTGGAATTGGTATTCAGTGTTGCATTTGAGTGAGTGTTTAGAATACAAGGTGATGGTGTTTCATCGCAAAGCCTCCTCCCTTGTTTGACTCTTATTGCCCAAGATCGTGCTGATTGTGTAGCATTTCTTATTCGCCCTGCCTTCTGGTGCGAATGGCAGGACAACAGAAAGTCCTTAGTAATAACTAATGCACCGTTGTTTTAAAGCTTTCTTTTACAAGTGATTTGTACTGCTCCTTTCTAATGGGAAGCAACGTCCTTTGGCCAATCTGCAAGGCAGTAAAGTTACCAGAGTTTGTCTGCAAACGGTCGTATATCTAATTGAAAAAAACACCAACTGAGCAAAGGTGTAAGATCTGTGCTAAAGGAGAGTAATGTAAGTAAAGGGGCAAAGTGTAGCTGGGAGCTAGGAACTCCTGTCTGCTTCCATTACCTTACCTATAAAGTGATAGAAATGTAGCCGAGTTAGTCTGGTGTAGCTGAAACAAAATACAGGACTATGTAGCACTTTAAAGACTAACAAGACTAACACGAAAGCTCATCATCTAATAAACCATCTTGTTAGTCTTTAAAGTGCTACATAGTCCTGTATTTTCTTACCTATAAAGTAAGAGTGCTATTTACCTACCCCGCAGGAGTGTTGTGGAGACCAGCAAATGCTGTGAAGTGCTTGGAAGATGAAGAATAAACACTAGGTAGAGTCACAAACCAGCCACAGTGTAGTTTAATGTAAATACAGTCATGTTTCTATGTAATGGGTAGTCTTATACCAGGTGAAATCAAGGGACTTTATTTTCTGAAGTGCTGATCCCCTGAAGCAGAGGTGGGGAACCTCAAGCCCGCGGGCCAGATGCAGCTCCTGGCTTGCCTGGATCTGGGCCCCGAGGCTCAGGGGGGCTCTCCCAGCATTGGGGAGCCCGTGCTGGCACTCCAGCCCCCTGCCCTCCCACGGGGCTGGAGCTCACAATCCACAAGCCTGGGTCCCCCAAGGCTGTGGTGCGGGAAGGGAATGTGGGGAGTGCCTTTCTCCTTCTCAGATGGGGGCCTCGTCAGGGAGGACTTTGGTTGTGGGTTTTTTTAACTGCTCACTTCTGTGCAGCTCTTGTGGGTCAGGCCCCCTGACCCAGAAAAGGTTCCCCGCCCCTGCTCCAAGCTTCCATCGCAAGGGTGGGCAATAATTTTTTGCAGGGGAGCCACTTAATGAGTTTTGGTCCGGGGTCATGGGTCAGCTCTACCCCGGAAGGGGCAGGGCTTGAGATGGAAGGGACGGGACTGGGGACTATCCTGCCTCCAGAATTGTCTGGGGCTGGAGGCTTTGAATTAAAAACACAGCAAAAGGCTTGCGGCTCTTAGCCCTGCCACTACCATGTAGCCCCGCAGTCGCTCGGGGCTGCTGCAGCTATTGAAAGGGCTCATGACTCCAGCCCCTGCCAGGGTGGTGCCACCGGCAGCCGTGAGCATTTGAAAAGGATCCTGCTGCCTGAGCCAGTGCCTGGAAATTCAGTGGCTCAGGCAGCAGGATATAAATAGAAAGAGACTAGATACTGTCCACGGGCTGGATCAAAGTGAGAGATGGGTCAAATCTTGTCCAGACATGTTCTATGGTGTTTGAAGCGGTGGTTGAATAGTATCTTCTGAAAATCAGTCCTTGCAGATTCAATTAACAGATGCATTATATGTTTGATTACTATATGAGTTGTGTTGAGATGTTACATTAGTTAGAAAAGATGTTCAAAGTGGTCTGCAAAGTTGTAGCACCTGAGTGTTGAAAACTAACCTGCAGACGAGGGGAAACTATTAACAGAATACAAATGAGCTACGGTTGGTTCTTTGAGTCTGTAACTGAACCACATTTTCCGTTATTAGTCTCTTAACCAAAACCCAAGTCTTTGTACCCTTTTTGGTACCACCATTAAGAAATCTCCGGATATAATCACCACAATCTAAAGGAGTTATTGTTGTTGTGATTGTCCTGGTGCCTTGTATAACACCTCCTCTGATCGAATTACTTACGATCTCGTTTATAGTGGTATTTCTGGGATCTTCTGCCTTTTGAGATTATGCCATACAGTGTGGTAGGGAAATGGCAGAGAAGAAAAGACAGTGTTTCTAGACCGCTGGTTTCCAACCTTTTTTCATTTGTACACCTCTGAAAACTTCGAATGGAGGTATATACCCCTTTCAAAATGTTAAACAGAGTTGCAGACTCTCACGGGTGCACAGAGCACAGCTGGAAAGCCCCTGTTCTAAAAAACAGAATGGGTTTAGCTTGTGAAGCAGAACGATTTTTGAACGGGGGAGGGAGAGCATGTGCCTCCCATCTGTAGCAAATCTTCTCTAACATGAAAGTGAGAAAATAATTTTCTTCTGAGTTTAAAAGAAACCAGTGAGTGTTTTGTGCTCTCTGGAATACAATGATGCTCCCCTTTCAAAACCTGAAACCATTCTTTAAGATCAATAGCATGTGTGAGTCCTCATGCGTACACGTACATCCACAAACACACCCACACCCACCCCTTTCTACGCAAATAAAGTATGGCTGCTGTAAAAGCCACGTTGATATATTTACTTTCAGTCTATAAACTGCTAGATTTGTGGCATTTATCCCTGACTTTATATTTCCAATTTCGTTTAGGAATATTAACTCAAGCTCCCTATACCCCTATTGAATCCCTATTTAATAGAAAATGAGGCACAGAGGTTGCTACTACCTATATTTACGTAGCAAGTCAAGGACAGGTTAGCATTAGAATTTAGTAGTTCCTGGTTCACAGATCCAAGTTTATCTAATAGATTATATAGCAGTATCTTATCTCCTCCCAAGTTGTGATCTGCAGCAGTCTGTCTGGTTGCGTTTGGAGCTATGTTCTCCTTATTTCCCACTATTAAATGACATTAAAGAAGCTAAAAAAGCTCTCTCTTTTATGTAAGCAAATGCTGTGATTGTTACAGGGATGCTCTGCCATCACAAATGGGAGAGGAAAGATGGGAAGCACATGGCTTTCCATTCAGATATGATCCATGCTATGGAAGACATTTGCAAGACATGGAATAGGTGAATGCCATCTATCTCATAAGGCAAAAGTAGAGAAAACCATAGCGGGGTTTGCAGACCAGTGTAAGTTTCCATCCAAAAGCCCTTAGAGAACAGACAAAAGGTATAGAGTCCTCTACAGATTTAGGGTAAATATTGGCTATCCAGCCACCAGCCACGTTGAAAGCTTCCCATCCTAGTTTTCCTCTGAATAAGGGAGGAAAGAACTTCAGCTCTGAAACAAGGGGTATCTTCTTCCTTCTCTTTTGAATGTCAGCTGGGATTGTTGAATGCATGGTGCAAGGTTCTATTCAGTTTTTATTCTTTATATATATAGAATAAATTATAATTATAGTGACTGGAAGGTGAATGATTTACAGTTTTTAAATGTCATCCTGAAGTCTTTGCCGTATCACTTTGTCAGTATTAATGTGTCATTGATTGGTATTATCTTAGCACCATGGTGTCCAAATCATAGGCCAGGTCCCGTGGTGTTAGGTGCTGCACACAGAACCAACCTCCCCACCCCCCCTGCCCCCGGCCACTGTCCTGAGAAGCTTATAGTCTCAGCTACTATGTTTTAATAAGTCTGAGAGCTCTAAATGAAATATAGAGGCTTTCATGGATCTACTTGACTGTGTTGCTATCTTTCTGGATTTTATTGGGAGTCTCACAGTATTTGGTGGTTTTCCAGTTGCTTTGTGAGATTTTGTGAGTCTGTCACTTTAAAAAAAATTAGTTTCTACTAGGGGTGTTAAAACAGTTATCTGGTTAAATGATAGTGGTTAACCGTTTTAATCTAGGCCCTGCTGTAGCCATGAGATCCTGCTATGGCTGTGCAGCCTCACCACAGCTGGGCTGTTCTGGCCTGGGATGGCTGGTCACTGCTGGAGTTAACTGGCAACGGCTGGTGAACTAGTAAGCATACCCAGGGCTCGCCAAGCGGCGGTGAGCCCCGCTCGCCAGCCGCGCGGTTCGGCATGCTGCGCATGCGCAGACCGCTCTGCGCATGTGCTTACCGCGCTGCGTGGCTGTGCTGGCTTGTGATCGACTCGCCACAGGCGAGTAGATTACACTAATTGTTGAGCCCTGAGCATACCCATAAGCCTCATGTCCACCAGCATGCTTATCGGTTAACCATTTAACATTCCTAACTTCTACCCATCATGTTTTCAGAGAAATTCTTGAAAATATGACCGTGCACCTTGAAACCTCACAAATTTAAAAAAACAAAACAAAAAAACCCAACCAACTCCACTTTTTAGTATTTAAAAAAAAAATTTGTTTTGGTCCTGCCTCATGACTTTGAATGCTTGAGTTGGCAGTACTGATGTGATGCAGAATTTACACTGTTTTGTTTGAGTTTTATTCTTTAATTGGTTTCCCCCTTTTGTTTTTCAGACCGTACAGTTTGTTCAGGGAATTTTTGTTGAAAAATATGACCCCACAATAGAAGACTCATACAGAAAGGTAAAGTATAAAATTATGCTGTGTTCTATCCACGCTTTTGGGACCTGATCTGATCCTGCTCTCCCCCCTCCGCCCCCTTTTAATTCAGGCAAAATTTCTCTGTCCCAAGGATTTTGTCTGAGTAAGAGGTGTGAGTTTGGATCTGTGTTAGTGCAGTCATATTGGCTCGTTAGGCTCCAGTCCTGCAAGTTGATCTGTGCAGCTGGTTCCCTGTGCCAATACGGCGCACTGTGCGGGATCCGTTCCTGAGGGTGTATGCAATAAAAGACCTATGGCATGGCTGCGGCTGTCCCAAATCAGCTGATTCTCTGGCTTGAGAGGCTCGGATTTCAGGCCTATAAAAAAGCACTGCACTGACATTCAGGCTTGGGCTAGAAGAGTCAGTCTCTGAGACCTTGAGAAGAAAGGGGTACCTGGGTTTACTGTCCAAATCTGAATGTCTAGACTGCAGTTTTTAGCCCTGCATTCTGGGCTCTAAGAGTTAGCGCCATCAGATTTTTTTTTATCATAATGTAGACATACCCTCAATGGTATAGAGTCTGAAGTTCATGGTTAGCTGACATAACACTGATTGCCATTTAAAGATAAGCTAATAAGAATTTCATGCCAGAGCAATTGCAACGTTTCCTACTGTAAGTAAAGGAGAGAACACAAATATCACAAATTTAAGTACTGCAGTATAGTAATTGTGGTTGCAAAATAAAACAAGCCCTTTACTGTTGAGCTCCAATGAGTGTTGCTTGCTTTTCAGGCATATGAAGTTGTTCACTACTTTTTTGGAAACAAGCTTTCAGTTACAAAGCAGAAGCCCTTGTGTGAATCCTTGCCACGGAGGCTTGATGTAATTCTATCCCTAGAGCTGCATTCTCCACTCTCATTGATGTAAAGAACCCCATTGTTTTAGAGATAAGAATCATGGTTGTCATAATTAAAGGCCCCCAAACCCAAAAAAGGGAAAGGAAGTGGTGCTTTTGTGTGTGCGACAATTAAGTGAAAAAAAAATGTTAAAACCTTTGTAGTCAAGTTGGTTTTTCTGGAATTACCCTCTTTAATCTGAAATGATTTTTAGTATGTGGAATGCTTGGAAAATATAGCTGTAGTTAGAGGGTTTTTGGAGGGTTTGGGGAGGAATGAAGGAGAACCTAAGCTAAAGGGCTCTTCAGTTTCTAATTCTGTGTGTGTCTCACTAGCACACTTATGAGCATATGAAAATGTTTTTCCTTACAGTTTATTGTTTCTTTCTTTTTTTTTTCCAGCAAGTGGAAGTAGACTGCCAACAGTGTATGCTTGAAATCCTCGATACAGCAGGGACAGTAAGAAAAATCTAAAATACAGAATTGTTAATGTTAAAAAGGAGGTTGGATTTTAAAAGTAGGGTTTGTCAGTGAAATAGCCCCAGCCTATCAAAAAGAAATTTTCAGTTTGACTGCTGCTGTATTACACTGCTCTGCTTTGTTAAATAACCCAAAAGCCAATGTGGTGAACCTGCCACCGGAACACGGCCAAACCCAGGAAGACTGCCTACACTCACTATGCTCTCGAATGAACTCATGTAGGAAAATAAGACACAAACATCCTATCGCTCTGTCTAACCCCTCAGCCCTTAGCCTCAAAGGAAACCCGCACAACAATTTCACAAGACAAGCCTGGCAGCTGAAATTCGTAGCTTTGCTAATCAAGCGTGAAAGTAGCTTATATTTCTACAGGTACTGCTGTATCCCCCTCCCCAAAGTGGTGGGGAGAGGTTCAGGGCAGGGATTTAGGGGGTGAGGCGGGATTGCGGGGGTGGGGAAGAGTGCCCTTTAGCGAGGGCAGGAGGGGGCTAACCCTCCCCCCCCCCCTTCCTACCAGTGCTGCTTGTTGCTTTCTGTTCCCTTGCTGTCCTGGAGCAAGAGGAAAGCTCACAGCATGGGTCACTCACTCACTTTGGCCCCTGCCCACACCAGCCAAGAGGGAGAGGAACGCAAGGATGTTGGGTGCTGGCAGCGGTAGTAGGAATGAGGGGGAGGCTTCAGCCCCCCATTCCCTCCCTAAAGGGTGCTGCGTAGGGGAGGGGAACATGGGCAGTCCCAGACCTGTGTGGGACACAGCCTGAGCCAGCCCCTTTCACCTGCCTGCTGTTTTGTGTGGCAGCCTATAGGAGAGCCCCAGGATCCCAGCTGGGAATGTGCTGCCCCTCCTCCAGTAGCCGAGTGCCCCTGTCGACTCTTAGAGCACGGCACAGCAGGGAGCTTTCATCTCTGGTCTGGATTTATGGGTTAGTACAGTCTGTAACCCACTAAACCCTCCACCCCTTTTTTTGGTCCTATGAATACAGGGGTGGTAATGGGCCACCTTATCTTGAATGGTCCTTTACCAGATGTGCTCTCTGTTTGATCTGTTACATAGTTTTGGCACTCTTAGTGCCTTTCCCAGAGCAGAAGGTTGTTTCCAATTGGTCCAGTTAAAGATATTCCCTCCCCTCCCCTGTCTCTTGTTAGTGTTTTGTAGAGGTTACCCAGCTGTGGGTTAGCGCTGCTCCAAATTCCGAGCACCCTATCAGCTCCACATCGGAATAAATTGGTGTCCTTATAACACGATGCTGGAATTTGAGGATGAGAATTTCAAATGTATTTTCTTGTGGTGGTGCCCAGAGTTCAGCACTGTACAGATGTTACCCAGGGTTCTTTCAACCCAGACCTCTTGGTAACTTTTACTTTCTGCGAGGTGGTGTCAGGAAATAATTCAGGGGAGACACGGTCGGACGACCGATAGATGGATGGTACAAACAGGAGAATACAAGAGTGCTTTCATTTAAAGCTAAACTTTACTTAGTCTCAAGCACTTACACATGTCTGCAACCGGTTAGTAAAACACCCCCACCCTCGATAGTTACCAGAGTTGAGTGTGGCTCTTGAGTGACACCGAGCAGGCTTCCGATGGCCAGTCTTCCGTCTGCTGGTGGGGACGAAGATGCGTCCAGAAGTGAAGAGTCCTCAAGGAGTCCTTGAGGCGTCCCTCCAAGTGTTCCCAAAATTGTCCCCCCCAACTCAAACTTTCCTTCCCTGTTTATCCATTAGTATTACAATAACATGTCACTCAAAAACTTGTTAGGCAAGCACTTTTTAAAGGCTAGGCAAGAGGTTTTCTTCTGCTCATTGCTTTCACCAGATGCGTTTTTTTCTTTTTCAGAGACTTCATGCTCGGGGCCCTGATAGATACATGTCTTAGGGCATTTAGACAAACTTCCTGTTTTTCTTAATGTATAGCTCAGCGGTTTCACTAGAGATTTGGGCCTCAGGAAGGACACGGGGTCAAGCTGCCCTCTCTGTGGCACCCAAACTCTCCCTTCTTCCCCCTCCCTGACTTGGCCATGCTGTCTAGGCCTATTTTGGGCCTGTTAGCTTGGTTGCTAAAGTTTAAGCAGTAAGCAATAGTGGTTCAGGCACATCACTGGATTTGACGAAATCGCCCCGTACACAGAGACCCAAAGAAGATCGGGTCTCTGTCCCACAGAGCTTGAAGTCAGAGACACGAGGGACGGTACCAAGCAGTAGGACATAGTGGGTGGTGGGTGACCCTCATCATGAAACCTCACCGTTCCATAAGCTAACGATGGGCATGCCTGAATGACCCAAACTCTGGCTTGTGTCCAAACAAATGCTCTGCCAAGCCACTGCACTTGCACCTACTACCTCCTTTCGTAGAGCAGGCCATCCCATGCCACGGCTCTTCTCCAGACTGTGGTGGAAAGGACATTCTTCTCCTTTAGCTGCTTCCCACGTTAGGGAGGGCAGGGTGAAACAGTAGCCTCTCCCGGGCTCCAGTGTGAAGAGAGGCTCCTCCTTTGCAGCAGCTAAGGATGTCCTTTCAGTTCCCCCACCCCTCATGTGGCTGGGCTGGCAGTTGGAGCAGATAAGGAAGGGCCTTGTGCCTCCTGGAGGGATCCCTTCCTGCCTAGGTCATCTGCCCCTCATGCTACTTCTCTGTGCTGCCCAGTTGGTAAGAGCTTTGTAAAAGCTCACTCGCCAAGCCTCTTCATCACCCTGTGGGAGGGGTCACCAAACAAACAGACTTGAATTGTTCGGAGGAAGATCTGCTGCTTAGAAGAGTTTTAAAACACAATTGTTGTTTATTTTGGGAAGCACTTGGATACCATGATGTTGAAAGTAGCCCAGGCAGATGGAAATCACAGTATGGGAAGAATTTCTAGTGAAGGTTCTTTCCCTGACTTGCTATCTCATGCATCTGACCTGGACTTCCCCCAGTCCTGTTTTTCCATAGCTCATCACATTGAATCTTCAATCCATTCACATGCAGCAAATGACTGCTGTACAATTACAGGTGCTTAGATGTGAGCTCACGCTTTCTCCCACACGCTCGTGTTCACAAAAAAACACCAGTGTGTGGCACCCAGCCAGTCTCTGTACAGTATGAGAGCAGGGATCATATTTGCAGACTCACTTCTCTGGCAGTGAAATCTAATCGCTCCCTGGCACTGGACATATAGAATATAGCATTTGAAAGACCACTGCAGATATGTTAATCAAATATTAGCAGTATGCTTTAGATCTACATTAGTCCATATTTATCACTGAAAAATATTTTCCAGATTTAATTCTGTTGCATCTCCTGCCTTTTTTTCTTGCTATTTTTGTCTGTTCCTCTAATAGGATTTTTTCTTCTGCCTGAGGGGGGATGAAGGAGGAGGGAAGGAATTGAGTTAATGTTTTTATTAAATTCATATGCTTCATTGGATTTCTGTAAGGGGTAAAAATGTAAATGTCACGTTAGCTACTACATTCTTATTTCTATTGGAATAAAAGGATTCCTTTTGAAATGTTTGTTATATGTATTAAATAGCTTATTAATTACCTTTTAAAATATTTGATTACAGGAGCAATTTACAGCAATGAGGGATCTCTACATGAAGAACGGTCAAGGGTTTGCACTAGTATATTCTATTACAGCACAGTCCACGTTTAATGACTTACAGGACTTGAGGGAACAGATTTTACGGGTTAAGGACACTGAAGACGTAAGTAAAGGACTTTGTTTTGTGAGCCATTAAAATCCTTCCACAAGTAAACAAGCAGGCCTCTGTTTTTTGAGCAAGTTGATGAAT
This sequence comes from Rafetus swinhoei, assembly GCA_019425775.1. Classification (NCBI taxonomy): domain Eukaryota; kingdom Metazoa; phylum Chordata; order Testudines; family Trionychidae; genus Rafetus; species Rafetus swinhoei. The sequence continues at coordinate 3,295,110 of JAFJHL010000175.1, read as the reverse complement.
GGAAGAATACTAATGCCCTGGATTTTTTTTTTTTTTTTTTTTTTTTTACTATATAATAAGATTGTATTAGATATTTTAGAAAAAAATATTTTTATTTTTAACGTTAACTTTATTGAGCAGCTTTTCAAGAGCTCAGCATCCAAAATTAGGGTTAGATTTCCCAAAAGAACTCTTCTCCCATTGGGGGCATAAATGAATTGGCCAGATTTTTAGATGTGCTCAACGTCCAGGCGTCGCTGGTGAGAATAATAGGAAACACTGATTGCTGAAGGGTTTTGAAAATCTGTCCTTAGTTGATTTTTAACTTTGGTTTTCTTTTCCCAGTATGTGCATGTTCTGTTTTCTAGATGGGCTATATTGGAATAAAGCTGTTTTTAAAAAATTAAACAGATGTTAGTTACTGAATTTTAGTTTCTTTTCCTCTAGCTTTACCATAGGGTGAGGCAGAAGCTTGCATGTTGCCAAACTTTCTTTTAACTCTACAGACATTGTGTATGGCCTACAGGTAAGGCCTTCAGCACTGAAATAAGGCTTTGAGTAGGGAAGTCCTTTTGTTACCAGTTGTACAAGTAATAGGGGCAGCATTGAGCAGTCTGGTTAGTTATGTAGCCGTCCACCATACTGCATGAAGGAGAGATTTACTTTGTATGACCTGTTACTTTAGTGAATACCGTTCTGTTCCCTCCCTGGCCCCCTGAGTTTGCCTGGGACATGAGCAAGGCTGAGGTCTCACTTGTTTCAAGGTGTATTAGATGGGGGTTTTTTTAGCTACAACAGGATAGAATGCAGATAAAGCGCTTTTCCCAATTAGCTTACAGACTCATTTGAGCTAGTTACTAGTTTTTTAATAAACATTCCTAATGCCCTTTTTGAATTCAGACTTCGTTTTGAAAACCTGTTCAATTTCCTGCCTTGATCAGCTGGATCAAAATCAGTTTTCTCTCTGCAAGCTAATTCGCCCAGTCCTCATTGGTGATTGAAAATACTTGGCATTCATAGCAACTAAGTGATTTAGGGTGAGTGAAGATGGTAGATTGTCATGCACCTACGGTAACCTTCTAAGCAACAATGTTATGTGGGAGTTGGTGACAAGCTGGCCATACTGGCCCTGTGTGTGATTTTTAAGTTGCGATCTTTAGCTTGTCGAAATGAATGTCCAAGGCATGCGATCTGCAGGCATCTAGGATGGCAGTTCTGCTTCCAGGTCCTTTTGGGCCTATGGTCTGTTGGGACTGCCAAGAAGGAGTTTGTTGTGTTTATGATGTATATACCCGTCCACCAAGAATTCCTTTTCACATTGGCAACCAAACAGCTGGCAATTGGCTAACTGCTTTAAATCACTACGGGCAAGTTGGTAATGCAGAGTTGCAAAAATGTGTATTCCAGTGTCAGCTCTGTGGAGAATCCTGTGTTTCTATCTGTTGTGAAGGAGAGGACTTTCAGGGCCCTCAGGAGAGCAACTTCCATAAATCCTCCGTAGGCCTCAGTGAGGTTAGGTTGCTTCTGTTCATTATCCATTGCTCCTTCTCTAAAACGAACACAACCAAAACTGCTGTGTTGTCAATGTTGGTTTTGAGCATGAAGGCCATAAGCGGCTGAGGATTCCTGGAACAGCGAACCACGAAAACCTGAGTGGCAGTTTATCAATAGCTGTTTTTCAATTATATATTTGTCCTGCTGGCTTATCTTTAAAGCTTGTTGCTGAGGCTGAAGAGAGCAATACATCTTGGGCTGTTTCCTGAGTGGGATACTGTTTTTAGTAGCAGTGGTTTTAGATCGCAAGTTTGAAAATGTGTATGGTAGCCCTGGGAGGAGGGAGTAAAAACTTTGATACTAATGGTGGCCAAAATTTTGGTCTACGTTCATATTTAGGCACCTATCTAGGGATGTGGTGTGACTTCAGAGATGCTGAGAGCCTGCAGCTCCTGTTGATTGCAGTAGGGATATGTGGTTACTCATCACTTATGAAAGTTGTGCGACCTGTATTTAGATAGTTGGGTTTATGATCCTAACTTTAGGCACCCAGATGAGGGAATTTTAGTCAAACTCTGAAAGAGCATGTTCTCCCTGAATTACAGTGTGTGTGTCAATGGGCTTCTTTTAATATTGTTTTTAAAACTCCTGAGACTTGTAAACACAGGGCAATTTTCTTTGTCCCTCCCACTATTCTAGGATAAGTGGCCTTTTTCCCGAGACTGTCTAACTACTGTGGAATAAGTAATGTTAGTTTTTAAAAAATTCTCAGCTAATGATAGAAAATAATTATTCCTTGGTTAATTTTAGAACGCTTGAAAAAAGTGAAGAAGTATTCTTAAAAAAAAGAACATAAGGAGAATCCCCTAGCTGGCGAAGTACTGATCAACCTGTAGATCATAGGAGAAGATTATATGGAGAAATGCCATGCTTCTGAACTCTGCCATGGTGTCCAACCAGTTCTGTAGCAAACTAGCCGCACTGAGTCGGCCAAATAGCCACATATATAGCCACAAATAGCCTGTTGGACACCATGGCTGTAGATCAGGCCATTCGCAGGAATTTCTCTGGGGGGCTGCTTTTTTTTGTAAATGTGGACCAAAATAGTGAATGCACCCCCCATGGTCCCTCAAGAAAGCGGGGAAATCAGCCCCAGCCTTCCCCCGGCCGGCCAGAGCATGGGGAAGGGAGTCTCGGGCAGCGTGCCGCTCCTGCCTTCCCCTGGCCATCCGAAGTATGCTTACTTAGGGGACCATGGCGGGGTGCTTTCACACCCTTCGTACACACCCCCGCCGCATACAGCCCTGCGATGGCACTCTCACTGTCATTGGAAGCTTTAGTTCTGTTGCATGGGGCTTTCTATGTTTCATGGTGAATTTTGTTTCACCTTAAATCTATATTTCCAAAACGTGTGGTGGAGTTGAAGTAGCAGAAGTTTTACAGGACAGAGTTGGGGTGAACAGTACAGTTGTCTGACCTTCCTCATTTTATACTTAGTTGACAGAAAACGGAAATTAAACTCAGACTAATACAGTTGTTAGTAATGTTTTCAAGGATTTAGCTTGAGGGGTGTGGAAAAGAACCACCAACAACTTAAAAGTAACTTATCTTTGGCCACATTTGCTTCAATCCCTCAGATAGAGACAGACAGCTATAGGATCTCTAAAAACATTCTTAAAACTACAGTACACACCTGGATAAGTGAAGAAACAGATTGACAGAGACAGGCAGATACTCAGAAGTCACCTACTACAGGACGGACTCAATAAAGAAAGCAATAGGATACCACTAGCCACTACCTACAGCCCCCAGCTAAAACCTCTCCCAATTCATCATCAGGGATCTACAACCTATCCTAGAAGATCATGCCTTGTCTCACAGACCTGGGGCGGCAGGCCAATCCTCATTTACAGAGAGCTCCCCAACCTGAAACACATACTCACACTAACTGCATGCCGCACAACAGAAACACTAACCTAGGAATTGATCCCTGCAACAAACCCTCTTGACAACTCTGTCCACACATCTACCCGAGTGACACCATCACAGGACCTGACCACAACAGCTATACCAGCAAAGGCGTGTTCTCCTGCACATCTGCCAATGTGATATGTGCCAGCAATGCCCCTCTGCCATGTACATCGGACAAACCGGACTGTGTCTACGTAAGAGAATAAATGGACACAAATCAGACATAAAGAATGGTAACATGCCAAAACCAGTGGGAGAACATTTTAACCTCCCTGGACACACAGTTACAGACTTGAAAGTTGCCATCTTCAAGCAAAAAAACTTCCAAAACAGACCGCAGCATGAAACTGCTGAGCTGGAATTCATATACAAATTTGACACCATCAGAATGGGTTTGAAAAGGGGCTGGGAATGGTTCACTCATTACAATAAGTTTTCCACTTTCGGTATTCTCACCTTCTTATTCACGTCCACCCTGATTGAATTAGCTCTGATGTGGCACTCCCATCTCTGTATCCCTCCTATCTCGGTTCCCCCCCTCCTCCCCCTTTCACTTCATGCATCTGACAAGTGAGTTGCAACTCAGGAAGGCTTATGCCATAATACAATTTGTTAGACTTTAGGGTGCCACCAGACTCCTTGTCATTTTTTGGCTTTCTTTGAAGTTGGATTGCTTCAGTCATTTATATGGTCCTTGTAGATGAGCTGAGATGCTAGACGCAACTTTTCATTCACATGTTGTTACCTTATCTTCTTACACTCATCCAGTTGAGTAGTGCTGAGGATCAATAAATAGAGCACATGTTTAGGCCACCTAGTAAGTAAGCCATAGGCATTGTATTCAAATAGCCATTACAGAAAAAGCTCTTTGAACAATGCTCTGAAGAATGACCATATAGTGGTGTTAAATATATTTTTGAAACTGAGGGTGGTTTCTTAACGTTTGTACTCCTTTTAAAATATTCATTGTTCCTGAACCTTACTACCTTGCTTTTTAATGAGTGTGATGCCCTCTCTGGTTTAACTGGGTAAACTTTTTATTTAAGTAATACTAATCTTCATTACATGGGGTTTATGCTCGCTGGTAACATGATTAGTTTATTAGCATTCAGGTCGGTGTGCTGAGCTGTTGGACCAGTGACACTGCTTTGCACTGGTATTTGTACCATAGGTTGGTTAAGTTAATCAAACTATGGAGACGGTTTCTGTAATTCTTGTTGAGAATTAAACCTTACTTATTTGTTTTAACTAGTTGGGTGTTAGTTGTTGGATTCAAATTTCCAACTACTGTACATTTTTTCCTGTAAGCCTGGTACTCATGAGAGAGAGAATACAGGTCACCTTGTGTTTAGTGCTAGCAGAATGAGTCTGTTACAATTGCAGCATTTTAACTGTTAAATGTTTTATGTGCAAGAAAAGCATAAATTGTTGCCTTGTGTTTGAATTTCAAAATAGTCAAAACCAAACTTCATTAAATTCAGTTTATTGTGATAAGATTGAAATCTCTTCGGTATGGTTAACTCTTGCCATTTAAAACAACCATGTGTTTTGTATCTCCCCATATCTAGACAAATGTATACCTCATTTACATATTGCATTTTTTCTGCTGTACCACTCTTTAACCTTCTTTAATTAATTTTTAAATGTGTTCAGATGTTCACATTTGTACTGTGTCCATGTCTAGGATAAAGCATCATTTCTTTTGGTCTCATACGAAATGAGAGAGATTCTAAGGAAGCATATTTATTTGTGAATATTTGTTTGGCATAGGTAGAAAGATTTGATCTGAAACAAACTGGTTTGCCTGCAGCTTCTGTTTCATGACTTCAGGTTTTGCTGTAGTAAGCAAACTCTAGTTCCCAAAAATAAAATGTTGTGAGATCTCTTTTGAAACCATATTGTTTTGCAGATTAAATGAGTCTTGAATGTAGTTGACCAAGACTCTGCTTAACAGTTCTATGCAAAATTAAGTATTAAATAATACTAGTAAATGTCAATTTTACAGTATTTAATTAAGTTACTAAAGGAAATGTATAGCAACTTGTTTTCCATCTGGAAAGTGTAGGTTTTGCGGCTCCTTTTTGTGTGCAGTAGAACGGCAAGCACTCCCATTGTCAGCAGCTCTGTAATTTTGTCTCTAACAGTGCTGTGAGGAAACCGTGGTGCATTCATTGTTTAAGTAAAATGCTGCAGTGGAATGGAGTGCAGATCTTACAGTTACCTGCGTGCTTAAACGTGCACAAGGAGCTGGAGAGTTCTTGCTTTAATTCCATTTCAGTATTACAGGAACTGGGATTTTCAGAAAATGCAAATTTTAACAGCAGGATTTAAAGCATAGTCTGCAACCCATGACTTTCTGTACTGTATAGTACAGGACTATATTGGTCCTGCCATGAGGGCAGGGGACTGGACTTGATCTCTCGAGGTCCCTTCTAGTTCTATGATTCTATAATAGTAGTTGGTTTAAAGAGGTAATTTACAGCAGACCTAAAATGGATTAGAAATCTAATGTAATTAGACATTGTAGAGTTGTGAGTTCTTTTCTTTAGCATTCTTATAACACCTTAAATATGAAATCATACCAACTCTGTTGGCTTTCCTCCCTGGTAGTGTGCAGTGATAGCTGCCAGACTACAAGGCTGCAGAGAAACAAGAAAAAGTCTTTTAAAATTCACACATCAGTACCACCTCAAAGGTGTCCAACTGCCAAAGCCTTCTAGAAAAAAGTCCCCATTTGTTGACTGAATTAATTCTGGGTGTTTTTAATAGTGATCAGATTGTCACAAGCTGTGGAATTGTAGCATCTTGTTTGCCACGGAAGCTTTGGGGAGTATATTCTTAGGCAGGGCAATGTTTGATTTATTGACTGTTGACAACATGCTTGGTTTGTACTGTACATGAGATAAACACAGTCGCAGTGCTGAACTGCTTACTGTAGAAAAGAATTTAATCAGTCATCTCCCGGTGTGCAAGAGAGCCCTTCGTTTCCACCCATCATTTCCTTTTCTGTTTCTTGAAAACTCAGCTCTTTGAATGTGTGTAGAGACGAGTCCTTTCTGTTCCCGCCTAATGCAAATAAATCCATAACAAGTCCTTGTTATAGCCAAGGTCACTTTCCTGAGGCACTCCAGTTTCTGGAACACTCCCAGGAAATGTAGCAGGGGCTGCGGGCTCCCTTAGGCACTTCTTCCCCCCTGAGGGATGGGGCGGGTGGTTCCTCAGACAGACAGCAGCTCAGAGAGCAGGTGGTATACATCCAGTTGTTAAACAGATGGTTTGCCCTCATTTTGTACCATCCATACAGCTGTTTGCAGTCCCTGAACCTCCTGAGCAAAGGTGAACTACTGTGGGCCTAGGCCGCATCCAAAGACTAACAAGTCTTTTCATGTTAAAACAAGATTAGTGATTCCATGAAGAAAAGGCGTTTCACCCAGTCCACCTCATCAACTCTTCTGAGTGTGTTGCAAAACAATTAGTTGCCGTTTTTGCTTAATTACACTAGTATCAGTAAACAGGAATCCCAACATTGCCCGGAAGGTTTATTATTGCACAAGTCTTTCCATTTTGTGTGTGCAGAGAACTGTTAATGAAGCATGATCCAAATGAGGAAAAGGAGAGTGCATGTGGAGGGCCATGGAAATCCTTTAGTTTTCTTCTTCCTAGGTGCATGCAATTAGTCCCTTTCCTTGACTCTCCATAAATCAAGACTGTCCATTTATTCTCTATGGTTTGACGACAGACTTCCAGGTCACTCAGGCTGACTGCATTCAACAGATATCTCAGGAAATACACTATATATCCCGTTGTCTGAAACAAGTTAAGATGGCAGGCACTTTAACCTCTTGTCGCTTGGAACCATCTCAGACCACCTCACAATAAACTTTGTGGAACGTAGCCTTCTCAAGCTGCGGTATTTCCATTTTTTAGACCGTGTGGTGAATTGTCAGTGAAACTTGGTCCGAGTGGCCGCATGTCACAATTTTCCCTTCGCCCCTGTCCAGCAGGCTTACCTGAAATGTAATCTAGTCTGATAGTTCAGTGTAGCTGTGACTCTGTGGATTATATCCGGATATACTGGATATACACCAGTCATCTGAAGAAGTGGGCTGTGCCCATGAAAGCTCATGATACCATCTATATGTTTTATTAGTCTATAAAGTGCTACCAGACCATTTGTTGTTTTTTAAGTTTATCCTGCTGTTTGTTAGGGATGTTAGCATGTAGTCCTTTACACGATTAACTGATAAACCTGGGCTCATCGGTTAATCCTAAAGGTGCTCGTGGGGAGTGGGCTTGAAAAATCCAGTGGTAAGACGTTTACAAAAATAAATGTTGGCTACCATCCCTCCTGTTTATATATATTCATATATCGTGCTTCTGAAAAGTAGCCCTGCCAAACAGAGACAATGATTTTGGGAGAAATAACACTTGCTACTGATGGCTTTGGTAGGCCAGTCTGGTGATATGTATGCATTTGTTGGAACAGTGTTTGCTCACACGCTTCTCATTGTGCTCTCCACACAGGTTCCAATGATTCTGGTTGGCAATAAATGTGACCTGGAAGATGAACGCGTAGTCGGCAAAGAACAGGGTCAGAACTTAGCAAGACAGTGGTGTAACTGTGCCTTTCTAGAATCGTCTCCGAAGTCTAAAATCAATGTTAACGAGGTAATACTAGCTATGTCATTGCTAGGCAATAGTGGATGACTTTTATGCTTTGTATATTCTAACGTCTAATATCATTAATGCCATGTGCAGGCCATTTTACATGTCTTGTTCATCTAGGTTTAGGGTGCTTCTGGAATTTTGATCTTGGGTACTATAGCTGTGTTGTGTTCATTGTAATGAAATACCTTGTTTTCTCCAATGTGCCTACAGGTGAGATTTGTCTTCGTGTAAATGGTTCCTGTATAGAACTTTAGCTAGAAATGGAGGGCCTAAGTGAGGCGATTTCACCCAAAATAAGCTTTATCAAAGGGGATATGTAAATTCTTAAGACGCCCTCTTCTCAATGCTGGTGTTTGTCTCAGGATAGTTCTAGCCATGTTGTTTACTCTGCTCAAGATTCATTTCCTTTGCTCGTTTCTGATCAGCTCTGTTGTAGTGTCTTGGTGTCATACCAAACAGATGCCTTTCGACTCTCTGAAAGGAAGAGTTTTCTTTGCTCTCTTAAACTGCTATTTTAGTGTGGCCAAGTCCCAGCGCACGAGTGTCATCAGGGCAGGTTTCGCTGGAAAACACCTGTGCAAATAGGCGTGCCTTCCACTGTGGCATCAAGGCTCCGGCAGTCAGACTCCACCAGCTCTCCAGCGGTACTAAGCTCCTTAGCCTCCGCTGAGCGTTTCCTGGCTGATGGAGCAGCCATGGAGGGGGAAGTGCCCTCGTGGTGGGCCTATAGGGGGATTAAAGATGAGGAAACTCGGAAGAACCGGGGATTGGCAGCTAATGGGAAGTGGTGTCAAGAGGGAAGCAGATATGTACTCCGTGCTGCACTCAGACCCCAGGGCATCAGTCGCAGCCCTCACAGCGAGCTACGTAGGCCAGTCAGAAAACCATCCATTTTTTGGACAATACATCAGATTTCCACCCCCCACTTAGTAGTGATTGAGGGGCTCTGTGGCCAGAGGGACACGCCAGTGAACTGCGCAGGAAGGGGAGAGAGTCACTTGCACACAATGAATCTGTTAAACTCATGAGTGACTGTGTCCAGCGCAGTCACAGGACAGATAAAAGCATCCCTAACGAGTGAACCATGATATTTCCAGTCCCTCTCAAACATGTATTCACTCCACTAGCACGCCATAGAGAAGATGATTACCATGGACATTAATCTCTGCATGGAGCTCTGTTAAATGGGGCAATAAATTAGGAGGCTGAGTCTTTAGATCCATGGTGTCCAACACACTAACCACGTATGTGTGGCTATTTAGCTGGTTGAGTGTAGCTAGTTCGCTTTAGCAGTAGCCACTATAGTTGGCTGGTTGGACACTGGCTTTAGATAGTCCAGGCAAGTATCTGAATCCCCAGTTACCCCAGATGGCTTCCTTACACGTGCACGTATACAGGGACCATGTCGTGGTGTCTAAGATGCCTTTGACTCCCAAGTGGCAGCTTAATCAGTTTTGTGAAATTTGTCTTTGTGCCGGATGTGCTGGTTTCCAGGGCACCTATCGCCAGGGCATTTCAGCCTGATGCGATACCCCGCCACAAGCCTCTCTCATTTTAAATTGGAGACCATACCAAAAAAGAGCGTTTCATCATCTGGTTGTGACAAACACAAAAGCTGGGAAAAGCAAAGATAAGGAAGACTCGTTTTCTTAGGCAAACTATTATGCAGCATGTTTGTTTAGGCTGCAGTGGTTGAATGGCAGAAGTGTTGGCCTTAATCTTATTTTTTCTGGCTAATATGGGGTTTTATGCTCTTTAAATGTATTAAAATATGGAGGGGAGGGGAATTAAATTCTTTGGCCATTAGCTGAAAAGGCAATGTTAAACACTTCACATACACAGTAAGCATCTAAGGAGTTTCTTTGCATACTCTAGTAGCTCTTCAAACGTTATCTTTCCGGTGGCTTATACAATTCTTATATTAGGTAACTCTTTTTGAGGGACTGTCGTTCCTGTGTCACAATCTTCTATGCAGACCTGTAGCAGGAATCTCTCATGTCCACTAAAAACACCTAAGAGAGTGACCCTAGATTTTCCAAAGTGACTGGTGATAGTTGTGCACCTCCAATTTTGCTTGCCTACTTAGATTGGGAGGCTTTTTTTCCCCCCAGAGTAAGCGTGCTCAGCACTTTGAAAAGTTCAGGCTTTTTTACATGGGCGGTGGGTATCATAGGCAGGGAAAGGCACTGCCTTCCCGAACTGCTTCACCTGACCCCACCCATGCTCCACAGAGCCACTCCCACAGCCTGCTGTTGTGAAGCCAGAGGCTGGGGCAGGCAAGTTGGGGGCTGCAACCACTCTGGCTGTCCAGCCCTGGGGCTGGCTGCTCAGCTGCAGGGAGGGCCTTGATGGTCAGGAGTGTGGGTAGTACAGCCCCAGCCCTGGGGCAGGCTGCAGCCACACTCCAGGGCTGGGAGAGACTGCGACTGTGCTGCCCGCTTGCTCTCCAGAGCTCTGGGGCCAAGGGAGGGCAAGGGCCAGCGGTCATATTGCGGGGCAGGAGGGGTGGGCTGGGCAGGGGCCAGCAGCGGCTGCAGCGGGGATAGAGGCCAGGGCTCTGGTGGGCAGGGCTAAGCCATGGGGACAAAAAATCTTGTCCCCTGGCTTGTAAAGACAAAATACTGGAAGCGACTCATCACCAGCAGGGGCAAGGCCAGTTCCTTTCCCTACAGAAACGGCCTTCCTCATCTCTCACCCAAATTGTTCTTTTACGTCCAAAGTGTGTTCAGCGGTTAGGGACAATCTAGTTTGACCTTATGGAATACAAGCTGCTGGTTTTGCCTCAGGCTGACAACATAAAATGGTGGGGAAGAGAATCCGAGGGGGAAGGAGAGAGCGAAACTTAAATGCTGCTAACGTTTTATTTGCAAAGCTCGCACGTGATGCTGGCTTTATCGTTTAATTTCAAACCAGTGGGCTGTGTTTCAGTGCTTTGCAGGAGATAGTATCAGGAAAAGTCACATTTCCAGATGTTACCATTCATATATACAGCTATTTTTTTTTCTTCGCTTTAAAGCTGTTTGGAATCAGCAGGCGTTTGTGAGCCATAAGTCACATCAGGAAGGGAGAAGGTAAACAATGAGTCGGGTGGGGGCTTCTGAGGGGGGTAAAGAATCCTTTTTGATGCTGTGAGGCAGCACCACACGTCCCTGCAAAGCTAGCTCTGCCATGAGTAAGCTGCTAAGTATCATTGTAGACGGGGAAAACAGTAGCAAAGGCGTTCCCAAGAAATGCTCTTCAGGGAGAGTAAGGAGACTGTGCAGGACAAATGTCTGTTGCTCTTCCATGCTAATTTTATTAGCTAAGTCTGGGCTTCCCCACAATTTTGGGAAAGAGAAGGGGGATGAGGTAAGTCACCAGAGAGCCCCAACATGTCCTGCAAAAGCAGAACTTGAAAAACGCCCGTCTGCCACGGAGCAGATGGAAGGAAGGTTTTAAGAGAAGAGCCAGGAACTTGAGGACCTGAAGCTCCAATATGGTAAAATGACTTTCTGCTGGGCTGTTGCTGTAATGTTGCCCTGACACCATATTAATCAGCCCAAGGAGAGTAGCTCCTCTCTGTCACAACCGAGCATTGTTGGGCCTCTTTCTGCTTCCCGCTCAGCACTTGTACGATAGTCGGGATACCCCTGCGCTAAGTTGATCTTCAGGTCCTTTTGGCTGTTTGCCACCTGCTATAAATTACTACCTTTTAATGTTTTCTTTTAATGAAACAAGTAATTCCATATCTTACATTTGCAGCCACTTAGGAAAAGTACCAATTTGCCAGCCAGACAAGTTAGCCCCAAATGGTATTTCCGTGGCTCATGGTTTGCTAAATACACCTTTCTCTTTCAGATCTTTTATGACCTGGTCAGACAGATAAATAGAAAAACACCAGTGGAAAAGAAGAAGCCTAAAAAGAAGTCATGTCTGCTGCTTTAGACCCAGATCATGTAGCAGCTCTGAGCCAGGTAAGAGGCAAGGAACTGACTGCCTGAGACACAGAGCTCCCTCTTTGCCCTTTTACCCCCTGCGGAAATCTTGTGGCCTTCCTGTGACTCATGGCCTTAGCTAAGGACAATCACAAATGTGGGAGGGGCAGGAGTTTCAATGGCAAAAAAATGAAAAGCTGCCCACCAAAAAAAAAAAAAAAAAGAGGTTGGACATGTGCTGTAAATAATCTTCCTGTGTATCTTGGCAAGATGCTCTGTGCTCCAGTCACTGTTACAAACTACTCCTGAAAAGAGACCATCCTTTTCTTAAGCCTCATGTTTTGGACAGAACCATGCCTGTGCTCCTACAGAGTTGTTACACATCTTCCATGCCCGGTACCCTTATGGGTATTGTGCTCGCTATGCATATGTTACTTTATAAGTCTCCCCTCCGTTCCAAAAACTACTTCATTAGACAGGAGAGACATCTTCAGATGATGTAGTTGATGTTGCAGTTAGGTATGTGAAAGCTAGATTCAAAAGAATTAGAGGCAGCATTGCTTGGACATAAGCAGCTGCTACACTGGTCTTTCAGTTTCTTTAAGTTGTCTTAAACTTCCTGAACAATGAATGTCTCTTGCTTTCCCCCCCCCCCCCCCCCCCCAATCTATCAATAGGTGCATGTTTCGCAGTTCTGCTAAGGTTGTACCAGTAGAATTTATCTGGAGAAGCACTCTGTTTATTCTGCAGCAGCGATGTATCTTTGCGGAAAAACTAACCCCCCCAAATATTTCTAAAATGAATTGCTTCGTTTCTGAAGATTGCATGAATCACTGGTCCTCTGCCTAGCTGTTGTGTCCTAGGTCTCTCTAATCTCTATGACTGTCATGTATCTTAGTTCATGAAATGTTAACATGTCCTGTCTTTAAAAAGCTTTCAGATTGGTCAGGGTTGGAGCAGTCAGCTGACTTCCTTGGTGCAGGCTTGTATGCAGGAATTTCTGGGGCGGGTGCTTTTTTTGTAAATGTGGACCACAAGGGTGCGAATGCACCCCCGATGGTCCCCCAAGTAAGCGGGGAAATCAGCCCCAGCCCTCCCCCGGCTGGTCAGAGCATGGAGGAGGGAGGCTGGGGCAGCGCGCCGCTCCTGCCTTCCCCTGACCGGCTGGAGCATGCAGGGATGCTTTCGCACCCTTCGCCGCCCCCGCGCACCGGCCTGTGGTGGTTTCTAGTGGGCTGGGGCTTTATGTAGTTTACCTCTAGCCTTTCCTCATGATTTGCATGCCAAACCCGAATATTTACAAGTAAAGACGGGAAAGAAATACGGTTTATAAAAATCCATACCAGATACTTCTCCCGTTTCCTACACCTCAGGCAATGGATTTGAGTTTAGTCAGTGTGGCGTCAGCCAAGCTAACTCCATTCTTAACTCAGTCTACTACATCGTGATGTTTAGCAGAGGTGCCATCTGCTGGTCTGTCCCTATTATAAGTTAAGCCATTTGCTGCTGGCCCTTCACTGCAACAGCTTTGCAGCTGGTACCACTTTCATTGGACCAAATGGAATGCTGTGATACGTTACGTTGTTCCTCTTGCCCCTTGAGCAGCAAAGTGAGGACACACTTAGGCTACGTGCTGCTCAGACTGTAAATTACGGGTAAAAATGTGGATATGCAGCTTTGTTGGTAAAGGACTCGCTGGTAGTTTTGTATTAATAGAAATGTTTGTCTGACTCGAATATTCACAATATCAGTTTGTCTGCTGTGCTTGCCATTGCTGGCCTCGTCTTAATTCGTTTAATCTATTTGTTACAATCCCAGCTTTCAAGAGAGGCTTTAATGAAGTCGCTAACTCATTATCCATTTAAAGAAAACCGTAAGGGATGTTTCTAGTCAAATAGTCATTTTGTTAATGAAATAAAACCACAGCGGCTCCGGTTTTTTGCATTCCTGACTTCCAAAATGAGTGACTGGGTATCAAGCAGAGGAGTTGCTATGCTGCGGTCTCAGATGAAATGCAGGCCATGTTGCTATGACAGTAGCACCCAGCTGTTCAAGTCAGGAATGTCCCAAAGAGTTGACAAGTGGTTTCTAAAGAATCGATGAGTTTTTCTTCCTCTGTTTCAGGGATAGACAATCATTTTTGCGGGGGGGGCCATTTCAATGAACTTTGGAAGTGTCTGCAGGCCGGCTCCACCCCCCAAAAGATGGGGCCTTATGCTGAAGGGGGGTGACTTTGGGTGGAAGGGGTGGTTCCCTCTAGGCGCTGCACGCCCCTGGCAGGGGGAGGAGACTTTGCGCACTTCCCTACCCTTAGGCCAGTTGGGACTTGGGGCCGGGGGGAGTGCGTGAAGTCATTCTCTGTTCAAAGAAGCTGGTAGCGCCCTCCTCCCGCCAGGGGTTCATGATACCTAGAGGGAGGAGGGAGCCACCTGCCGCTTTGAACAGTGAATGCCTTGGCACACACCCCCACCCCAGGGTCTCAATTGGCCTGGGGGCAGGGGAGTGGCAAAGTGGTCTGTGGGCCACATCCGGCCCCCGGGCCATATCTTGCCCACCCTCGCTCTACTTCTAAATACATATGGAGAAATTACAATGGAAATAAATCACAATGATGAAGTAAAATAACCCACTTTAGCAGAATGCTAAGTTTGTTCTCTGCTTTTCCTTCTATGGCCAATTATTAGGAATGATCTTTGGGCCTTTGTTTAAGATCTTTCATATCTGTGAGGATTTAAGAAAGCTTCTAATTTTTTTTTTCCTTATCACATCCTAGATTGCAGGAATGAAGAACTGTTGCCTGATTGGAAAGTGCCAGCATTCCAGATTTCAAAAAATGACAACAACATATCTGAAGAGGCTTCTCCTGTTTTTATATATTATGTGAAGAATTTAGATCTTATAATGGTTTGCACAAGATCCCTGGAAAAAATAAATTGCTCTGTGTATATCTCTTGGAAATTAAAACAATAGTATTTCTCCTTTGCAATAGCGGTTAACAGATGTGAAAATAAATATAATTGACTCTAGTGTATAATTATACAAAAGAGCATGGGTGCATTTCAAATGTTAGAAATTGCTACTATAATTAAAATTATTTCATATTGACCTTTTTTATCATCATTCTTCCCCATCAGGCACTAAAAATGTTGAACCATTATACTTTATATCTATAACTACATAGATATGTACTATACAAAATTTCCCATGTGCTATCAGAAATTTCCCTTTGAACTCACTGCAACAAATAACTTTTTGAGTCATTGACTTTATTTTATATTTAAAAGTTACGGAATATTATTTTCTGCCATTATATTCTAATTAAAAATATTTGTGCATAATGCTTTGGAAAAATGGGTCTTTTATAGGAAAAAAAACCTGGGATTACTGATTTCTATGGCTTTCAAAGCAAAAATATATAATATACTAAACCAACTCTAATATTGCTTTTGTGTTTTACTGTCACAGATTAAATTACAGCTTTTATGAATGATTAAATTTTAGTACATTTTAATTTTGTTTGTGTGTTTTGTTAGTTTTCATGTTCTGGTTTTCGTAAAGAAATGTTTTGTGAATTTCTTCCTGCCACTGCAGTAGTTAGTTTTCTGTTGCAATAAGTCCCAAGCACATGATGGGTATGCCAAGGAACTGTCTTCATTGATGTATTTAAATCAGACAACACAGTAAAGTACAGCAGGCGATTTTTAAATGCTGTGTATATGCCTTTGGATATTTAAAGATTGTATTCTGCTGAAAGTATCCCTCTGTATAATTATTTTTGTATGTAAAAAATGAGTTTAATACTCAGTCAAGGTCTGTGATCTTCAGTGTGACATGATCTTGTATTTCACTGAGGGAATCTTTGTTTGGTTATTGTTAATTTTCACGGCAGCAGCCCAAGAAAGAAGTTACGTGCAACATCGCAAGTGAAGCTGTGGACTGGAGAAATGATTTGGAGTAAATATAATTGCATGGAAGCTACCACCAGCTGTTACTTTTTTTTAGTGAGAACTCGCAGTGACTATTAGTATTGAAGAGGTTGGCAAGCTTGGACTGATGAGTACAGCGAGCTGAATGTGTTTTATTTACTTGCTCCCAGTTTCACAATATTCAGCATGTGCAGTGTGGAGAGGCCCTATATGCGTTTGTCAAACTCGCTCTTTGTGTACTAGCAAAAAAATAACAGCTTTCTGTTACTGATCTTGGGCCTGGTTTCCCCAGTTCAGATCCACGTTGGTGACTTATTCCCATTGTAGGCCCCGAGTAGGTGAGAAGAGAACAAGGTCTAAGTCTCCGCTGTTGTGACAGTGGAGCAAATTCAAGCAATCCTGCAGCCCTTTTTGTCCAAAGGCACAAAACAGGAAGTCCCAAACTGAACTGTAGCTAAAAGATTGTTCAGGGATCGGTTTGCAGTTTTACTGGAAACGAGACACTTCCTTCAGCATGTTTTCAAAAAGGTGAGATGCTGGTGGAGCAGCTGAATTATGCAGAGACCCTATGCAGCCCTGAGGAGACTGAATGAAAGGATCTGGATGAAAGTGATGTGGCACATGTCTCTACGCTCCTCAGTTACTAGGCAAAAAATTGAGTTGCTTAGCTGTGTCCCTCCGCTGACTCCAGTATGCATTTCTGTCTCTCGGAGGACCAGAGGCATGGTCCCGGGAGGTTAGTCAATACCTTTACTAAATGTAAAATTATTTTTAATAATGATTTTAGCAATAAAGCAATTTTAATGTAACAGCTGATCATGGTTACAGATGTCTGTTCTATAAATAAAAATCTAACCTTAACTGTATAATCCACTGAGCCACTAGATGGGGCTGTAGTAATACCGCTACCATGGCTCTGAACCTTTCGTTAAATAGGGAAATCTTTTTTCCTAAATGTACTAGCGCCCTCCATCCACCCTGGACTGTTTAGAAGGAGCGTGGCTGAGGGTAAAGCAGGAGGGACCGGAGAGAAGGGGAGCCAGGGTTGTGTAGAGGATCGGGAATGGGCTTGGGAGGGTGGATCTGGAGTGGAAAATGTAATGCATACATAATTCCAGACCTGGGCGCGCTGGTGCATGGGTGACGGGTATGCAGGGAACCCCTATCGATGCAATGCACACTCTGCCGAAGCTACACAATGTGTGAAATGCTAGTTCAACCTCCCTGTGTTGTTGTAGTCAGTGGAGGTAGCACTAAAACGCAGGCGGTGGAGAAGTTGGACATGAAGCACAGTGCAGCTTATGGATATACACAAAACCCATGGAGCCTTGCCTAGTTCTCAAAGGTAACTTATTGCTGGAGGTCACCCTAAAGCTGTGTAAGATGCATGTCTTAGCAATTTTTCTATTAAGGATCCCGCCTCTGGGAAGATAAAGGCTGCCTGTCTCACTCATGATGTGCTTTAGGTTGAAAGATTTACAGCATGCTCTTAATACGATGGAAAAGTGATTTACTTGGTTGAATCTCTTCACGTCTCTACTTTTTCCCACTGGGTGGCACTATTTGAAAACAGCTTTGCATGATGCATAGTGTGAGAAATCGGGATTTTAAAACGGGTGTTTTAATTTACTTCTCTAATTTAAGAAAAACAAACAACCTCTGTTTAAAATGTGGAAAAAAATTAGTTCCTGTTTGGGATGAGGTAGCACCTGACATCTGAACACATCCTGAAAGCCAGAAGACCCTGGAACTTTGGTGCGGATGTTTGTGTACTCACTCAGAGCTCTTGTAAAACCCAAAATGCCTTGATGCACTGGCTTACTCTCCGATCTAGTGCTCTCATTGGATAACGTTTAAAAAGACTATAACTAATGGACTTGAATCACAAAAGCCCACATTCTGCCTTGAGAGACACTTCTGCTCTTGACTTCAGTGGCAGCTGCATGTTCTTATTTGCAGGCTAGATGTGTCCTGAAGCAAATCATTTAATGTTTCATTGGTTTCAGTAAGAGTTCACTTACAAATGTTCTAGATAAATGTTAAAGTAACGCTCTTCTCTGATCAGAAGTATTCCTGTTCCTAACATCCATGGACACAAAGTAGGATTTAGCTAGCAGGAGGGGGCACATTTCAAAATTTCACTTGAGTTACAGAGCCCCTCAAGTCATCCTGGGTGTAATACCATTGACTGCAGTTGGGTTACACTTTATGTGCTCTACCACCATCTGCACAAACACGGTTCTCCAAACTAAAATTAATTAGCTCACATTTATCTTTTATGCGGCTGCAGACAATGTCCTCTAAGGATTTACATGAGTTTGATCAACTAATATCTATGACTGTAACTCCTGGCTTACTGAAAACCGAGCCGGTTGTTACTGCAGTTGTTACTTGACTTTTAACCCACTTGGTTGTGACTTGATTTTTAACCCATGTGTGCCAATAGGCTTGTGGCTGAAAGGAAATTATTATATGATTCTGTCTTGCTAAAACCAAACTCAACCTGGGGCCTAACCCATGAATTGCAAGCTTCACAAACATTCTGGGTAAGGCTATGCAAATACTAGCATTTCTTAGGTCCTTCAGGGTGAGGGGTGCAGGAGTCAGGACAGGAGGTGGGGTCAAGGCAGCAGGTGGTGATGCAGGAGTCAGGGAAAGGGACTGGGAGATCAGGGGAGGCTTACCACCTGTTGCGGCAAGGATAGCGCTCCGTTGGCTGGTGGCTCCTCGCAGTGGGTGGCAGGGCTGGTTCCTTCCCGGTTTATGCTGTGGCTGAGGGCTGGTTAGGAGGTAGGGGCAGGGCTGCTTAGTTGGGCCAATGGCCAGCAATATGGAGAACCCTGCTCCCAGTGGGCCACTCTTTTCTTGGTGTACCCCCCCCCCCCCCATGGTTACTCTGCAGTATAACTCTTCCCCTCTGCTCGCTGCCCCCTGTGGTCATTGCGGAGCATAACTGTCCCTTCTATCACACCTCTCTCCTTCTGTGTTATGGAACACAATCAAATTCCAGGCACATCCCTTTGTCCTGGTAAAACCACACCCTGACCTTGCTTTAAGTTAGGAGAAGAGGAAGCTGCCTACCAAATTTGGTGGTCCTAGCTCTTAGCGTTTAGGAGGAGTTCTTGCACAAATGGACTCATGGATGGATGCACTCTCAGATGCACCAACTCTCTCCAATGTATATAAAGATCTATCCAACACGTCCCTTGCTGTTTTGATTTCTTATATCCAGCATTACCCTAAAGCTCTATATTTTAACTAGAAACTGTTTCTAAAGCAAGGCCGAAACGCTAGCTTACAGCCCACTGTCCCCTAGGGAAGGCAAAGGACAGGTGCTTTGCTAAGGCTAGAAGAGCATTTGGTGTGCGACAACTGTTGTACAGTTGCAGCACCAATTGGGGCAGCTCATTAGATTGGTTATATAACAAATTTTGCCAAACTCAAGGCCTCGCTTACACTAGAAGAGTTTGCTGATGTAGCTATCTCAGAAAACCCTTCTAGTGTAAACACAGCTTATAGAAGCAGTAAGGGTATGTGTATCTGGATAAAGGTTTCCGGGTCTCTGAACAGAGTACTGTACTGCCAAAAGAACTTTTTTTGCTAGCATAACTCTGTGTACGCTAGGGCTTTTTCTGGTATAATTACATTGGTCAGGGAGGGGGCAAATGCATGGTCCTCCCAGGAAAATGTTCAAGTGTAGACGAGGCCTATCTAGGTCCATGATATATTTTTGTTATCTAAACAAACAAAAAATTCAGCGGTGAACTCTACACCACAACCCACGCACCACAGAGATGCAGAAACTGAGATTGACTTTCCGTGGCAAAGGCTTAGTTTACACTAGAATGTTTTGCTAGCGTAGTTGTGTCTGAGTGTGAAAATAATGGTACCCGTGACCAACAGCGCTGCCGGCAAAATCACGACTGTCTAGACCTAACTATACCCGCAGTTCCTTTTTGATAGCTTATGATCGGGCTATACTGGCATGGGTATGTGTCACAGGGGTGTGAAAAATCCACTCTCCCCAAAAGAGATATAGTTAAGCTGTCCTAATTGCCAGTGTAGGCAGCAGCAGGTTGATGGGAGAATTCTCTTGCTGATTTAGGCTGTCTACCCTAGAGAAGTAAAATCGCGTTTCTTTGGCTAACCGGTTAAACATCCGCCTGGGGGCTGGAAACCTACCACCACAATCATGGCTGATCCAGCCTAGCTAGAGCAGCTGCTGCCTGCTGCCCCCTCAGCACGCCCTGCCGCAGGTCCCTTGTCTGTGCCCTCTCCGCTCCCGGCTGGAACAGCCCCCTGTCTGTGGCAGGCAGGGAGTGTTCCAGCCCCACTGGTAATTCCTAGTCTATGCCTTCACTTTTAGCACTAAAAGTTTAGTCATTCAGGGGTGCGAAAAAACACCCTCCCTCAGTGATAACTTTAGTGCTGAAAAGGGCCAATGTAGACAGCGTTACAGCTACTGCCCCTCTTTGGGGGTGATTTTTGTAATTCCCAGGAGAGCTCTCCCCCAGCGCTGAAGC
The DNA here is from genome assembly GCA_019425775.1 of Rafetus swinhoei. Classification (NCBI taxonomy): domain Eukaryota; kingdom Metazoa; phylum Chordata; order Testudines; family Trionychidae; genus Rafetus; species Rafetus swinhoei. The sequence continues at coordinate 3,274,635 of JAFJHL010000175.1, read as the reverse complement.
ATGACGGCCCTGCCCAGGTCCCCACGCTGCTGCGGCTGCACTGTAGCATGAACCTCACAGAGGTACCCTTCATTACTGCCGCATGGGGAGGTAGATGACTTCCATAGCAAGGGACGATCCCTTCCCATCACTGCAATAGGGGTCTGCATTGAAGTGCTGCCACTGGGCTGTTGTAGCATGTAAGTGGCCACAGAGCCCTGGTTTCACTCCGGGAACTGGTTTAAGCTACTTTCTTTTGCCAGGGTGAGTTGTCTGTCCACTAAGGGGAAGATCGTTGATGTAGCTCTTCCACTACATCTATAGTAGCAAACTCTTTGTCCTGTCAAAAAGGCCTGACACTAAGGCTATGTCTACATTACAGAGCTTTTTCGGAAAAACGGCAGTTTTTCTGAAAAAAATCACGGAGCGTCCACACCTCAAGCATGTTTTTGCGCAAAAAAAAATCAAAAGAACAGAGGGGGTTTTTCAGGGTAGATATTTCTCATTCTACGAGGAAGAACACCTTTTTGCGAAAGAGCTCTTTCGCCAAAAGGCGTGTGTGGACGGGGAAGAGGGGTTTTTTTGCGTGGAAAGAGGAAAAAGCACAGGTACCCTACTATTCCGTCTAATCAGTGCTTACTTTCAAGAGAGCATCCAGGCAATCTGGACGCTATCTTTCGCAAAAGCACATCACTTTTTCAATGCACTTTTGCAGTGTGGACGCGCTCTTGCGCTAGAAGTTTTTGCGGAAGATCTTTTCCGATAAAAGCTTCTTGCGCAAGAAGCCTGCAGTCTAGACGTAGCCCCAGTGAAATGCAAAAAAAGTTACCAGTCTAAATAGAGCAAGATGGGTTGTAAAAATTGTCTCCATTGTAACCATCTCGGATACTTCTGGGATCTTGTAGAAGGCTACCGGGCCTGGAGAAAATTAATTTTTAAGATAGCAGTGTCCCATTAATTTTTCTCCCTTTAATACATTATTTATGGTACACAACAATTGCTGGTTACCATAGAAGAATTATGCAGAAGAGCAGAGTGAAGCAGTAGCAGGAAGGAAGCTCCCTAAAAAAAAAAAAAAAAAAAAAGCTGTGAAATGCAGCCTCCTATTGTGCTGGATGGTTTCTATAGACCAGAGACTCATTCTCCTTCACCGCCCAGATGGGTTTATTAAGACTCAAGCTCTTTCTGGTGAGCAATAAAATCCTTACAGTTTAAATAACACAGAGAGTATCTCCCAATGGCTGTGTTTTATAGCACGCTCTAAATCATTGAGCCCATAATATTTAATTTTTACAAGGCTGCTGATGAATGCTGCATTTAAACCCCTCGGGTTGGGTGTGCGCCAGTTTTCCCACTGGGATCGTAATTCCAGTCCCTGTTGCAAGGGCAGACAAGGGCAGACCGCTTCCCTGTTGCCCCCTGTCAACAGAAGCATTGTTATGCTAATTTCAGCCAAAGCTAAATGGTTTTAAGTGACTATTTTATTCTGTGATTGAGCTATTAATGGGCGCTCCCCAGGACTGAAATCCTGAAACACAGATTTAATGAGAAGGTAGGCACTGAGGATGTGTACATGGAGATGAATAGAACAAGCCCAAGCAGACACAGCCCTCCCTTTGATATGGAGGAAAAGGGTCTTTCTAATTATTCACCAAATAAACATGTAGGTGGGAACATTGTGGCAACAGAATTCCAAATGAGAGAAGTTAGTGAGTAGAGTGATATTTGGCCAATGCCAGAGAAAATACTTTCCCAAATTGCATAATTAACCTGTGGAACTCATTGCCACCGGATATGCTCAAGGGTTCAAAAAAGGACTGAGCATTTATACTGATATCCATAAAGTTATAGTAAATATGACTATAACATGAGCTTTGGGAGCAATATAAATTCTCCAGCTTTCAGGGCATAAACCTCTAGCATGGGGAGTCAAGAGGAAATGTCTCCTGAGGGCACCTTATCCTACATCTTCCTCTTATAGACTTTCTTTTTTCTTTTCCCTCTAAAGAATTTGCTGTTGGGCACTAGCACATACAGGATATTGAATGAGCTGGCCCATGAGCAGCCAGGCAATTCCTATGAAAGACTTTCCATGTAATCTGAGCCAGTCAAAAAATGCTAAGTATGTTTTGTCAACATTTTTCTTTAAAAGTTGACATTTTGAAGAAAAAAACTGAAATGTGAAAAAAAACCATGTTTTTTGGCTTTCTTCCCTTCCTCTCCACCCCCATTTTGCTGCTGAAAAGGGAGAAGAAAAGGGAAAACTAATCCCAATCCTTTTATAACACCTGGGATTGCATTTTATGTTTTGTTTTATGTGTGCAGCCAATTCTGCCTCTAATGGTCTTACTCGCTGCTCAATTGACTCTCCTTGTTCTTTGTTAATAAACTTATTTTTTATTATGAATACCTCTTCATGCTGGGGTATTAAGCAAACCGTGAATCCTCATTGAATCAAACAAATCGGTGAGTACAGTGTTCCTTTGGGCTCGGTGTACTGGTAATCACGGAGCGTGTCGACTGGCAGGGGCTGGACATGACCGGGGGATGCTGCCTGAGAGTTTGGGAAGTGCCTGGTATTAGGCCAAAGTAAAGGCTGGCAGAGCTCTGAGGAGAGGGCGAGAGTGGCTGAAGGGAGTGGACACCCAGCTCCCACAAGCCACGTTCCTTCACACTGGAGGGAAACGAGTAACAAGGTGACACTCCGTTGTGAGAAGAACTATCACGTTTTGGCTCTGAGTGGCTGGGTTGGTATTCGCGGGCCTGGCAGCTCGAAGGAGGAGGAGGGGTCCAGCCAGGACGAATGCGCTATTGTTTGCAGCCAGGGGGCCCAGAATTGCCCAGTCCTGGGCAAAGTGGAGGGGAGGCAGCGCCAAGCTTCTGGAAGGGGCAGAGCAGGAGGCAGATCCCTTAGCACTGCCCAGACCTGCCCCGGCCCCCCCTCCCCCCAGATGTCAGCACTGCCCAGACCACACTGCCCTCCCCTGCCAGCCCTCAGCCCCGCCCGGACCGCACTGCCCTCCCCCTGCCAGCCCTCAGCCCCGCCCGGACCGCACTGCCCTCCCCTTGCCAGCCCTCAGCCCCGCCCGGACCGCACTGCCCTCCCCCTGCCAGCCCTCAGCCCCGCCCGGACCGCACTGCCCTCCCCCTGCCAGCCCTCAGCCCCGCCCGGACCGCACTGCCCTCCCACTGCCAGCCCTCAGCCCCGCCCCGGACCGCACTGCCCTCCCACTGCCAGCCCTCAGCCTCCCCGGACCGCACTGCCCTCCCACTGCCAGCCCTCAGCCCCGCCCGGACCGCACTGCCCTCCCACTGCCAGCCCTCAGCCCCGCCCGGACCGCACTGCCCTCCCCTGCCAGCCCTCAGCCCCGCCCGGACCGCACTGCCCTCCCACTGCCAGCCCTCAGCCCCGCCCGGACCGCACTGCCCTCCCACTGCCAGCCTCAGCCCCGCCCGGACCGCACTGCCCTCCCCTGCCAGCCCTCAGCCCCGCCCGGACCGCACTGCCCTCCCCTGCCAGCCCTCAGCCCCGCCCGGACCGCACTGCCCTCCCCTGCCAGCCCTCAGCCCCGCCCGGACCGCACTGCCCTCCCACTGCCAGCCCTCAGCCCCGCCCGGACCGCACTGCCCTCCCCTGCCAGCCTCAGCCCCGCCCGGACCGCACTGCCCTCCCCTGCCAGCCCTCAGCCCCGCCCGGACCGCACTGCCCTCCCCTGCCAGCCCTCAGCCCCGCCCGGACCGCACTGCCCTCCCCTGCCAGCCCTCAGCCCCGCCCGGACCGCACTGCCCTCCCCTGCCAGCCCTCAGCCCCGCCCGGACCGCACTGCCCTCCCACTGCCAGCCCTCAGCCCCGCCCGGACCGCACTGCCCTCCCACTGCCAGCCCTCAGCCCCGCCCGGACCGCACTGCCCTCCCCTGCCAGCCCTCAGCCCCTCCCGGACCGCACTGCCCTCCCACTGCCAGCCCTCAGCCCCGCCCGGACCGCACTGCCCTCCCACTGCCAGCCCTCAGCCCCGCCCGGACCGCACTGCCCTCCCACTGCCAGCCCTCAGCCCCGCCCGGACCGCACTGCCCTCCCCTGCCAGCCTCAGCCCCGCCCGGACCGCACTGCCCTCCCACTGCCAGCCTCAGCCCTGCCCGGACCGCACTGCCCTCCCCTGCCAGCCCTCAGCCCCGCCCGGACTGCACTGCCCTCCCCTGCCAGCCCTCAGCCCCGCCCGGACCGCACTGCCCTCCCACTGCCAGCCCTCAGCCCCGCCCGGACCGCACTGCCCTCCCCTGCCAGCCTCAGCCCCGCCCGGACCACACTGCCCTCCCCTGCCAGTGGGGTTGCCAGGTGTCCGGTATTGTACCGGACAGTCCCGTATTTGCTCTCTCTGTCTGGTAAAAAAAATCAGACAATACCAGACATGTGCAAAGTCCGGTATTTTCTGATTTTTCCGGGTGCGCACCGGACGGAAGCCTGGCGTGGGCGGGGGGAGCGGCTGGGAGTCCCAGCTGGGAGGCGGGGCCGCAATTGGCCCCGGGAGCCCTCAGTCGGTTGAGTGTGAGGAGGAGGGTAAGCCTCCTCCTCGCTCGTGTGCCGCCGGGACGCTGCGCGGGACAGGCAGCGCCGCGGGATCTGCAAGTGCCCAGATCAGTCCCACTCCACGCTGGCCGATTTGCTCACCCCTCCTCCCTTCCCGGCCGGTTCTCCCCCACGTCCCCTCCTGATCTTCCCCGGCCAGCCCCCCTGCACTGCCCCCAGCTCTGCTTCCCGCCAGCTAGTTCCTCTTCCTGATCTCCCCCGGCCAGTGCCGCTGCACCCCCGGCCCCGCCAGCTCTGCTTCCCACCCCCTTCCTCCGGCCCCCTTCCTCCCAGCCAGCCCCGTGGCCCCCGCCCCCGTTCTGCTTTCCGCCCCCTTCCTCCCAGCCAGCCCCACCCCCCTTCCAGCCAGTCCCTCCCCCTCGCCCACGATCAAGTGTGTCCAGTTTTTTGGGGGGGTCTACTTGGGAACCCTACCTGCCAGCTCTTGGAGCTGCCCAGAGCACCTGTGCCGATATAAAGGGCCCAGGGCTCTGTGGTAGTGGTGGTGGCAGCCAGGGTTCCCAGGCCCTTTTGAATCATTGGGCCCCCAGGACAGCTGCCCTCCTCCCCCTTCCTGTCAGCGGGCCTGAGTGCAAGGCTGAGCGGTGCCCCCTAGGTTACACTCCAACAGGCCGTGTGGTCGGCACGGGGAGAGAAGTAGGACGCTGCACTGCAAGAGGGCAGCTGAGTTTTTGGCTTTGCTACTGACTTGATGGGTGACTTTGCACCTTTCCCACTCCCCTCGTGTGCCTGTTCCCCGCCCCCATCCCCCTCCTTTGTCTCTGCATGGGTTGGGTGGAGCAGGTGCTGTGTGTGTGTGTGTGTGTGTGTGTGTCCCCGTGCTCTACGTTTAGCTGCTGCTTCTCGGTGTTAGTGCAATACACATAATAGCGCCCTCCCCCCTCACCATCTGCTTGCAATAATGGCCCACAGCTTTGCCCCGGCTATTGAACCCCTCACGGGCCATCTTAGTGTCAGCGCTCCTGTCCCTGGCATGATCTGGGATCCTTCCCCCTGACGGGAGCCCTCTGCCCAGCCAGGCTTGCTCGGCTGTTCCCCTTCACAGCCCACAGGCTGGTCTCCCCGTCTGCCAAGCCCTGGGAATGTCAGTCAGTGGCCAGGCAGGGCCTTGTTTACCTAGACGAACAGAGGGCGCCCTGCAGGGGCCTGGACGTGGGGGCAAGCCGGCTGAAGTTGCATTCTGTTTCATTAAACTCCTGCTGCTCGCCGAAGCCAGGCTCCAGTCTGGAGACGAGATGTGTGTAGGGCAGGAGGCAGTGGATTTTAGCCACTGTGGAAGGAGTTGGAGGGGGGCAGAGAATCCACCTGGCATCCCACCCAGCATCTCATGCCCCTGCCTTCGCCCCCGCCCCTCCTCCACTGGCAGAGACCCGATGGGGAGAGCTGCACTCAGCCGCCATCTGTCTGAGCTGGAATCCCTCATGCAGGTGTAGAGGGCTGTGTCTCCTCTCCTTGCCCCGGTGCATGCAGGCTGGTGGGGGCTTGTACGGCTTGGCAGGAGTGCGGAGAGCTGTCTCCAGCACAGCAGAGCAGGCCGGCCCGTCTCCAGCACAGCTTCAGCCCCCTGTGCCCCGCATCCCCTGGTGGGGCTTGGTGTGTGTGCAGAAAGGGGCGCAGCCCAGCACCCCGGGAAGGCCTCCCCCACTGGACCGCGTCGTGCCAGCCCACAGGGGCGGCAGGAGGGCAGGCTGCACGTGTGGGTTGCCGAGCGGAGGCTGAGGAGGCTCGTGCTGGCTGGGGGAGCAAAGGAGAGCGTGCGCTTCAGCAGAGCGGCTAAGTGCTCTTTTTGCTCACTGGAGCGTTCCCTGGAGTTCATCGGGAAGGCCATTAGTGAAGCGTGTAGCCTCCCCGGCCATCCTGCCTCCCTCCAAGGTAGCGCCTTGCTCCAGGGCTCCTTAATGGGCCCGGGGAACCTTCCTGTTTTAACTAGGCTGGGGAAGGCGGGTGGAAATGGCTTTATCTTTTTATCCTCTCCTTATCCCCCGCTGGGAGCCTCGGGAGTCGGCTCCTAATAGCATCCACGGCTGCATTATTCATGGAAAAAGCCTTGCACAGACAGCCAGGACAGGCGCGCCGGCTTGCACGTCTCTGTGGGCACGTGCCGCGTGCTCGCTGGCTAACAGCCTCTCAGAGATGCAGGGAGGGCAGAATGGCGGCGGCTCCCACTCACAGCCCCCGCGAAGGGCCACCGGGGCCAGATTGTGGAGGATGGATCCCGGCAGGGTGGGACTCATCCCTGCCTCCCGGCCGGTATCCTCTCCAGTGCTGCGGCTGGCATCTGTCTTCCCCGGTGCAGAACCATGCAGCAGAACACAGTGGTGGCCAGGCTGGATCTGACCAGGGCTCTGTCTGTCCCTGCTCTTGCTGAAGGCTTGTCCCACACCGCAAGGAAGCTTGTAGTGGGTGAGCAGGGGATGAAGACAAATGCAGAACAACAGTGCAACGTCGTCTTCCATCTGCATCCCCAGCACTTCGCTTGTGCAGAAAATGAACTCCCCAGGCTGCCGAGTTCAGTGCCCGTTCCTGCCCCGTACAGTTCGCCTGAATTATTGATCAGTAAAGAAACTCTGTGGTCAAAATGGGAAGTGGGCAGGGTGTGCAAGGGCAGCTTGGTGCATCAGTCGCCTGGGAAGCCCTTTGCTGGGCTGGGACTCATGTAGCTGGGCGGGGCTGTATGCCCATTTAACCACAGCTCTGAGCCTACAGTCTTTGTGGCTGGTGCCCGTCCAGTTTGAGCCTTCATACATCACGCAGTAAATAACCCACGCCCCGTTCCTACCAGCACCAGGCTCAGGAGCAAAGCTGGGATGGATTTTCCCAGGGATGGGACAAAGCCACTTCATCCCGCTCCAGCTAGTCTGTCCTAGAAGGTTCCCCTGTTGACATTCCCTCCCAGAAAGGGAATGATCTCATCCTCTGGCCCCCTGCCTGGCTCAGGCCTCCACAGCTGGTGCACTGAGGCATGGTGCGGGCTGGCTGCTGACCAGGGCACATTGCTGCGCGGGGCTGCCCTTGCTGAGAAGAGCAGCTTCCAAACCCATGAACGTACATCAGAACCCACAAGAGCGAGTCCGCGACCCCGGCGGGCCTGCAGCTCGCGTTTCTGTGGTATGTAACCCAGCAGAGGAGGGAGCAGGGCCCGACCGGCTCACGTCCCCTGCCGGAAGGGCCTGCTTGACACTGGCGGGTGAAGTGAGGCCTCCGGTAAAGCACACGGAACTCCCCTGGGATCAGGCCCTATGGAGAAGTACGTCACTTGCTGGTGGCAGTTATCCAGGAGTGAATTTAGTCCCACTTTAGTTAATACCCAGCAGGAGAAACCAATGGCGATTGCCTTGTTTGTATCGCGGGGAGGAGTTGGCAGCCCCAGCTGTGAGCAAAGTTGCATTGTCAGGGCTGGTGACAGACTTCACTAGTCCCTGGGCAATGTGTGTGTGTGTGTGTGTGGGCTGGGGGGGGGGGGAGGAGTTCAGCACTGGACCGCCTCGAAGGGAGGGGAACTCGGGCGGAAGGGGCGGGGCCAAAGTGCAGCCAGCCCTCAGTGCCGCCCAGGGCTCCAGCGGCAATTTAAAGGGCCCGCAGTCGCAGGGCATCTGCCCTCTCTGCAGCCTGCTCAGCAGCCCTGTTCGTTGTGCTAAGTGCTGTGTAGACTTGTAAAGAGAGATTGTCCCTTCCAACAAAATAGTCCAGCCTGGCAGGGCGTACAGAGGAGAAGGGACTTATCTCAGGCTGCCCTGCCCCACACTGGCTTCTCTAGCACATCCTGGGTGAGTGTCGCCTCCCCACAAATCTGCTGTCATTTTATACCACGACACAAGTTTGATTCTCTTTAACGGTAACCTGTGCCCTCTGGGTTCCTATTCAACCGGCTGCCAAAGCGTGAGCGGAAGCTATTGGCAGCAGCTTCTTTCAGCCGTTCCAACGGCGCCGGCCAAAAGTAATTTCTCTCGCCTGTGTAGCACAGGGACTCCGATGCTGAAAATGACCCCGTTGTGCTACCGGCGGAAAGGAGAGGAAATGGGGGGACAGCTGCTCCCCCATCCTTCTGCTTGTGGCTGGGCGCCAGCCATTGTGCGCCCCACAAGGGAGGCTCTGAGAGCTGCGGCAGTGCACCCGGCCGCAAGGAGAACCCAGCTGACAGCCGCTTTCCACGGCAACCGCTGGAGTGGGAAGCACAAAGAGTAGCGGAAGGGGCTGATAGCACTGCACTGTCTGTAAACCAGGCGCATAGCCAGCGTTACAGCAGCCCCGAGTCGACCCCTCCGGAGTGCCCATGGAACGCCTTGGCTGTTCTGCAGGAGGGAGGATGCGTGCTGAGCATCTCCTTACTTCATCTGCAAAAGAAGCAGGATGGGTCAAGGGAGGTATCTTGGGCTCTCAGGGTATGTCTACACTGCAGAGTTTTGTTGGAAAAACCTGACTCACGTCCACACTGCAATCGCATACTTTCGAAAGGAAATCAAAAGAACGGAGGGGGTTTTCTGACATTGGTAAACCTCTTTCTATGAGGAAGAAGCCTTTTTCCGAAAGAGCTCTTTTGGAAAAAGGCGTGTGTGGTCAGGGAAGCGGGAGTTCTTTCAAAAGAAAATGAAAGAGGAAAAAGCACAGGTGCCCTGGTAGCCACTCCATCCGTAGTAATCACAGCGTACATGCGAGAGAGCGTCCATTCAGTGTGGACACTATCTTTCAAAAAAGCAGATCACTTTTTCGATGCACTTTTGCAGTGTGGATGCTCTCTTCTGGAAAAGCTTCTTCCGAAAGAAGCCTGCAGTCTAGACATAGCCTCAGAGGCTACGTCTACACTGCAGCACTATTTCGGGACACCGAAGTATCCTGAAATAGCTATCTCATGTCTTCACAGCAAGCCCATTATTTCGAAATATAATGGGCTCATTATTCCAACGTCCCTGTCAACCTCATTCCACGAGGTTTTGGACTAGCGGGTTATTTCAAAATTTGGCACTGTGTAGACAGCGCCAATGTACGAAATTAACTATTTTGAAATGAGATTGAAATAAGATACACAAGTTGCATAGCTCAAATTGCGTATCTTATTTCGAGCTACGGTGCAGTGTAAACACACCCAGAGAGGCCCTTTCTCAGGAGAGAACCACATACACAGAGCCCTGCGTGGATACAGTCCGGGGCAACTGTCTAGGGGTAGTTCTCAGGCAAATGTTTTTCATATGTTGACTGGACTGCAAAAACGAAGGGCAAAAACATCCTAGGTTTGCGTTTCCTGCCTCTCTCTTGCTGTCTCTTTCACCTAAGAAGATAAAGGAGCATTAGGACTTTGGGCGGGGTTCTGACCTGAGAATGTTGTCAGTCCTGTGGCTGGGAACACGCAGTGAGGATTTTACCTGAAACCAAATCCAGTTTAAGTTTTAGCTACTTGAAAGCAGTTTCTGTTTTTCTCTTGCAGCCATTCCTGACTTTAATTATACTTGTACTCACTTCCGCTCCCTTTGCAGAGATACAAATAACGTGATTTGTTTAGACTAAACACTAATACTGCTTCTATTTTTAAACTGAAATGTTTGGTCATTCCAATTAAAGTAGCAAACTCTTGACCCTTTCCTGCAGCTAATCTGAGGGCTCTGGGAGAGGGTAGGGCAGTGCAGAACACATGTTTTGGGGGGGAGATTCAGGGCGGGGAGTGTGCGGGGGGTCACCCTGCAGGTAGTAACAAGGCTACTACATACCAGAGTGTGGCTGGTGTGTTGCTGTCAGACTGCTGGAGTGGTTGGTGGAGAAGGGCTGTAGTTATACACCGACACTCAGGGTGGGGCGTGCAGGATGTTTGTGAACAGCCCAGGTTGGGAGCTGCAGCAGCAAAGCATAGGGCTGAAGTGCAAATGGTGACACAACTTCTCACTGGCCTTTATTGCACTGTGAACGGCCTTGAGGAACAGCTGACCACCTCCCAGAATGGATCCTAACTTGCCATCCTAGTCTGCGGCCTTACTGGAGAGGCCAAGGACTGGCCTGGAGAACTAGACCTGTCTCTTGTCCCCACTGGATCAGATCTGGGGACACTGCATGGGCTGCTGGGGATAAAGAGAGATCTTCCAAGCTAATTCTCAACTTGCTTCCAAAGTATATCTTTCAATTCATCCGTGGCTAAGAATCAGTCCCTCCATACTGTGTGTCTCAGGAATAATAATGGTACCGCTGTTTTTCCCAGGGAAAAATGACTGGAAATTAAATGGAATTAGACTTTATCACATGGATGGGCTTAATAGTTGAAGTATTGAGGGAGCAGTGGTGTCTCTGGGAAAGAGGAACTGAGATGGGTTACACACATGCTTGAGGGTCAGTGAGCTGGGCGCAGGTTGCATTGGCCTTATACACATTTTCCCACGGAGAACCAAGCCACAAGGCAGTCCTGAGAACCAGCAACTTGCCACAAATGTATTTTCTGCATGTTCACTTGGAACCAGTGTTCCCTGCAAGCTGAGAGCCACCCAGGATTCCAAACCCACCCTGCTGATTAGCAGAGCACCCACTGCAAGGTTTGTGTTTCTCCGGGTGGTGCACATTTATACATGCCTTAGTGCATGTAATAAAATGTATTCCACACATGGGTGGAACAAATTAGCGGGAACATTGCTTGGAACATGGAATAAGTGACGCAGAATGGTGGGGCCATGAACTCAACAGGGAGTTAAGACTTTCAGGTAAAATGGCACAGGGAGGTTCAGTGGATCCAGAATGTAGATGGCTAAATTAAACTCCTCCTGGTGTCTGGGCAGAGGGAGATTTACTAAAGAGGGTCATGATATTTCCCTATGGGAATGCACAACTAGGAACTACCTTCACTCTCCCCTCTCCCCTTCTGACTCTGTTAGCTGGGAGATAGGATTCGAACTCAAAGGAAGGAGGTCCTACCCCAAACCATGATTTTCTTTTTTAGTGCACCAGGTTAATAAAGAGATGTTGGGGGTGAGACGCCAGGAGTTCTGGGTTCTATTCCCAGCTTTTTATTCCTGAGTCAATGGGTGATCTCAGGCATGTGGCTCAGTTTTTCCTTTCTGTACAATGGGGATAATTAATGTCCATATTTACAAGCTATCCATGGTATTTGCCGCCTACAGGTAGACGTGTTTCCAATGGGGTTTATAGGGGTTCAATCACTGTGTGTAAAACTCGGAGGGACTTAGAGGTCCGGTGCTACTGCAAGGTAGGCTACTCTCATTAGCTTCATCCTTGAAGCAGGCAATAGCAAGATGCTGTGTTAATGTAGCTTGGGTTGTAGGGAAAACATTTATTTTAATGAACACGCACTATTATATAGGACAGGGCCGGTTCCCGAGAGGCATATTTTTTTGCAATAAAATGTATGTGCCACAAAGGCGATCCCTTTACTAGACGTTGATCCGTGTGACAGCTAATAACTGGGAATTGCTACACAAGGCAAGATGTAATCAGGCATGCACAGAGGATGGGAGAAAGGCTGGGCTTTGACAAAGCAGCGGCTAATCGCTGTCGTGGATCTAGAGAGATGCTCGGTAACTCTGTGTCGCTATAACAACAATGTCCAGGACCATTTCCTGTTCACACAGCAAAGGAAGGACTGAGCAAGGCTAAATGTACTCACCACGTTCTACTTTCTGCACAGCCAGTGCTACACCTACATAAACTGATGTCCCGTTGAAGCTCAGCCACCCTGAGAACCACTGGGCAAAAAGCCCCACAGAGGAGCCATTGATAACCCACAAACCTTTTTGTATGTAACTTGGGGTGGCAAAACCAGACAGGAGGTGCTAATTTCCTATGTGGCTCTAATGCTGGGGGATATTTATTTGTCCCTTCTATATCGTGAGCCCTAATGGAGTAAAGGATGACAAATTCCCAGCCTGAATATATTGATTTGGCTCTGATGCAAGAGCTGATGTACAGCAAGAATAAATGTGTCAACTTGTGATTCTGCATGATAGCTTCATCCTCCTTCGTCCTCCAGGATTTTTCCTCTGGCATTAAAAAATTCTACCAAGGCCAAGTCTACACTGAAAGGGGACATCAAATCAAGATATGCAATTCCAGTTACATTAATTATGTAACTGGAATTGACTTACCTTGTTTCGCGTTTCCGCACCAGCCCCATAGTGGGAGGGTGATGGGAGCAAATGCTCTCATCGGCTTCCCTTACTCCTTGCACAAGCAGGAGTACTGGCCTCCGATGGGGGTGCCCTCTGAGATTGATTTAGCAAGTCTTAACTAGACCCGCTAAATCAAACTCTGGAAAATCAATCTATGGAATGAAGATGTGGCCCAAGTGTTCTGGTTACTGGAAGGCTGCTTGGGTTGCCAGATCCTGGGGTTTTATCCTGAGGTGGAGTGGGGAGGCTGTGGCAGATAAGTCATGATTTAAAAGGGAGAAATACACTATTGTCCTGTCAATAGCCTTGATATCTTGTCTGTAGCTAAAGCTGCAGTGTGAGGACTGCAATCGACAGCTCAGTTTGCGTCTTGGCTGAACTGGTTACCCTCCAGGACAGGAACCTCCCTTCTTCCGTGGAAATATACCAGGTTCAAGATGGATCCCAGTACCAGGTGGTATGGTCACATGTCTCTCCAGCCCAGCCACCTTTCAGGACTTGGAGCATAAACAAGGCCTTTTACAAGTCATTAAGTTGCTCACCTGGCCATTAGGCTCATTAGCACATTTAAAACTATAAACAGTATGTACGGAACAAGTATTAATAGTTATGAACATCAACTGAAATTGTGACAACAATGTGTTTACCAGACAAATCTGGGGAGTGGATAAACTATTTTCTCAAAGACAAAGGACAAGCAGATACCCCCAGCCTGGTGTCATCAAAGTTAATTGGCAATCACCCAGTCAAGTGGCCATTTTTTGGTAAGGAAGGGGAACAGACTGATCTGCATTTTATCCAACAACCAGGAATCTCTTTCATGAGGCTCCATGTTTCAGTCTTCAAATGGACTGTATCTAGGGGTAACCCTTCAGCAAATGCATTTCAAATGGGGATTGGATTAAGAGTGAAGGACAAAACCATCCAGGTTACTCTTTCACCAATGAAGACAAAGGAACCAGCCCATTGACTTTGGGGGGAGATGTTGACCTAAGAATTTGGACAGCTATTTTGCTGGGAACCTGTGGTAAGGATTTATACCTTTGGCTTCAACCGTGTCTAGCTTAAGTTTCAGCTGCTAGGAGGTGTTTTATCTTTACTTTTTCTAGTAACCATTTCTGACTTTATAACTTGTACTCACTTTAAATCTCTCTCTTGCTCGTTAACTACACTTGTTCTATTTTTAATCTGAACAAATCCATTGCTGGTTAAACTGGGGTGTTTTGGTAACTCCCGTTAAAACAGCAAACTGTTGACAAATATTGGCCCTTTACAAGGGCAACGGATCCTTTTTTCTCTGAATTGTCCAGGAGAGGGTTGGACAGTGCAGAACACATGTTTTGGGGCAAAATTCAGAATTGGGAATGTGTTAGGGTCACTCTGGAGGTACTACCCAAGGCTGCTGGAAGCCAGAGCAGGACAAGTGTGTGGCTGACAGGCTGCTTGGCCAGAGCAGTGGCTATGCACAGACACTCGGGGGGGACCGGCAGGCTGTTTGCACAGCGTAGTGGGGTACCCACGGTTGTGGGGCTGGTGATGACACAGCCCCTGACTGGTCTGGATTGCACCCCGGACCATGACACCAGCCTCCAGGAGATTTGCACCCAGCCGCACCACTCGAAGGAATGAGCACAGGAAAACGAGGAAGGCAGAAAAGCAAATAGACGGAAGGAGCCAAGCGGGAAGGAAGGGCCGAGAGCAGATTTCTGGTTCAGGGGTTTGATGCTCATGGCTCAGTGTGGCATCCAGGCTGTCAGACAGAACTGCACAAGCATTAACCAGCTGTTGTCTCCCGGAGCTGCCTATCATGGCGATTTTCCCAAATAGACACTGACAACCCCGGGAGCTGAATTGGTGTCTCCTTACTGTGCTATTCCTGCTTTGTTTCTGCTCCGTGCAACAGGCATGGTGGAAGCGCTCCGCACTCAACCTCTCTCCCATCTTGCAAAGGCTGTGCTGAGAATTTGGGGAGGGTTTGCATCCATCAGCCCTGCCAGGAGGAGTGAGAGTGTGGCTGAGCTGACCGAGGACTGGCTGGGTCTCCCAGGTGCAAAGGGGACAGCCTCAGCCAATGAGCCCTCCCATTGATACTGAGCTCTCTGTGTTACATCCAGAGCCTCCGTATAGCCAAAACTCACTCTGCACGTCACCCTCCTGACACCCCTGAGCCAACAACAATAGAACAATAATTCCTAGGGCCTATGCAGGACCTTCCATCGGTGGATCTCAAAGTGCTTTAACAAATGAAGTCGGTATCATTGGCCCCATTTTACTGATGGAGAAACTGAGGCACAGAGAGGAAAGTGACTTGCCCAGCATCACCCAACGGAGCCAGGAGTAAAATCCAAGACACCTGAGTCCCAGTTCAGAGCTCTAACCAGGTGGTGACACAACTGCTCTGAAATCTTACAACCGTAAAAACAACGAGCAGTCCTGAGGCACCTTAGAAACCAACCAGTGTACTAGGTCATGAGCTTTTGTGGGTAAAACTCACTTCATCAGATGAACTGGAGTGGAAATTACAGAATCTGGGGTATATATAACAGCAAAAGAAGTTACCTGTCAATTGTAGGACTAGTGTTAATGAAGCTAATTAAGTTAGGCTGGATGTGTCCATTCATAGCAGTTGATGTGGAAATGGGACTATCAAAGGCAGGGGAAATGGCCTTTGCAGTGCGTTAACCAGTTAAGGTCTTTATTCAAGCCTAAATTGATAGTGTTGAACTTGTAAATGAGCTCCAGTTCATATGTCTCCCTCTCTAACTGGGTGATAAAATTCTTTTGTAGAAGAATGGCTAGTTTTAAATCCATTATAGAATGGCCAGGGAGGTTAAAATGCTCCCCTACAGGTCTATGTGTGTTACCATTCCTGGTGTCTGATTTGTGTCCATTTGTCCTTTGTCATAGAGACAGTCCAGTTTGGCCAATATCCATGGCAGAGGGGCATTGCTAACGTTACAGACTAACACAGCTCCCCCTCTGAGACTTTCTTCCAATTGCAGCATTCTATGATTCTAGGCCTCTAGGTGGGCTGGGTGGTGCGGGGCAATGCAGTGAGTGGGAAAACCACGGTGCTGGAAAAGCATTTCCTGGGGCTGGGCCATTGACACTGGGACCCTCTCAGCTTTCCCTGCCCTGAAGCACCCATGGAATTAGTGGCAGGAACAAAGGAAGTGCCACACAGCAGGGGTCGTAGCAGAGCCAGCCACGACAGATGCAACTCTTCCAGCTTTGGGTGAGGCACACTGCCCCTGGAAACCCTGTTCCTTTTCTCGCAGGGAGGCAGTGGAGGGGCTGGGGCCAGAGATGAGAGCAAGAGAGAACAGCAGCTTTCAGTGAAAGAGGAGGGTGTTCCGCATCTCACAGCACATGCTTAGTTCCCTCAGGGCCAGGCCCTTAGGGTACGTCTATACAGCAACACTATTTCGAAAGAACTAGCACTATTCTGAAATAACTTCGTCTGCCTCTACACAGCTGGCAGCTACTTAGAAATAGTGTCAAAATACCATCAAGCTGGAGGACTTCTTACTCCGACTCCTGTAACCCTCATTGGACGAGGAGGAAGGGAAGCGGGAGGAAGAGTGCTCTGTTTCGAAATAAGTGTTGTGTAGATGCTCCCAATTTCGAAATAAGCTATGCAGTTGCCGTAGCTCAATTTGCGTCACTTATTTCGAGTTAAGCCCTGCCGTGTAGATGCACTCTTAGAGGCCAGACTCTCCCCATCTTTAGAGCCACGAGGCTTCGCGGGTGATGTTTCACATGCATGTCAAAGAAAGCAAGCCCGTATAGATTTTCCAGGCACTTTGCTTTTCACGTTTACTAAGGACTGGAGCAAAGATGGCCTGGCTGAGTCAGTGGGATATAAATAGAGCTACCCTGCATGAAAAGACAGTTACATAAAAGCAGTGCCCCAGCTAAGACACGTTCCTTCTCTGCTAGAGGGCAGAGGTCTCATGCTTGCGCAGGGAAAGCAGTCACATGGCCCTTAGCTGGTATTCCTCCACTATGACATCTCCATCTGAAAGCAGCTCGCAGACTTCTTTCTCTAGGTTATTTCTCTGCCTGAAGGGACTTTCGGGAAGTCCTCTCATTCATCAGCTCCAAGGCACGGTTCTCCGCACGAGGCCTGTTTGGTTGTTTATCTAGATGCTCGTTGGTCAGGGTGGGGGCGGAGGACTCCTCCTTTGAAAGCTTTTGCTATGTAATTAAGTGGAACAAGAGCCGGTGAGCTAAACCCATGTTTCTTCTGCTCTGCTAGAGTGAACCTGAACGGGGAGGAAAGGACAGAGATGGACAATTAGAATGAGAAATAACGTTGCCCAGAGAATTCTGTGGGGTCATTGTGCCTTGATACTCTGGCTTCGAACAGGCCCAGCATGCGCTGCTGTATAAATAGCAGCCGCCCAGACTAGCTTCATCATGCCCCTCGTCCCTTTACAATATTCATTAAACATTCCTCTGGGATCGTTTGCATCCTAATTAAATCTGCAGCTCACAAAGGCTTTTGAAGGAAACCAAACACGTGTGGGTGGGTGAGTGGGGAAGGAATCCCATCCTGGCAAATGCTGCCCAAGATAGCTTTAAAGAAGTCAAAGGAGAATTGTAAATAAAAGGGTGTTTGCAGCCTACAGCGGCCAGGGCTGTCTGATTAGCCATCCTCTGGGAGCTGCTAGCTCTAAGGGCATTTAAAGTAGACGCAGGAAACAAAATGAGCCGTTTGGGCCTTCTTAAAAGAGAGAAGCTGGTTTCCACCTCCCCCTCCCCCGCCCTTCAGCTAGACAACAGTCTTTGGCAAAGAACCACTGATGATATCAAAGGGCCAATTAATCTGCAGCTGCTATGGAAGGGGGTGGGAGTGGGGGGTGGAAAGTGGGACACAGAGAGACAAGGAGCTTCCTGAAATATATTCATACACTAAATGACAGGCAGGCCAGAGCAGCTGGGAGGCGAGTCTATTTCACCCTGCTGTGCTAGTTAGGGAGCAGCACCTCGCCTTCAGGCATCGCAGTAAGAGGACATGTTTTCCTGGGCCGGGGGCGGATAGGCCTGCCTCGTTAGCCAGGGTGCGAAAAAGTCACCATGCGCCCAACTGCAGAATAAGAACTTAAGAATGGCTATACTGGGTCAGACCAAAGGTCCATCCAGCCCAGTACCCTGTCTGCTGACAGTGGCCAATGCCAGGTGCCCCAGAGGAAGTGAATCGAACAGGTAATGATCAAGCGATCTCTCTCCTGCCATCCATCTCCACCCTCTGACAAACAGAGGCTAGGGACACCATTCCTTACCCATCCTGGCTAATAGCCCTTAATGGACATAACCTCCATGAATTTATCTAGCTCTTTTTAAAACCCTGCTATAGTCCTAGCTTTCACAACCTCCTCAGGCAAGGAGTTCCACAGGTTGACTGTGCGCTGTGTGAAGAAGAACTTCCTTTTATTTGTTTTGAACCTGCTGCCCATTAATTTCATTTGGTGGCCCCTAGTTCTTGTGTTATGGGAACAAGTAAATAACTTTTCCTTATTCACTTTCTCCACACCACTCTTGAATAGGGGCAAAGGTGGAGCAACCTGTTACTGATGAGTTCAACCACCATGCAGTCTCTAGGCAAGTATGAGCAAACATATCTCTCTCTCTCTCTAATACTCACCAGAGTATAGAATCATAGATAAGAAATTAAGGGTTGATAATAATTCCCCAGGAAGGGCTTTATCTCTGGCTGATTTCAAAGACCAAGAGACAGATTCTGACGTTACTTACACAGGCATAACTCCCTTGACTTCAGTGAACTTATTCCACATTTACATTGGTCTGAGCACAAAACTGGATGGCAACCCACTGAAGTTTGCTGACTTATGTTTTTCTGCATCTTTTCCTCTTTCCATTCCCATCATTCCGCCTTCCCTGGGGACATCTTCCTTTTCTTCTTGTGGATAATGATGTCAATGTGTATTCCAATGAAACAAGGCTATCAGGGTCTGGCGTGTTGCAAAGTTTGTTCTCTCCCTTAAAAGTTCCCTTTGAGCTGGATTCTGGCCAGAATCTCCAAGAGAAGGGGTGTTTCTGAAATGCATTTGGTGCTCGTGTCTTGCAGAGGTACGCCTGCCAACTTCTGCTTATTGACTTCTCGCTGGAGCCGTGACCCATTGCTAAAATATTTACACACAGAACATTAAACACAGGGGATGCATCTCCCGAGCACAGTTTAAACGTTCAATGCCAGGGCGCTCTATTTGGAGACACAAATGGTTCTGAAAACACCAAGAAAGGCTACTTTACTAAATGCTTCAGGATGGGGCAAAGGTCAGAATGGGCAGTTAAAAGTGACACTATTAAGGTGAAGCCTAACAAATTTCAATAAATGTGTTCAAAGCTGCTGCACAGGCCCCCAAGCACTTGGGATGAAAGAAAAAGTGATGAAAGATGGGGATGTGAATACAGTAAAACTAGGGGAAAGATGTTACAAAAAATATACATGAAATAATTTACTCTCTGAGCCCTGGGCTACACTAGGGCTTTATTTCAAAATAACCCCCCTTAGGTCAAATTAATAAGTGGAGCGTCCAAGCCCATTATTTTGAAATAACAGGCTGCTAATTTAGAAATCTGTCCTCCTGCTTTCCTCGAGGAATAACACTAATTTTGAAATAGTGATTTCAAAATAGCGGTTGTATGGACACTCCGGTGCCGCTATTTCAAAATAGCTACTCCCCAGAGTCAACTAATTACTCCCCAATGCTTCCTGGGGCTCTCAGTTGAAGTAGCGCATCCACTTTAAAGGAGCCTGCCTCGGACTCATTTTGATGCTTCCCTGTAGTGAGGACACGCTATTTCAACTTTAAAAGCGGCGAGTCATAGCCAACATATAGACTAAGGACTAATCGGGACATGTCGCTTTCATGGGCAAAGACCCACGTCACAGATCGACATTTATCTGATGAAGTGGGTCTTTGCCCAATGAAAGCTTATGCCCAACACTTCGGTTAGTCTATAAGGTGCCACAGGACTCCTTGCCGCTTTTGCAGATTCAGACTAACACGGCTACCCCTCTGATATTTCAACTTTGTTATTTTGGGAGTTATTAAACTTTAACTTTAACAAGGTTCAAACAAGAGCTAGATAGATTGATGGAGGTTAGGTCCATCAATGGCTGTTAGCCAGGATGGGTAGGGATGGTGTCCCTAGCCTCTGTTTGTCTGGGAATGGGTGATGGGAGGGATCACAAGAGGATTACCTGTTGTGTTCCCTCCCTCTGGGGCACCTGGCATTGGCCACTGTTGGCAGACAGGACACTGGGCTGGATGGACCTTTGGTCTGACCCAGTCTGGCTGTTCTCATGTTCTTATTAAATAGTTTCTTAGTGTAGACATGCCCTTACGGCCCAACACAACCCCCATGTAAGTCAATGAGAATGCTTCCATTAGTCTATGGGGAGATGGATCAGACACCTAATGCAAGTAGTCCAATCCTGACTGATCTCCCATCTATAAATACTCTGTCTGTGATAGTGGAGAAACCACATCTTTCCCCAACTCTCTCTCTCTCTCATGTATCATGGGAGCCTTGGAATCACTGATCTCAAATAAGACGGGCACAGACAGGACAGGCACCCTACAGAGATGCTCTGTGAATTACTTCCCAAATGAGGCAAGTAATTAAACTCAATGAGAGGGTGCCGTGCATAATTAGATGAGCATAGGGAGCCAAAAGCATTGTGTTGTTCTGCCAAAAGTGAGCTTTTAACTCTTTCTCTTGTTGCATCTTCCTGCCGAGTGTGCAGAGGGGATTTCTCATGGTACCAGGGCCCAAGATAATTACAGCAGTGTTTGTGCTATCGAACACAGAATTTTCCCCAGGATCTCCAAAGTCATTGCTACCTACGTCCATCAGCATTCCTTGGGCTGGCTTAGGGGGCTTTTCTTTCCGGAATACAAAGATTTTCCCCTCTCTGCCACAAAAAGAAAGAGGAGACCATTCAAAAAATGCAGCTGGCAAGAATGGGCACTTTGTTCAAAGGACAGCCGGGCTCACTTGAACTTTTCTGATGAAGAGCTGACGAATTTTGGAGACATAGAGGAGTTAAAAAAAGAAGAAGAAAAAGAAAGGTACAAGCAAACATGGAGCTAACAAAGCCGAAGCAAAACTGGTGAGTCCTGCGGAGAAGTAAGCCTCCCAGGTCTGGCTCACAGAGCCCTGATACTGGTTTGGCTCATCAAGTGAATTTTGTTTGTTGTGTTGTATCTTGCTACAGAATCCTACTCCATGGCAAAAGTCTCTTTGATTCCACGGAAGCAGGACTGGGCCTCAGTGGATTTCTGGGTCTAGTTATAGCCTATGGCAGGGTGGCCAACCCGCAGCTCACGAGCCGCAGGCAGCTCTTCACCCCTGAAAGTGCGGCTCGCAAAGCCGCCCCACGCGCCCCTACAAACGGCCTGCGCTCCCTGTGTTCACCAGGTGCAGGGGAGCTGTTCAGCATGGTAAAATGGCGTCGGAAAGATGGCATTGGTTGGCGGGAGCCTGATGTGGCCAAAAAGCCTAACCCAAGGTTTTTAAAGGGGCAGCGCCTTTTTTTTCTCAACAATTCTGGTGTGGCTCTTCACATTTTTTCTGCCACTGTTTCGGCTCTCTTCGTTTAATGGGTTGGCCACCCCTGGCCTATGGTATTGGCACAAAGCCTGGGTGTAAGAACAGCCATACTGGGTCAGACTAAAGGTCCATCTAGCCTGGTATCCTGTCTCCTGACAGTAAGAGAACTGTCCTGATCCTGAAGTCCCTTATTGACATGAGTTAGTCCTTTAATCAGTGAGGCTACGTCTACACTACAGGGTTTTTGCACAAAAACCCACAGAGCATCCACACCTCAAACATGTTTTTGCGCAAGTAAATTTACAGTAAATCAAAAGAACAGAGGGGTTTTTGTGGTGTAGGCAATCCTCTTTCTAGGAGGAATAACTCCTTTTTTGCGCAAGAGTTCTTGCGCAAAAAGGTGCGTGTGGACGGGCAACAGGGGGATTTTGCGTAAACAGAGCCAATCGAAAAAAGCAAGGGTGCCCTGGTGGCTATTCTGTGAATAGCAATCAGGGCTTTCTTTCGAGAGAGTGTGCATGCAGTCTGGACGCTCTCTTGGCAAAAGGGTGTGGATGCGTTCTTTTGTTGGTGTTGGTGGAAGATTTCTTCCACAAAAAGCTCCTTGCTCAAGAAGCCTGCAGTGTGGACGTCGCCTGAAGGATCCCACTGGCTTTTACTTTCTGTGCACATCAAAACCTTCACCTTCATCAGAAGTGCCTGTTTTGATTAATTTCCTACCCCCCTCGCTGCAGTACGTGGGCGCATGACACACGTCTGTAGCACCCTGCTGGCTTGAACCGAGCACAGTAAATGACTCGAGCAATCCCTGTCTCTGCTCTGCCTCCACCCACCCTAATCAAACCTGCATTTCATAATCAGGCACCACAGACAGGCGTGAGCAGTGCCAGGAGCTTTGTGCTGTGCTGTAAAATAGCTCGGCAATTGCGCGCAGATGTGTCAGGCTCCTCCTGGCCCCGACCGTTTCTTCTTTCCCTTACAAGGATTGAGTGAGAAGCCTATGCTGTGAGCTCTGCATCCCGTCACAGTTGCAGCTGGCTGAGACTCATGCTCTTGCCTCAGTTTCCCTGGAAATGTGGTGTTGAATAGATGTGTTCCACGCCTGTGGCATAATTCTTATTTAAAGGTATATCATTTACATCTGATTTACATATCCCCAGTGGTGCTAGCATGAATCCACAACATTTAGGTGTTGTTTTTTCTTTACCCCTGCTTCAGCGGTGCAGAGCTAACACGTTACGGAATTCGCCCTTTCAGCACCGGGGCTGGCTTATTTTCCTCTGAGCCCTTCCCAGATTAAAACAAAGGTGAACATTTCTTTCCCTTCCCAAGCCGGAGAGGAATTAATACATTAGCATGAAGTAAGAGGATTAATTATGAAACGCTAATTGACCATACATTTCAATTAAAGACAGTAGCAAATGGAGGGGGAGGAAAATATTCCTCATGCAATGCTGTCTCCTCTAACAACTGGGCTTTAAGAGAGGGGCACCATAGGATGGAAATGCACATTCATTTGTATGCACATTATGAATCCTTTCAGAGTCCCACCCTAATTGCTAAACATGAGGTAAAACAGTAGCCAAGTTCTCACAAGGGGCCATGAATTCTGGGTATCTGTGATGGGTTGAAATCACAGAAGCCCCCTTGGGGTTATCCTCTGGTGTGCTAATCATGCCACTGACACCCACTTTCCTGCCTTCTAGGGCTTCCCACCACCCTGTCCTGCTGGGCCAGAAGCTCCGGTCTCCCCGAACCAAGGCACAGAGATGGGGTGGCCGCCCCCCTGCAGAACAACAAAGACACTAAACCAGTTCAGCTCCAAGAGGGCTCAGCTAGAAGGGCACAGCACCCAGGAAACCAACCCACAAATGGGAGCAAACCCCCCAAATAAACAAGCGCAGGCATACTGTGGAAATTATCAGAGGCATAGCCGTATTAGACTGTACCTGACAAAGTGAGATTTTGCCCACAAAAGCTTATGGCCAAATAAATCCATTAGTCTATAAGGTGCACAGGACTCCTTGTTGGTTTTGCATATTGTGGAAGTGCATTTCATTGCAATATAGAATCCTAGAATCCTAGAACACTAGAACTGGAAGAGACTGTGAGAGGTCATCGAGTCCAGTCCCCCGCCCTCACGGCAGGATCCAGTACTGTCTAGATCATCCCTGACAGGTGTCTATCTAACCTGATCTTAAATATCTCCAGTGATGAAGATTCCACAACCTCCCTAGGCAATTTATTCCAGTGTTTAACGGCCCTGACAGGAAGTTTTTCCTAATGTCCAACCTAAACCTCCCTTGCTGCAGTTTAAGCCCATTGCTTCTTGTCCTATCCGCAGAGGTCAAGGAGAACAATTTTCTCCCTTCTCCTTTTGACACCCTTTTAGATACCTGAAAACCACTCATGTCCCCCCTCAATCTTCTCTTTTCTAAACTAAACAAGCCCAATTCTTTCAGTCTTCCCTCCTAGCTCATGTTCTCTAGACCTTTAATCATTCTTGTTGCTCTTCTCTGGACCCTCTCCAATTTCTCCACATCCTTCTTGAAGTGTGGTGCCCAGAACTGGACACAATACTCCAGATGAGGCCTAACCAGCGCAGAGTAGAGCAGAAGAATGACTTCTCGTGTCTTGCTCACAACACTCCTGTTAATGCAGCCCAGAATCATGTTTGGGTTTTTTTGCAACAGTGTGGGATTACATTAGCTTTCCTGTCCTGAAGAAATGGGGAGCAGAAGGAGTAGTTGGTTTTTATGAAAATTGCAGGGTTTTGCTATTTTACAGGCAGCAGTCAACGGTGTTTCAGACATCTTCAGAAAGATGTAGTGGCCCCATCCAGTCCCTCTGGGGGAACTCTTTTGCGTAGCCGTTCCAGGGAATACATTTAGTTTTGAAGCCATTCAGTAAAACCCACTTTACAGCTGCATGCTGGTTGGTTGTTCACAATCACATTAGGCGCTCCCTTGAAAGAGGGAATCATTTATGTAACGGCTGGAAAGCCCAAGTTCCCAAGGGATGGGAGACAGAGCAAAAAGCTACTAACCAAGAGTAAAAGCATTGTCCCTTGTATGATTGTAACTCAAATGGATTCTAATAAAACCTCTTCCTCTCCAGGGCTAGCTTGTTGGGGAGACTCAGTGCAAAACCGAACAGACCGAAATTAGACAAAGCAATGCCATGGCGGTGCAGTGGATAAATGACTAGCTAGCTGCATTTGCAGCTGCAATGGTTTGATTTGCATGATTCACGGTCAGAGTAATTTGTGTTGAAAGGATGTGAACAAAGTGCAAAGATGAGAGTTGGGGAGGGGAATATGAAGAGGGGGAGACATGCAGGCAGCAGGCGCGGGGAAGGAAAACGTGAAAGAGGTGGGAAAGGAGCTGTTCAGAGCTTGGATGGTGGGTGGGGATGAGGATGACACATCCAGCTGGGAACACATGGAGCCCCTTAGCAGACTAACCAGTCCCCACCAGGGAGCCAAGGAGTTCAATGATTTGCAGCACTAGCGAGAGGAATGTGTTAACCATCCTATGCGCGCGTCCTCCAGCAGTGTATGAGCTTGTTAGCCGAGCACCAGCTGCGATGCCTAGGTGCTGGGGTCTTCCTCCCAGTCTAACACTTTTCAGATGACACCTTTCCCTTGTGGAGGTCGTTTTCTGACCCAGCCTTAACACTCATTAACGCAAGCGGAGTAGCTGGCATGAATGTTACACTCACCATAGCACTCCGGCTCCCGCACACGGCTGGGGCTCTGCTTTGCGTGCTGATGAGGCTGGGCCCCAACCCAAATGGGGATGGGAAACTCCTCTCACCAAGGCTTCCTGCAGGGCCTTTCTGCGCTGCCAGCAGTCACCCACCGTCTGGCCAAAGAGGTGAAAGGCAGCCCGGGCCACCCTTGGTTTCCTGAGACACCCAGTGCCCTAGAAATAATATTCTCAGTCTCCAGGTGAGTGTTGCAAACTATGGAGAGTGCAAAACAACATGCAAAAGTGCCTGGAAAAGTCCCTTAATTGGCCTCACTAGCCAGAGAAGCTACAATTAGCATCATTATTTTAACAATAAAGAGCCTAATTAGGCAGCTGCTTATCTCTGCCCTGCCAGGTCTGTTCTCTTTTCTCCCCTGTATTAATTTCCTTAGGGCCATCACCTGAGGTGACATTCCTTTATTCCAAAATGTCATGAGGCGGGTTTACCCTTCCCCCTGCCGCCCTGCAGAGATTGCCACTGGCAATGGATACGCAGCATGTCAGGAACCAGGCCAAAGCAAAGGGACTAATTAAACTCGACGGAATGTCATGTTCGTTACCACTCAGTTCCAAATGTCTCATCATTCATGTCAGCCTGATGTTATGGACCTAGCAAAGGCCCCTGGGGCAGTCCAGCCTGAACTGCCCACTGGTTTTGTGGATGGTAGATGAGTAGAAGTGTATCTCCCTTAGTTGTCTAAGGCCGGATTTACACTGGCGGAGAAAATCGATGCAAGATATGCAACTCCAGCTACACGAATTGTGTAGCTGGAGTTGACGTATGTTGTATCACTTTTTTGGGGGCGGCCCCACAGCAGGAGGTCAATGGGAGACACTCTCCTGTTGAGTTCCCTTACTCTTCGTGACTGCAAGCAGTACCGTGGTCAACAGGGGCACCCTCAGCGTTCAATTTAGTGGGTCTTTACTAGACCTGCTAAATCAAACCCCGGAAGATCAATCACCGAAGCATCAATCCTCCAGTAAGTGGAGACATGGCTTTAGTAACAGCCTGACTGTGGTACCACAGGAGGGGGGGGCTCAGACTAGCCCCACCCCCAAGTACAAGCCCACTTGTTCCCCTGGGGCCATACCTTACATCATCTGAGGTACAATCACCTCAGTTGTCCAGTCACATCCCACTTCTTTGGCTTTGCATGGGGAATCCCAAGCTGCAAAAGCAAGAAGAAGGAAACAAGCAAACTCACGCCTGGTCAATGGAAGATTCACACTGTCCCCGTGTGACTCAGAAGCTTGTTCCTGAATTTCTAGCATCCAGTTCCTTTCACTTTAGTGAAATATAATTTTCAGACACAGTAACATTTTTCTGGGGAAAGTGAGACAAAACACTTCGATGGCTGAATGTCTGCTGGAGTGTTAATATTTAATATTGTTTATTCAATAGTTATTTAATAATTTATTACGGTGCTGCCTGGAGGCCAGGAAACCATTGTCCTGGGCGCTAATATGGCCATCCTGAAGCTTGAGAGGTGAAAGGGAACATGACAGCGTCAGCCAGACACATACAAAAGACACAGTCCCTGCCCTGAAGAGCTCACAATCTGAGTACAATACCATAGCCCACGAGTGACATGAAGCACACGGAAGCCAGGAGGTGGTAACAGAGAAGTGCTCAGCTGAACAGAGAAGGAACCATGCATCACTGATATCAGGCTGTTTTTCCCCTTCCCTAAAACTTGTGCAGCAAGAATGAAAAGTTGTGCAAAGAACAGATACCTGGAAGGGAAACTCCAGAACAGATGATTTTGGATGAAGAGAACTGGGCCATCTCCAGCCTGTATGTTTAGCTCTTCAGGGACCGCTACGCTTCTGCAGAAATGCCAGTAACATTTTTGATGCATCTCTGTGGTCGCCAAGGGGTGTCTGCAAGGGGTGTGGTTGAACCTGAGCATGGCTTATTTGCGTGTGGAGCAGGTACTCAGTCTTGTTCCTGGAGCAGTGGTTAAAACGCCCTGGGATGGACAGTTTGGAGTGCGAAGGTGAACTGTGGGGGCTCTCCTCTGTCTAATACGCTACTAAATCAGCGTGGTGGTGGCTTACACGCCCACCGATTGAGATCCTGATTCAAACCCCTTAGCATGTGTGTAGTGTTAAGCACCTGCTGACGTCTCACTGACGAGTAGGAAATGCATGCTTAAAATTAAGCTTGCTCAAAAGTGCATTCCTGGGTCGGCGCCTCAGTGACTACATGCAGGGGTGACAGGTGATGCGGGCAAGGGAAGGCGTTGCCTTCCCAAAACTGCCCACACTCCACGCGGCCACCTGCTGGGGCCACGGCGCCACTGGCCAGCTCTACAGCTGGCCAGGAAGTATTAGACTGCTGCATGGCTGCCACGGATGCTCTGGCTGCCTGGGAAGGGTGGGGCCACGCCAGCCACTGGGGTGGGGGACACCAAGAGAGCTGGGGGCAGTCACCTGGGGTGGGCTTGACTCCACAGGGAGGGGAGGTTGTAGAAGGGGCAGGGCCTCAGGCAGAAAGGGCGGGGGTGAGGCTTGCCTTCCCAGCTGGGCCTTCACCCGCCGCCCATGACTACACAGACACGGTACAGGGGCGTGGAGAATCAGGCCCCTTGTCTTTCAGCAATATTGATTTTGTCCCTGCCCCCTTTCCTGTGCCGCAAAAGCGGAGCCAATTGCAAGGCTTGGCTCTGGAGACTCATGACAGGAAACGCCCCCGACACGTTGTGAATCCCCACAGGAGGCCAAGGAGGGTCCCGAAAGGACGAAGGCGCTGTCGACACCAGGAAGGTTGCCACAACTCGGCTAAAGGCCCCGTTTTTTTAGCTGCCAGTGAGTGCGCCAGGAAGAGCCACAACGAAGGTTTTCTGCGCCTGGGGCAAGCTACTGAACTGCGCCCCCCCCCCCCCCCCCCCCCCCAAAATAATAAAATTCTTAATGTTTTGTATGAATTTTATCCATCGCACATGTTGTTAATTACACATATATTGAGATTGCAAGAGTTGCTAGTAAAGATATAAATGCAATAATAAAATGCAGGCTTAATTAATGAACGCAATTTTTAATTTCATGCCCCTAACTGTACTGCGGCTGGGGCAAGTGCCCTGCTGGCTCCACCCTCGCTACGGCTCTGGCGCCAGGCAGACTAATGGAAGCTGCTTTCTGTGCTGTAGCCCAAGAGCCAGGTCTCTGCTTAATGCAGAATTGCCGAGGAAGAGGGAAAGAAAAACAAACCCACACGGTGCCTGGCCTGCCAGCGGGGATGGGGTGGGATTTATGGATGAGAAAGGGCATCTGAGAACACCTGGGCCTGAGCTGGAACAGAGGGGAAGGGAAAGAGCCTCTTCTTCCTGCACAGCCGGGGGGAGCTGAATGAAACCCTTCAGCATCCCGGTGGCATTAGGGAGGCTGCCGGAGGAAGCGGATCAGATGCTGCTGCCTGCTGCTGGCCAAATAGTCCTTCTGGGTCATTTTAGGGAGCAGCGGCAGCAGAGGGGAGACTGGAGATGAGCAACACAAGTCGCCTGACTGGCAGGGGCCCCTGGCTGTGGAAGGGGACGGGGAGGAGAAGGGAGGGAGCCGGATAGGGTGGTGTTTTTAATTCAGAGTTTTGTGTATTTCTAGGTGATGGGGTTTAATATTTATATGAACCACTGTTCGGCGTGTGTAATGCAGTGTCCGGGCTGCGGCTGCCTGCTATTGCTCTCTCTTGGTGGGATCAGTCTTTCAGGGCTTATGTCAGAACTTCAGTGCACCACCCCGCCTCCAATGGCCCAGGACAGAGCTTTTCAACTGCGGGGGGAGGGGGCGATGTCAGACGTTCGGTGGGGCCATGGCTAGCCCTCTGAGTTTTGGTGGTTATGGTATAAGTGGCAGAGAGGGAGAGGAGGTCAAGCCCTCTGTCAAGATGGAAGGGCAGCCCAGCCAAACTGGAGTGAGTGGCAGATTTCCCTCTAATTTTTTTTGCCTCAGTGTGCAGAATAAATTATATTATGTGCACCGAGGCATGAGCGGATGTGCACTACCAGTAGAAAACACATGCTGGTAGCTGTGGGCACTCTGCTAATCAGCTGGGCAGCATTTGAATCTCTCTTGGGTGGCCGCCCGAGCGTTCAGCTTACAAGGAACATGGGTGAATGTGGTTATGACCTGGCACACCAGCTCACAGTGCTGCTTATGTTTGGCCCTAGGCAACTGCCTCCTTTGCCTACAGCCTGCTAGGGACGCAAAGCGAAGGAGAGTGTTGTCAAAGGACATCTGTAGGTTTAGGTAAGTGCAAGAGAATCTGCATTGCAGCTCTGGCATGGCTGAAAATATCATTCCTATATTAGCAAGGAAAAACTAACCATGTTTCGAGGCAGGCATCTATATTGATTTTGAGGAGAAGAAACTGGATTCCAATGCATAAGATACGGTGTGTCAAATACACAGAGAAATGAAATGGGCAGCCTGATTTTCCCTTTCCGCATGCCCCTCACACAGTCAAAAAGAACAAGTGTGAAATGGATTTGCAAATACAGGTATTTTATTTACAGTTGCATTCGGAGCTGGAAAAGATGTGCAATTTTCACTGGCTCTGGTAGTGTAGGGGGAGCCCTGGGATGCAGAACTGAGAGCAGTTTCAGAAAAATCATTTAATTAACTTTTGGAGCTGAGCTCCCTCTCTATATTAATAAACATTTAAGGGACTGACCTAGCTCCCATTGAGATCATTGACCAAGGCAGAGTAGGCCCCCTGCTGGAGGTCTTGCAGCCCTGCCCTGGAACAGGTAAGTGGAGAGGTCCTCCAAGCTGCCTAGAGAGGGCTGCATGGGATGCAACCAATCAGGAAAGAGGCCACAGGGAGCAACCAATCAGAGCCTAACAGCCTAGTATAAAATGAGATGCAGTACGGGAGTGAGTTTAGTCTGTTGGCAGAGACTGTGGCAGTGCCAGGTATTCCTGGCTTGCTGAAAGGGCTGGCTAGATCAGTTGCTGGCAGGGATCGGGGGTGTCTGAGAATAGCTGCTGGGACTAAGCAGATAGTGACTGGAGGAGCGAGAGAGCAGCTTTTGTCTGGCTGTCGAAATTCAGTTAAGATGGGCTGCAGTGAAGTGTCTCAGGGAAAGACAGACCAGCAGTTAGTAAAGGGACACAGCAGGAGGCTGCTATACTTAAAGGGTCCCTGGGCTGGGACCCGGATTGGTGAGAGTGAGGGAAGCGAAGGGAATTAGATGTGCAGCCCCAAGGGAAGGGGGCTGCACTACTGGGTCTGACTCTGTGAGGAGCTGGGGCCAGCAAACTGAGCCCAAGAGGGGTGACTCAGCAGGAAGGCTGGGGTCACTGAGGACTCAAGAAGTAAGGAGTCCCCCAGGGAAGAAGCTTTTGGGGTGCTGCTCAGCTCTAAAGTAGGAGCTTTGCCCGACCAAGTGAGGGTATCATGCTGGGCCCCGTTGTGCTGTTAGACCGCTGAGCCCAGGCAGGGCTGCAGTCCATTTGGACTGTATATCCTGGAAGGGGGTTGGTTGTTTTGTGTGTGGACCACGTGTGACCTGGCTGGGGGGCTAAGTCCTGAAGACCCATAGGACCAGTGTAGTGGCTGAGAGGGGGCACTGGAAGCGGAGGAAAAAAATCTGCAGGCATGCACACACTTGTGCGAGAGCAGTGGGGAGAGGCAGGTACCACCCTGTTACGCCAATCCCATGAGACAGAGCCCTCAACTCTCACAGATGTGGAAAAGGAAAAGGAGAGGAGTTTCTAGATCATGCAGACTGTCTCACTGGCAGTGCAGGATTGCCATCGATAGCACATTTCCTAGCCTCTTGTCCAATCACGTTGCAAAGGCCCCACATGCTGGAGTTTCTGCCACTTTCCATGAGAGACTCTTCCCCAAATAGATATCACTGTCAGAGGTTTTCTCCTCTTCACTTTCTTTATATCACTCTATTATTATTGGCTGCATCATGGGGGCTGCACTAGAAGGAGGGAGAAAGGAGTACATTGAGATGTCTGTTTCCCTGCCTAGCAACTTGGTCTCATCTAGAATCCGTGAACATTACGATCAATGTTCCCTCTAGCTTTTTTTCCATCCATGGGCAGAATAAATTTTGTTATGTGCGCAGCAGCATGTGCCGATGTGCACCACTATTAGAAACATATTCTGCTGCCTTTGGGTACTCTGCTAATCAGCTCTGAGCAGCACCTGAATCTCTTTGGGTGGCCGCCCAAGAACTCAGCATACAGGGAACACTGGGTAATAACTAATCATAATACTCCCTACCAAATATCAGTTAGCAAACAATATATGATCAGAGCAAACTTTCTCTAATTGATTATACTGAGGTCATGAGGCTGTTGCCAACATTTCCTGGGTATCAAATGGACCAGAATAGTTTGAGTTGGGGAAAAGGGATTTTTTTTTAACCACTGTTATAAAACTGCCATTGTAGGATCAAACCTTTTCCCGGCATGATACTGCCACTGAGCGATCTTGACGGAACAGCTCCAGGGGGACAGCCTAATCGATGTAGGGAGTGTTTTCACGGCTGGCTAGTTGCCTCACTGTGCGGAAGCTAGTCTCCTGTGCAGGAAGACAGATTGTGGCAGAGGCACTCAGACTGATGTGCACAATACATCCAGGGGCACCTCGCTATGCTAAACCGTGTCTGTAAAGCAGTAGAGTTAGTGGCATTGGCACCTAGAAAACCTGCCGCTCTGAGGTTCCTTAAGCTTGTTTCCGTTTTTATCGGCTGTGTATTTAAGAGCTAGACTCACTCACTTGCTCACAGACAAGCTGTCTGTTCAAGAACTCCACCTAGGAGCAAGTGCCACCAAATTCAGTAGGCAGCTTCCTCTTATCCGAACTTAAAGCAAGGTCAGGATTTGGTTGTGCAGTGAGAGAAAGGGGGAGGGCTGAAGCTCTCCCCCCCCCCACCCCAAGCATACAAGGGTGCATAAAACCATACAGAAAATAGAATAACCAGGCAGGTGAAAGGGTCTGGCTGGGGAAGTCCCCCCCCCCCCAATCTGGGATTGCCCCAGCTTTAAGCCTCATACTCCCAGGTGCCTTTTAGAGAGGGGAGGCTACAGCTTCTCCAACCTCCCCCCACCCCCATTCGTACAAGAACGTTGCCGGTTGTTCCCCTTCACCAGGGAGCGAGGGGAAAGTGCACAGTTTGCTGCATTCCTCACTCTGGCTGAGGAGCGCAGGGGGCAGACGAACCTGGACCTGCCCCAGCCAGGGGACATGCACTCCTCCCCCGGCTGTGCCTGCTGGAGTTGCAGTGGCCATGGAGAGGTGCTTCTCACTTGGCCTCAAGCTGCTGCGGTGAGAGGGCTGGGTTGTCCTCTCTCCCCAGGGCAGCCTGCACCCTGAACCCCTCCTCCCCAGCCCCACCCCAGAGCAATGGTTGAAATGAAGAAAAACACAAATTAATTGAGTTAAGGACCCGTGCAGCACTGGGCAAATCTTCTAGGAGTCTCTGTTTCAGAGCCCTGTGTGTGTCTGGGGGAGCTGTCAGGCTGAGGTTTCCAGTTCGCCCTAGCAAAGTCGTCGTTATTCCTGCTAGTCCATGCATGACAATGCTGCTCGCTGAAGCTTGTTTTATGAGAGAGCCCTGTCAGAGCTGCTCAGATGCAGCACTGAGTCATTAAAACAAGGTCAGTGACCATTTGAAAGATGCCTCCAAAACAGTCGTCAGTGC
The DNA here is from genome assembly GCA_019425775.1 of Rafetus swinhoei. Classification (NCBI taxonomy): domain Eukaryota; kingdom Metazoa; phylum Chordata; order Testudines; family Trionychidae; genus Rafetus; species Rafetus swinhoei. Next base: position 3,241,979 of record JAFJHL010000175.1, on the reverse strand, counting down.
CTGGACTCTGCTGTGGATGAAGAAGTGAAGCGGGAGAGAAAAAGGGCAGCGCTAGTCATGTGTAGTCCCTGTAATTTCAGCGCTGGCTGTGTATTTCAGGACTTAGCCAGACTCACATTATTGCCCTGAAAATCTTCCTAGATTCAGCAGTTTACTCCCAGATGTAGAGCATACAGTCTTGAAAGCTCCTGGACAGATTCTCCAGCCAGCGTGAATCAGCATAGCTAAGTCGATGGAGTTGGCACCAGTTGAGGATTTGGTGAGGACACTGAATCACTCAAGGAATGGTTGTGGATGATGGAGCATTTCACCATCAGGGAACCAGTTCAAACATGCCCCAGGTCAAAGTAACCAACTCTTGTTCCCATACTCATGTAACATGTGACCCTAGTCAACCGTCTCCCTCTACTTCCTAATATTGCTCCCGATGGCCGACTCGAACTGGTACCGTCTGTGGTCGGAGCTAGCAGAACAGTTCAGGACACAATGCAAACGGAGACTGGAATCCCGGTTCACCTCTAAAAGGCCTTTTCTTATGCAAAGTGAACACGTTTCAAGGATTTTCCAGTGAAGTCGTATTTTCATTATTTTTCCCCTTCCAATTCAGAAATGTGAACACAGTGATGGACTTCTGACAGTTGTCAACACACACGCGTCACATTCTCTGTGAAATGCTCCAGCATCCACAACCATTCCTTGAGGTGTCCTCACCAAATCCTCAACTGGTGTCAACTCCATTGACTGACCTCACCATTGTTGGCAACGGAGACAAGCGTGGGACAGGGCAACACGCCGGCACCCTCGCTGCCCCCGGGCCAGCTCTAGGTCCATTGTAGCACACCATAATACCATTCTCCCAAGATGAATTGACCAATTAAGCTCAAGCAGCAGAGCAGCTGGCTCAGGGTGGGATCTGAAGCCCAGCCAACGATGGTGAGCTAACAGCATACAAGGGCGGAATAAATTATTAATGGAAGGAACGACAGCTTATGACATGTTTACAGACACAGGATTCAAGCGCTGTGTCTGTTACCTGTGGGACATAGGTCAATGTGCAAATGGTTAACGTCCAAAAGAAAGGAAGGGGATTGGACAGCATTGCACCACCTGGCCTGTGGAAGGGCCCCGTACGGGCTGGCTGTATCGTAATCCTTATCCAAGGACAAGCAATCCATGGGCAATCCGTTTCTGTGCACTGAACGCAGGCATGAGAATTACTATAGAAGGCAAATGCCACGATGTATAAAGACATCCAGCAGGAGATTTCATGTACCAACATGGAGCCTAATTCTGCTCCCTTTGAAACCAGCATCCAGCCAATTACCGGCGCAAACCTGAGGCACTGAAGACAATGAAATGACTCCTGTTGACTTAAATACAAGTGGCACCAATTGGAGGGGGGGAGGTGTTGAACCATGCCCCCTCCACCATGTATTTTGCACTTGTTCCAAGTCGCACAGATCTGGGTGCAGGAGAGGCGGCCACTTTTAAGCACCGGCCCTGCAGTGGATTAGTACAGTTGCTCTTGGAGCGGTCCAGCACTTTTCTCTGGCTACGTGGTTGCCGAGCTGCTGAAGTCTGACCTGGCCAGACAGACCTGTACAGCAGGGCCCAGGGGAGAACTCAGTACCTGGGAGCACTGGTGCATGCATGGTATAGAAGAGAGAGAGGAGAAGTGGGGCCTGAATGCCGGGGTTCCCTGCTCAGGGGAGAGGTGAGGACCAGAATTTGCCGCCTCCCAAGAAGTAGCTACCTAGGCATTGGACCAGGGCACAAATGAGTCCCTCGTTACTCGGAACGACACAATGTTTTCTCCACATTGACCACTGAGGTCAGGGTTTCCAAAGCAGTGAGTTTGATGCCTCGCTCCCAATGCAACCCAGCTAACTTGCATAGATGCCGTACAAAAATCCCACCCTAAGGTCTTGTGATGCCTCAAGTCCACCAGTCCCCAAGGGTCCTCGTCTTGGTGAGGTACCTGCTCAACACTTCTCAGGTACTTTGCCTGAGATAAGACTGGAATCTAGCAGCATCCCTCTGGAGTTAATTGAAAATAACAGGTGCACTGTGAACAGAAACTTTCCTGCCTTCCCAGTTTATTAATCCCTGGCATATGAAAGGATATCATCAGTGTCACATTAACTCCAGGGCCCTTTCAATCATGCGGTCCTTTGTGGGCTTTACGCGCTCTGAGAATAGCAGTTGCTAATAGATCTGAATGAGTCATGGCTCCTTTAAAAAAGTTCAGTTGAATCGGGAGAGAATGTCCTATAATTACTGCAGGGAGGAGGAGGGGGGAATGGCATGATTGTGTAGTGTTTGTATTTGTTATTGACCGTTCTCACCAAGCTTGCCGAACTCACCCACGGCCTCATTTAATACTGTCATTGGGCTAATTAGGCCGGTGCCGGACCTAGTGATGGGGCGTCATTGTATAGCAATATTGTCAAGGCAAGAAACCAATCATTATTTTTTTTCAGGGAAAGGCACAGAGGAATTGAGAAGGTAATTTGCAAAGCTACAAAAATTAAATAAAGCCAAAAAACCCAAACAAACAAAACAACCCCTCAACCCAAATCTATCAACAAGACTTTCTCTCGCTTAGGTGGCATTTGATGAGGCGAACCTGGCTTAAATAAAGTTTTCTATTGTTTTCCTGTTGATTAGAAAATAGGTACCATGAGTCCCATCTCCAAGGTATGCTGAGTTCTGTCTACACTGCAGTTGTCAAAGGAACATTAGGTGCCCAAGACCAACTGACTTTCTTAGGCTCTTGGAAAATCCCAAACTGATAGGCTCCAGTGTTGTCTTCAAGTCGTCATTGTCAAGTCCAAGTCGAGTCTCAAGTCACTACAGTTCAAGTCTCAAGTTGAGTCTCGAGTCCCTAAAGTCACTTTCGAGTCAAGTCCCAAGTCGAGTCTCAAGTCTTAATTTTAAAAATGTCAGGTCACTTTTGTACAAGCCATCAGTATCGGCATTTTCGGACAATTTTTTCACTACGTCGATTTAACAAAATTAGCAAGTCTCAAGTCGAGTCTCAAGTCACAAACAATGAACCCGAGTCGAGTTTCAAGTTGAGTCACCGAGGCGACTTAAGTTGGACTCGAGTTCAAGTCGTGGGACTCGAGTCAACAACTCTGACAGGCTCCTTTGAGATACAGCTAAGGGGCAGAGAGAGTTTTCATCCCTTTGAAACTGTATTGCATATTTATTGAGACATCTGTATGAATTGCCTTTCTATGCATCCCATCTCTAAAAAAACCATAAAGGGCTCTGTTTAATTCATTCAGCAGCTCGGATCTGTACCCTTTTGCTTTATGCTTTACTAATTAATAATAATTACCTTTATGGAATGCTATAATTCTCACTGTATTTATTAGAGTGCTTTAAAGGGGTGAAACTGACCCAAGAAAACATTATCAATAATAAACAGGAGTCACATCATAGAACTGGAAGGCGCTCGAGAGGTCAAGTCCAGTTCACTGCACTCACAGCAGGACCAAGCACCATGTAGACCATCCCCTGACAGGTGTCTGTCTAACCTGCTCTTAAATATCTCCAGTGATGGAGGTTCCACAATGCCCCCCCCCCCAGGCAATTTATTCCAGTGGTATCAGTAATTTGCATATCACAGAGGGTTTGCAAGCGTGCATGTTAGAGGGTGAGATGATAGTGGCTATAAAAAAGTCCCTGTGAATTCTATAATGATCATTTTTACTAGTCATTAGTTCATATTTGTATAGATCCATCCTAGGTCCTTTACAGAAAAGGCCCTGGCCTAGAATCTGTGCAGAATTATTAATCTGTACTGTGGCAATGCCTAGTGATCTGGCGCTGAAGATATCCAGAGGACCCCTTTGTGATAGATGCTTAGCATTGTGCATAGGACCCAGCTGTCCGGTGAAGTCAATGGACGGACTTCCATTGCTTTCAACAGATGTTGGGTTGTAGGCTTTGTAAAGGAAATGCTTTGCCCCAAAGACCGATCTGTTTACTCGTTGCATGCACAGATGCCCACCCCTCCGACCACCCATGTGTCTGAGTGGGGCCCTTCTGTTGAGTGTCTCTCTCCGATATACACATCATAGACAGCAGCCTAAATCTGTCTCTTCTGCTCCTTTTAGGCTCTCTTCGTCCCACTCTGCCCTAACATGACGTAATCAGCCAGATGCTGTTAGTTGGTAACATCCTATATGGCCCCACTCAAGTCAAGTGCTCCGTCCTATCCTTACTGCTCACACCAGCCGGATCCTCGGGGTTTCCTCTGCGGCCAGCCAGTGAGGCTTAAGCTGTACATGGCCCAGTTCTTCTCTCTGATCGGCACAGCCAGTCCCCCTCCAGCACTGTGTTCCCATCTCCCACAGGCGCAGATGTGGGCAGAGGAGCTGTGGAAATGGAGGGACCAGCAGTACCCTGAGCCTGATGGCAGAACTACAGGTCTCAATTTGCTCCCACTGAAGTCAGCAACAAACACCCTTTGGCCTCAGTGGAGCAGTCAGACAGGGGGAGTCCCGGCACGGGCAAGAGACATGACCTGCAGGAGGTACAAGGACTGTCCCTCCCCCACGTGATCCTGTGATGAAATTAACATTCGTGGAGTGGGGAGACACACACGGGAGGGTGCTTCGTGGCTGTGAACAGCGCCTGAGGCCGGCGAATGTGGCGCGCCTGCAATTTTTCGCTCCCCGTCCTCACGTGAAAGAAGCCCTGGAGTGATGCATTTAGTGCAGCTGCCAGGGAAGCGCAGGCCAGGCCAAAGGCCCTGTTCCCAAGAGGCGTTCCAGTTGGCTGCTTTGTCAGAGTGCCCGTCAGCTGGGAGAGAAGCAGCACTGCCGACAGCTGTTGTTCTGGGGGCTTAAGCACGTGCGAGGGACTGTGTGTCACGGCAAAGTCCATTCCTATGACCTTATTGACAAATCCCAGCTGCGGAGCATCTGCTGTGCCTGCCCTGTGTCCCTGGGCCACGTGCGAACACACCGGCTGAGCCAGGACCTTTCCATGGAGCAGAGGAAGGGGGATTCAGAAGCAGAGCCCAGAAAACACCTCCATTTCTATTGCCCACGTGTTTATTCTACACGCCAGCTTTCGCCCTTTTCTGCTGTCCCATCCCTCTCACCCACGGAGCCTTAGGCTGCCCGAATGTCGCGCTTGGCCAGGGAAGCAGCCCTTTGAGCCAGAGGTTTGAATTTGCACCCGTCTCTCATCAGCCACTTGGGAGACAGCTGCCTTGGCCTCAGCTGGGAGGGGATTTCTATGCTGGGCTCCCGTTGGGTGCCAGAAGGCAGTGCCCGTCTTAAACCTCCAGGCACTGAGATCAGAATCGTCCCCACGGAGGGGCCTATTGAGAAACCAACTGTTCCGGGACAAGGAGCTGGCAAAGTGCCTCTCCCACCCATGGCGGTGGCATCCTCCGCCTGGCGGGTGAGCCATGGGAGACGGCGTGTGGTTCTCAGGCTGGGGCCAGCGTCCGCCTCACGGCCCTTTAAATCGCAGCGGTGGGTTATTCTAATCTACACCATCCCATAAGAATATCTTGGCAGGGCACGGTTGCAAAGGCACTGCAAAGGACCCTTCTCTGATGTACTTCCCCCTGCATGGCAGGGCTGCACTCCAGGCCAGCCTGAGGGCTGGGCAAACTGGGCCCGTGCCCAGGGCGCCGTAGCCAGAGGGTGAGGGGCAACTGGGCATGGGTGTTGCTAGGCCAGGAGGGTGGAGAGTACTAGGTAGGGGGGCAGTGTGGCAGGGCAGGCTGGCAGCACAGGGCTGGGGGCACAGGTGGGAGGAAAGTACAGGGGTTGGGATGAGGGGGGCACTGTGCAGAGGTTGGGAGCAAAGCGGGCACAATTCAGGGGTTAGTGGCAAAGGGGGCACAGGATGGGGGCGTGCGAGCTGGGGAGCCCATGGGTGCCAGGGGAAATGGGTGGTGAGGTGCCTACAGGGGTCAGAGGCACCCAAACACAAGTTGGCCCAGGGCGCCATTTTCCCTAAGGCCGGCCCTGGCTACACTCCTCTTTTCCCGGGCGTGCGGCTGGGCTCCCCTGCAGCAACGTGGAACCAACAGAGCCGAGTGCAGGAGAGGGCAGCTGCTGGGCCCGTGGTGCTGTGGTTAATGCTCAGGAGACCCTGCTCTGGCAGAGAGGCATGCTGGGAAACAGGGGTCAGGCCACTGAAGGCAGTTCGGGTCAGCTTTGCACAGCACCAGTGGGAGGAAGAGTCGAGCCCTTGGCTTTCTGCAGGGGGGCGGTTCTGGGGTAGGGAGCAGGGTGAGGGGAAAAGCAGAGCCCCACAAATCCGCACGTATCGTCTTTGCAGCTGCATGTGTGGATGGAGATACCCGTGGCTCACTTTGGCAGAGGCGGATACAGCTGTTGTATCTAGAGCCCTGCAAATGTGCGGATAGCTGCTTTATATCTGCAGATGTGGCAATCCATGGCTCATTTTTGCGTCTATGGATGCGGATACAAATTTTGTATCCACCCAGGGCACTAGCGAAAAGCATATTAGCCAGCAAAGGCAGGGACTGTAGCAGCCTGTGCAGAGGAGACAGCTGGTAGGCAGGATGGGTGTCTGATGTGACACTGTTTATAGTGATTTCATTTTCAACCCCCCTTCTCTCCTCCGCCTCCAGGGAGGCATCAGGGTAGCACACGTGGACTAGCGTTCTATAGCAACATAAGTTACAAAAGCAGCCTCTTAACATTCAAAGACTTGAGAGGGAGAAAAGGCAACCCACCCCCCATCTTGGGAGGACGGGAACTCACTGCCTGCCTGTTACTGAAGCTCCTGAAAAGGTGCCCAGTGTAAATTCCAGATGCTGACCAATTCTTCGTTCCTTGTATGGGCAAAAGCAATGCTTGTCTTGCGCCTATATTTAATTCCTTTGCAAAAAAAAAAAAAAAAAAAGGTACTCTCTCTCTCTTCGTGCTTCTGCCCACCGGCCTCTTTGCCTTGGAGAGTTAGAGCAGGAACAGGATTGTGAGAAGAAAACAGTGACATTAACAGTCACATCCCCCATTTCCAAACCGGGCGAGGGTTGCACACGATTTAGCAAGACAAGGAGCAATGGGCTTAAATTGCAGCAAGGGAGGTTCAGGTTGGACATAAGGAAAAACTTCCTGTCATTGGAATAAGTTGCCTAGGGAGGTTGTGGAATCTGCATCCCTGGAGATATTTAAGAGCAGGTTAAGAACATCAGAACGGCCAGACTGGGTCAGAGCAAAGGTCCATCTAGCCCAGTATCCTGTCTGCCGACAGTGGCTAATGCCAGATGCCCCAGAGGGAGGGAACACAACAGGTAATCCTCACGTGATCCCTCCCGGTCTCCCACTTCCAGAGAAACAGAGGCCAGGGACACCATTCCTTCTCATCCTGGCTAATTGCCATTGATGGACCTAATCTCCATGAATCTATCTAGCTCTTTTTTGAACCCTGTTAAAGTTCTAGCCTTCACTGCATCCTCTGGCAAGGAGTTCCATAGGTTGACTAGGTTATATAACCATCTGTCAGGGATGGTCTAGATGGTGTTTGGTCCTGCCGTGAGGGCAGGGGACTGGACCTGATGACCTCCCAAGGTCCCTTCCAGTTCTAGTGTTCTATGATTCTAGCATAACCTTGCACCATTCACAGGAATTGCATGGCGAAAGCCACAGGCCGTACAAATGCAGAGGCAGCAATACACAGTGGAAGTCTTCCCCATCCCTCCCCAATATTAATAAATGTACCAGGTGCCCAGTTCACACTGCAGCAAACCCTGCAGAAGACACTCAGCGAGAAGCAAGGACAGGAGGCCCAATCCCGAGCATCTTGAACTCTTCAGAAAGCTAGGGGCAGAGGGGAGCATGGCACAGAAGCCAAAGTAAATAGAAACCCTACTCTCTGCCAGGCCTCTCCAGGAGAGGAGTGAGAAGGAGCCGGAGCATAGGAGGGCTTTACATGGCCCCTTCTCATGTGGAGTGAGTGAGCTGCACTCTCCAGGGCTGTAAATCTGGCACCTTCCATATCACACAGTACAGACTGAGCAGCCAGGCAGCTTGACTGCACAACATTGGTTTGCGCGCCAGATTCACTGGACTCATTTCTCTATTTTGCTTTACAGGAATAGTACAAAGGGCAAGCAGGCGCCCTTGGCAGAACTTAACAGCATATGCTACATACAGTGGTGGTTCGATATAACCCACGCCAAGTCACAACAGAATGTTAGGAATAATTTAAAAAAAGGAATAGAGAATAAGACAGAGAATATCTTATTGCCTCTGTATAAATCCATGGGACACCCATATCTTGAACACTATGTGCAGATGTGATCACCTAATCTCCAAAAAGATACCTTGGCACTGGAAAAGTTTCAGAAAAGGGCAACAAAAATGATGAGGGGTCTGGAACGGGTCCCATATGAAGAGAGATTAAAAAGACTGGGACTTTTCAGTTTAGAAAAGAGGAGACTAACAGGGATAGGATAAAAGTCTATGAAGTCATGACAGGTATGGAGAAAGTGAGCAAGGAAAAGTTATTTATTTACTCCCATAATATAAGAACTAGGGGTCACCAAATGAAATTAATGGGTAGCAGGTTTTAAACAAGCAAAAGGAAGTATTTTCTTCACACAGTGCATAGTCAACCTGCGGAACTCCTTGCCAGAGGATGTTGTGAAGACCAGGACTTTAACAGGGTTAAAAAAATAGATAAATTCATGGAGGTTAGGTCCATCAATGGCTATTAGCCAGGATGGGTAGGAATGGTGTCTCTAGCTTCTGTTTGTTAGAAGCTGGGTGGGAATGGGTGACAGGGGATCACTTGATGATTCCCTGTTCTGTTCATTCCCTCTGGGGCACCTGGCATTGGCCACTGTTGGAGGACAGGATGCTGGGCTAGATGGACCTTTGGTCTGACTCAGTATGTCCATTCTTTTGTTCTTATTATGTTCAGTCATCCCAGAAACCAAAGAATGCCAAGACCCTTCCCTTGTGAACAATTTCTCACCTGAACAATCCCCCTTCCCCTCCAATTTTCAAATGCCCAGGAAAAACGACTGTCTTAGCAATGTGATTGAGGATTATCAGATCTGGGCTCTTTCAGACCAAAATGAGAGCAAATTCCAAGGGATGTGGGGCCTTCGCAAGCAAATCCCCAACCAGCGACCCCTTCTTGTCCGGATGACTTACAACTTCTTTAGTGGCAAATGGTTTTGTCTGCTCTTCAGTCCCATTTTCCCAATTGAGTAATCCGCGCCACAGAACCCACACCCCAACTCAGCTGGTACAAGCCGGAGTAACTCACTGACTTCAAATGAGCTACATCAGTTTACACCAATTGAGAATGTAGCCCTTCTCTTGTTTTTTAAATTGTGGATGCCACTCCCATAGCTTTTGCTTTCCCCATAGGACTGGTGTGCAAGCCGGACACAGAAGGGCCAGTACAGAGATACCACATGTTGTGTAAACTATTCCACTGCCCTTTGGAAGACTGTGACATCTCTTTATTAATAACTCTTGGAGAGTGGCACACTGAAGAACTCCCCTTTTCAAAACTAAATCTGTACATAACAACAAATACACAACCCCTTCCCCCCCCCGAACAATCCAACACAAAGTCGGCTGCAGCTTCACATCTCAGTGTGGCATCTGGGTTTAAGGCCATTACGGGTAACATTAAACTGGTGAAGAATTTTGGGATATCACAAAATTCCCTGGATGGGCCTGTGACTTATCCTAGAAGTTAAATGGAGGCTGGAAAGGACAGGCAAAGAACACACTGAAGATACCACTTCGGAAAAAGGAAAGCTGAAATGCAATGGGATGGTGAGGACACAACACCTGCATTCAGCAATGGTTCTCGTATAAATTCATGCCTTATTTTTTTCAATTTAAATATCACGTGCTTTGAGATCAACGTTCGAGTTGCCTGGTTTATAAGCCAGTATTAAGTGCACACAAGGGAGAGCAGACTTAAAAATATATACAGAACACACACACACTGAACGTGATATACTGCAGCTGTCATAACCAGAGTTGAGCTGAATGGCTTTGGCAAACATGAAGTCCCTGTGACCAGAGAGGTTCCCACAGTGAAGGGGCTGGATAGCCAGGGTGCAACCAGCCCTGAAAGCAATGGAGAAATCTGGTCATTCTCCTAAGCGCTGGGTCTGGAAAGCTTCCGCAGACAGTCCTGATTCAGCTGCTGCCCCAGAAGATGTAGGTCTCTTAGAGGCTTGTGGGGAGGATGCACCCAGCTTGCTCTACTACAGAATATACTGTTTCCCACACCCCAGTGCAGGGCAGGCCTTTAGGGTATATACTGTACAGGCATATATGCGCTCCAGCTTGTATTCAGCGTGAAGCAGAACCATTGGGCAGAGGAGAGGATTATAAGAACTTAGACCCATACAGCCGTGTTAATGTCGAAGCCGGACGGGGTGTGGTCTGCGGTGCTATGGAACTTCTTGGCACAATGCTTGGATTTGTCACTACTAGCTTCTGCCTTTGGGCACCTCTCCATTTTGCTGTGAGCATTCTGCAGGTTCCCATGGAGGGGGAAGTAAAATGTCCCCTTCTGTTTGCTGACCTTTTTGGATCTCTTTGAGATCTCAGTCTCTCTGTCTTCCGCTGGGAGCCAGCCTGGTTTTTCCTTGAGGAGTCTATCTCGGTCCGGCCGGACGCTCCTCAAGAACTTTTTGAAGATGTTGGCCGTGAGGGAAAACTTCTTGTAGAACTCCTGAGACCGGCTGACGGACAGGGACGTCTCACTCTTCTCCCCCTTTTTATCCAGCTCCGGCAGATCCAGCCAGTTCCCAACCAAATCTGCAAAGATGTTGTCCCCTAAGACCAGAGGCTGCCGGTTCCGACTCTGAGACATTAGCGAGGAAGTCCAGTCGTTGGCCTCGTCAGAACCCTGGCATCCTTTGCATCCCGATCTACTCCCAGCCAAAGTCTGAGGGGTGCTGGTCGTGTCTCTATGAAGCTGGTTCCCAATTGTGCCCAAACTAGCCGACTCGAATTTCCCTAGCGGGCAGTACTCTGCTGTGGTCAGGGCTGAAGAAGATGGATAATAGTCTCTGCTATAAGCCACGTGTCTACGGTGGCTGCTCTCTGCTAAAGTAACAGGGCCAAACAGGCTGGCAGATTGTGGCACCGGGGTGGAGCATGCAAATGCCGTAGGGCTGCGCTCTTCTAAAGATCTCCTTCCCAGCAACCTCTCGTTCTGCCTGCTGGCTCTGGGCGTCTCTCGGCCATTTCGACAGCAGTGGTGCTGGCCAATGCCCGGAACCTTGTTTCGAGGCTCTGAAATCTCCAGCTGCTCCAAAGCTGTCTGGACCTGGAGGAGTTTCAACTCTTGCAGGGCACCCATCATGCAGTTCATCTGTTCATGCAGCCCGTCTCCAACCTCCTTCATGGATACCTGGGGAGGAAGACAGGGCAGTGAGCCAGTGTTTGGAAAATCCAAGACAAAACAAGTAGGATGTTACCCCTGTGACATAGAGGGAAGTAAAAGTTAAAGCCACATTCCCTTTTTATTTCGTAAGCTAGTCAGCTGCAAACAGCAAGCCCCCCCAAAACCATGCCCTAATACTGAATTCTTAGGACTTCAATTTACTACCCTTTTCCCTGGTGTTCCAGCCGGTTCACAGGATCATAAACACAAATTTATTTAGATTCTGAAGACATTAAAATACAACTTTGTAAAAAAATTCCAAGTTCTCACCCATTAGCAAGAACTGAAATAATCAACAGATGGACAGCCAAAATAATGTTTATCTGAATTTCAGTTAATCGCTCAGCAGACCCTCCCTTCATGTAAACGAGCATGACAATTCGCTGCGTCCATTTTTAGACTTATTCCGCAGCTGTTGTCTCTTTCTTGCACTGCAAAACAACTGAGAGGAAAAGTGAGTGCTGTGAATTTATAAATGAGCTAGCCTTGGACAGACTAGTTTCTGTAACATGCTAAAATAAAATAAAAATCATACACGGTCACTCTGTAATTATGTCTCAATGCTTCGTTATAATACCCTAATTATATGTTGAAAAACATAAGTCGGAGCATGGAATGAAGTCCTATAAATCTGAATAGTATCATTAAAAACCAATTAAGTAATCACAAGTTTATCTCCTGAAAAGTCAGTTATTTTGGCTCCCAAACTAGATCCAACATTCATATGTTTGATCTTTCTACTTTCATAGAAAGGTTTAACTCTCCATGTTAACCTTAAAATATGCTCATTATTTTCCAGAGCTTCTAAAGTGCCCTCTCTCCCCTTTCCTTCTGTTCTTCTCTTTTTCTCTTATGTGGGATCTGGATCATATTCCCAAAGCAGCATCATAAAACAAATGGACTATACTTTCCAACAGCTGCTACCACTTTTTTGAGGGGGAGGGGGCGGCAGTTTGCCAGGCTGGAGGCAAAGATATGTCTCACGCTGATGCAGAGAGGTTGGCAGAAGGGATAATATAAATATCTCAGAAAAGCTGAAATCTAAATGATCATGAGTATACAGTTTAAAAAGCTAATCACAATCTTTGCATGACAAAAGTTCCCTTACTGTGCTGCGTGCCTTTTACAGCTGTACACATAAATGGCTGTACATTACCCAGCAATTTTTTTGGGGTGTGTGTGTCATTTTTGCAATCTTGGTTCAGTTATTTGTGGCTTGCTGTTTGTTTGTAAGCAGGAAACTGCAGGTTCTCACCTGTGAGTAAGAAAGGCTGTTAAAACATCATGGCTGTACTAGCCATGCTGCAAAAGTGGAAATCTCCATAACCCATGTTCCAGCCATGCATCTCCATCTACGTTTCAAAAATCAGACTCTCAGAGTTAGCAGAAGTACGACCCTTATTTCTGGAGCTTCATGCTTGCCTGCCAGCAAGGATATCTGGATGTGAAGTTACAGGAAAGCTCTGTTCAAACCTCTGATTACATTTACAAGTCAATGTTACAAGAGAGGTTACTAGTATCCACAAAATAAAGCCACATTGGTACTTACATACAAGCAATGCCCACACTTCTACAATAAAAGAGCTCTTGCATTACCAATACAAAACCTGGGACCATCTGTTCCATAAGCTTCAGACGAAACTATCACCTTACCTCTCCAGATTTGCTGTAATGCTTCTCGTCCTAACCTTTCTTGCCTTATTAATGGAAGTCTTTTTTATCTGGGGCTTTGCAAAGCTGGATTTGGAGCCAGCTTGGACCCTCATTGGACACTTTGCATCAAATCCCCTCCTAGGCAAAGCAGTGTAATCAAGCAGTGATGAGTGACAAGGATCCGGCAGTAATGACTAGACGGGTCAAAAAGACAACATATGCTGGGCGGCTGGGCTGTTCACTTCATTGATTCAATTAACTGCCCCATGATGGGTGGTATCATTACAAGGCATGCCTCCTCCGACAGGGACCTAGAATGCATTAATATTTCAGAGGCAGGATGTACCATCGCTGTGTTCCTGTCACCAATGGACCCCTTCTCCTGCGAGCACCTAGCATTCAGAGCTTTTTGAAAAGGGACAACAAGTTTTCACAGAAACTTTCCTACAGTTGTTTGTTTCTGTAAAACATTTTTCATGGACATTTTCATGAGCCACTCTCGTAGGATAAACACAAAATGCGTCTCCACCATGGTGGGTAAATGGTCAGAACTCCTCTGACTTCAACTGGGCCGTTTAGACCAACAGAGGAGATGCCCCTAAAGAAACAGCTTCACCCACCTTTGAGGTAGGTACGTAGTGGTCCCATTTTACAGCAAGACAGAGGGGGAGGAATAGCTCAGTGGTTTGAGCATTGGCTTGCTAAACCCAGGATTGTGAGCTCAATCCTTGAGGGGCCCATTTAGGGATCTGGGGCAAATCTATCAGGGATGGTACTTGGTCCTGCCATGAGGGTAGGGGACTGGACTTGATGACCTCTCAAGGTCCCTTCCAGCTCTGTGAGAAAGGTATAAGGCCACAGTTACTGCTTGGCTATCTTTGGCATGTTGATGGTATCTCTCCAGTGAAGGTAGAGTTATACTAGGAAAGAGATTCCCCCAAGGATCTCTTGATGCCAAAAGATGGAGGGCAACAGGTGTGCCTATGGATTACAGGGACCTGCTGAGTCTGGCATCTATACATTAGTTCACCAAAGAATGTTATGTTCCATGTCCGTGTTAGGTACGGGATTGTATGTGAGCCTGCACAATGGATGTAGGGCTAATATGTGAAGAGTGATGTACAGATATTGAACACTATGGTCTTAAGGTCTTGGGGCTGATCACCAAAAGGTGAGAAAAAGATTTCCTTCAGGCTGCAGATGGTGATCCAATGGTGTATCTACGTGTAAATGTTCCACAATCAACCCCAATTTACCTTCTGAGCAACATGCTCAGCACGTGATTGAAAAGGCTTGAGGCAGGAGACCGGTAGAGACAGAGGTTACCCTGTTGGATTTTTAGGCTATCATTAGTTACGGAGACACATTCTGGAATTCTGGATCATTCCACTTAGGAGTGGCATAGTCATGCAGTGCCTCAGTTTCCCCTCGGTACAATGAGGATAACACCCTGCCCTACTGCCCGGGGGGCTGCAGTGAGGATGGCTGTTCCGTTCCTCTAGCAGCGGGGCCAGTATGTACTTCTGATAGCTACGTGCTGTGGTTCTGTGTTTAAGGACTAGACACAAAGGCAGATGCATTTGGGAATGCCCAGCAAAGCAGGATTTGTACCCCCATCTCCAGAAGCAAAGTGCTAGGCACATCAAGCTGCCCCATCCATTCCCTTGCAACAGGAGCTTTTGTTCTGTTTGTACAGCGCCTAGCACAGTGGGGTACTGGTCCATAAGTAGGGCACCTAAAAGTAGAAATCCCCACAATATATGTTCCAGGCATGCAGTAAGAAAACAAATATGGTAGGCGACCAGCTTGGCTTAGCAATGAAATCCATGGCGAGCTAACACACAGAAAGGAAGCTGACAAGAAGTGGAAACTTGGACAGATGACCAGGGAGCAGGATACATATATTGCTTGAGAATGCAAGGGAGTAATCTGGATGAGGGGATGGATTGCACCCTCAACCAGTTTGTGGATGACACTAAGCTAGGGGGAGAGGTAGATATGCTGGAGGGTAGGGATAGGGTCCAGAGTGACCTAGACAAATTGGAGGTTTGGACCAAAAGAATTCTGATGATGTTCAAAAAGGATACATGCAGAGTCCTGCACTTGGGATGGAAGAATCCCAAACACTGGTACAGGCTGGGGATCGACTGGCTAAGCAGCAGTTTGGCAGAAAAGGACCTGGGGATTCCAGTGGATGAGTAGCTGGATATGAGTCAACAGTGCGCCCTTGTAGCCAAGAAGGCTAATGGCATCTTAAGGTGCGTTAAGAGGATCATTTCCAGCAGTTCTAGAAACATGATTATTCCCCTTTATTTAGACACTGGTGAGGCCACATCTGGAGTATTACATCCAGTTCTGGGCCCCCCACTATAGAAAGGATGTGGACGCACTGGAGAGGGTCCAGAGAAGGTCAACCAAAATGATTTAGTTTGCAGAAGAGACGAGTGAGGGGGGATTTAAGAGCAGCCTTTAACTCCCTGAAGGGAGGTTCCAAAGAGGATGGAGAGAGGCTGTTCTCAGTAGTGACGGATGGCAGAACAAGGAGCAATGGTCTCAAGTTGCAGTGCGGGAGGTCTAGGTTGGATATTAGGAAAAACTATTTCACTAGGAGGGTGGGGAAGCACTGGGCTGGGTTCCTTAGGGAGTGGGTGGAATCTCCATCCCTAGAGGTTTTTAAAGTCCCAGCTTGACAAAGCCCTGGCTGGGATGATTGAGTTGGGGTTGGTCCTGCTTTGAGCAGGGGGCTGGACTTTATGACTCCTGAGGGCTCTGCCAACCCTGGGATTCTATGATTCTATGAAATCAGAAATCAGACTCTGACAGCTAGCAGAGGCGTGACATCTACATCTGGAGCTTCATGCTCTCCTGCTAGACAGTAATGCAAAAAATAAATACAGGTTGCACTTCTCTGACTCAGGACTCTCTGGTACGGCAACAGCGGTGGCCCAGTAGGACTGTGGATGTTCGAAGTCCAGAGAATCCCGGTGGAGGGCAGACACCTTGAGGGCCGGCTGGGCAGCGGGCTGCTGGCAGCCAGCAGTCAGCAAGGCCGGGAGCCCGGTGGGTAGCCAGGAGCCCGGTGCATGACAGCAGGTCTGCCCGGTGGTACCATGCGCCCAGTGTGTGGCAGTGAGGCTGCTCTGCAGGACTGGGAAGCCCAGTGAGGCTGTCAGGACAGTGGGGCTGGCAGTGTGGCCAAGCCAGGGCTGGGATGTGGGGGTGGTGGTAGTGGGGCCAAAAATGACCTCCCCTGGTCCAGAAAAATCCCTCATCCAGGACTGGTCTGGTCACGAGGCTGCCGGATCAGGGGGGTGCAACCTGCAACAGCAATAATTCAGTTTGCGAAGGGTAATCTCTCTAGTCCAGAAAAGTTTTCCATTGTATTTGCCACACACCTAAATCCAAAAGACGATACATCTAATAGAGTTTCATGGGAATGCACGTCCCAGGCTGCTGGACTGTGTTCTGGCTGGCAGCCACGCTCTGTAATGCTTCCACAAATGCACCTGCAGGAGCAAATTTAGTTGCAAACCCCATAAATAAATGATTACAAGCAGGCAGTGCTTTTAGCTTTTGAGTGTTCCATAAACCAGTGCAACAATTGTTACATGAAGTGTGTTACATAGACAAAGCAGCCCTCTGGTTTGATCCAGTGCTACAGCATGGTACAGGTTGAACCTCTCTAGTCTGGCGCTCTCTGGTCTGGCAACATCCTTGGTCCGGCATAATTTTAGTTGGTTGCATGTCTACTTTTCATGGGTGTGGCCAAGTTTTCTTCAGTCCCATAAAGTTTGCTTACAGCCGCCAGTCCTGGCTCCCAGTGTTCTGTGCTGTTCTTTAGCTCTAATTTACCCCGACATGTCTTCTAAGAGCCCAGGAAGCAGTGGAAGTGTTGGTGATGTTGCAAGGCAATATTGACCTCCCATGGTCTGGCAAATTCTCTTGGTGCCAGACTCAAGAGAATCAACCTGTACATAGAGCAACATTTACTGGAGAATTTCCTTACATCCCTTCCCAAGCTCTTGGGGTGTTTCTGCACTAGCAGGTGGGGATAATCCGCAGACTCTTTGAGGTCCAAATGGACTCACCTCACCAAAACAAGAATCCCACCAATGTAGACATAGGAGCACAAGCGCCTCAAGCCATCCAGAAGTAAACTCTGCCTCAGTCTGTCTGTATGGAGTCAAATGTTGTATGTATCACTCCCAGGTGTCAGCCCCATTGAAGTTGCAAGGACTACTTGCCTGGTTAATCCAAGGGGTTGGCCCAGGGTCATTACAGTATTTTTCCCTTGGCAGGAAAATAGTGAGTACCAGTAAAGCCAAAGTGCAAGTCCAGGGTTCCAGCTCTAAGCCTGTCCCTGCTGCTCAGACACTGGGGTACACCTTTATTTTAATTGCAGAAGAGTTATCTGGTGTTGCTTGGGTCCTTAACTCGATTCATTTTTGTTTCTTTCATTTGAATCATTGCTCTGAGGTGGGGCTGGGAGGAGGGGTTCAGGATGCAGCCCTCTCTCACCACAGCAGCTTGGGGCCAGGTGAGAAGCGCCTTTCTATGGCCGCTGCAGCTGCAGTGGTCACAGCTGGGTCAGGGGGGCGTGTCCCCCGGCTGGGGCAGGTCCAGGTTCGTCTGCCCCCTGCGCTCCCCAGACAGTGTGTGGAATGGAGCAAACTGTGCACTTTCCCCTCACTCCCTGGTGAAGGGGAACAGCCAGCAGTGTTCCCATATGACTGGGGGGAGAGGGCTTGCTGCAGCCCCACCCCCTCTCCCTAAACAGTGCCTGAGAAGTGGGAGACAGAGGGTGGAAGCACACCCCCAGCCTGCCACTATCACCTGCCTGGTGATTCTGTCTCTTTCCTGTATGGTTTTATGGGTCCCCATATGCATGGGGGGAGGGGGAGCGTCAGTCCACCCTCCCCCTCCTCAACCCAACCCTGACCTGGCTTTAAGTTAAGAGACGAGGAAGCTGCCTACCAAATTTGGTGGCCCTAGCTCTTACCGTTTAGGAGGAGTTCTTGCACAAACAAACGGACAGACTTGCTTGTAGACAAACTCTCTCAAATATAGAGTAGATTGCTTTATTTTCACTCCTCAGACCCAAGAGTCAGGTTAACTCAAGTGTGCTGAACAAATCGTGTCTGTTAGCACATTCACTACGTGTGTTCCCTAAACATTACACAGTGTGTAGCAGTTGCTGGATTCCACCCTGTGACAGCTGCATGTCAGTGGTGGGGGAAAGGATGCCAGTGTATAGTTTACAGCCAGATAAGTGCATAAAGTATTTTGGTCAAAAAGCACTAAGTCAATGTAAGATGTTGGTAGACACACGCCCTGGGGCCAAAGCACCGTATAAATAGAAATATAATCCTTTGGTGGATCAGTGTGTTGTCAGAAAACAACACACCGATTGGCTTATGTACAGCTCCTATTCCTCCAGTATTTTATGTATCACAAAGTCAAATACCTCTGTGCAAAGGGTAGACAGGATACAGTGAAACCTTTGTTATCCAGCACTCTGTTAACCAGAAAACTTTGTTAACCGGTATTGCCTCCAGACACAATACTGTCACATCTTCAGGTGCGCCGGCCTGGCTTGGTTTACCATGATTGGCTTAACAATTTTTTATTTAAGAAGTACTAATCATCTTTAACTCAAAATAGAAATGTGAGACCAACTGCCTCACACTACAAAACTACCAATATTAAAAACTTGAATTTTGCTATTATTGTCCATTGATTTTTGCTAGGTTGATGGGACCCTCAGATAACCGGAATTTTTAGATAACTGGAATGCCCTAATCCCCGAGCATGCCAGATAACACAGGTTTTCCTGTACCTGCCTTTTAATGGACTGGGCCAGAAAAGCATGAAAAATGGGAACTTCATCTGTCATTTCTCACTTAAAAAAATATCTGTTCAACATTTTGGGAGCTAACATTTTGGGAGCTAACTAGTGCCTGAATTCACAAGATAGCTCTGGAACTCAAATCCAACTAAGTCCCTTGAGCCAGAGATGTTTGTATTTCCAGTTCATCTCCACATCCGGGTTGCCCAGGACTACGACAATATTTTGGTGATGACCGGGAGGGAAGGAATAAAAAAAGAACAGATAACACATTACAGACTGCAGCTGACTGGAGAGACGTGAAGAGAAGAGCTCGGGGCGTGTTTGGGATAATGAGGAGGATGACAGATGTCCAGCTCTTAGGTAGAAGAGGTGTTGTGAGAGGAAGTTATTGCTGCAGGAAGAGGAAAGGAGGAAGTGAAGTGGCAGCTCTTAATAATTAGGTTGATAGGCAACAGAGCCAGCAACAAACACCATTTGGTGTTGAAAGAGAATGAAATAAGAGATGAAAATGACTTTAGAATTGCTGAGCTGATCAGATAGTTTCTCTGTTTTCCTTCGGAATGCTAATGAAATTAATCTTTCACGAGCCTGGATTCTTACCTCAGCTCGTCAGAGGGAGTTTATTTTAAGGGTGGTTTGAGGAGGATTTTTTTTATGTTGGAGTTATGCCTTGTTTTGTTGCTTTGTGATGGACACAGAAGGCATGCAAAGGTCTTCCTGTTTCTGCTTGTGTTTTATCCTGCAAATATTGAGCATTTCAAATCCTTTGGCCCCTGTTTGACAGGAGAAACTCTAAGAGCCCTTGAGGATGCTAACTGTAAGATAACAGCTAATTTGAAGGAAGTGGAGGAGAGGGGATGATTCTTTAACGAAGGCGCTCTTTATCCAAAATGTTAGCAAACTCATTAAATAAGCATTAACAACAACCAACCAACCAGCTGCCAACAGTTTAACTAAAATGTTCCTTTCGGTTGCTTCACTTTCTCTCTGTTGGCTCTTGAGAGATCATCATATTTTCTAGTTCCCCAATCCCCACTGACTCTTTCAGGGCAGACAAGATCTAAACTTCTAGTAAAAAAAAATAAAGCAAACGTTAAAAGTCAAGAAAAAGATACAAAAGAACTAATTTTCAGGTCTTTGTTATTCATTATAAAGAAAAGAGCAAGGGCACAAGGTTAATTTTTAATTCCTTTGGCGATCAGCAGGATTTGCCCCCTACTCTGCCTTTCCTGCCGCTCGGGTTCTGGTTTAGGGCCCCGAATGTAGGTAGCAGGCTTGGTGTGATTCCAAAACCATCTACTGCTTCCCCAAGGACGTGCATTTCGCTCAAGGCTCTGGGCTCTCAGAGCGAAACAGACTAGACACAGTCCCTCAGATTCATCTCAGGAATAAATAGCAAACAAAGTCTTTAATTGCTTTCCTCCCCCACTAGATTGAAGCATCTACAAGCAGCGGGAAATCAGCCGACAGAGTTCCTTCCTGCTGCCTGAGCCAGGTGCAACGCTGAAGAAAAAGGTTCCTGGACACACCACAGATGGCTACATGGACTTTTAACCATAGCGAGGACAGCTGAGTCTCAAAAGAGCCAAATCATCCGTGCTTCTGAGCAGAGCACAGCCTCAAAGTGAGGTAGAGGAGCAAAGTAGGATGAATGTTTCCCATGTTGAACCTGCAAGGGGCTGCTTGAACCATTGGGGTGGCATAAATTGTGCCCAGGCTAGAACGCACCCTGTGAGCTATTGCAGAAACTGGGAACAGCTGGAGTATGGGAACATCCCTCTCAGACACAACCCTATTGCGGAGAATACACAGCCCGCCGCATCAAATCTAGGTCTGTCAGGGAATTCTCTGGAGACTACACCACAGCAACAAATTTGGCCAAAGGGGTCTAATCCCACCTCCACCTAAGACGATCCACCAAGGCTCTACCTTGAGTCACAGGAATTTAAAGGCTGACATCAGACGGCTCAGCTACACGCCACCTTTCTGTGACCTACAGCGAATGGCGCCAGTGGACTGGCTGACTCAGCTTTCTGCCTGTGTCTCAATTTACCCCTATGCAGGTCTTTTGTGTTCAAACGAGCAGGTCTCTTGGCTCTCAGCATGTCACAACTATTGACCCTGCTCTCCTAGCGAGATACACTGGGACGTATAGAGCTTAGCTGGGCTCCTCCTGCCTTTGGAAAGTCGCATTGCTGGGTGACAGGACTTTCCTTATTTACCTCTCAAGTAAAAAAATTCCACAAGGGGCTACTTCTGGTTCCTCTTGCAAAACATTAGCATATAGCAGACACTGCCACAGAGCATGTACATTGGCTTTGGCTACTGAGTGATGTGGAGGGAAGGGTGAATGTCAAAGAAAAGATTGGAGACAGGGTCACAGCTGCATGGGGTGGCTTCACTGCAAAATCAGGTGTATTCTTACCTCCAATTGAAGGCCTGGCAACGTGGGTTTTAATGCAGCTTGTTAAGAACTTATGCTGCCAACTTGAGCTAAAACCCAGTTGCCTTGGACTCACGGCTGTTTTAACCCAAGTTAGCCTCAGCTCAGGCTAAGAGCGCATCTTTTTCTTCCAGTGAAGACACACCTTCAGAATTGTTATGTGGAGTAGGGCTGGTGGGGGGGGAGAGGTAAATTCTTTTGGGAAAACATTCCCCCCCCCCCAAATTGCACTTTTTGATGACAAGCCAAAGAACTATCACTTTGGGGGAGGAGGTTCACCCCTTTCTAATTCCTCCCCAGCCTCAATATTACTGAAGAAGTGACGAAAGTGGGGGGAAAACAAAAATAAAGTTTGATGTCTCTTTGAAACTCCCCCAACATTTCCCCCCAAAGTATGTCCGCTCTAGTGCCTAACACAGTGGTATCCTCATCCATGACTGGGACTCCTGGGCTATGTCTATATTGCTTCCTTCTTGCGCAAAAGCCTATGCAAATGAAGCATGGGTTAGCATATTGATGTGCTTCATTTGCATAATTAATTAGGGGCCATTTTTGCGCAATAGGCTTTTGCGCAAAAAGGAGCTATGTAGACGGCTCCTTTTTGCGCAAAAACCTTCTCTTGCGCAAGAGCCGTTCTTCCTCATTTTTTCATGTGCATAACAATGAGGTCTGAGACCCTCTCTGTCTATCTCAGAAACTTCAGTGGCCCCCCATCATCACAGTATCAGAGCCCCTCACAATCCGGAATGTATTTTTGCTCACAACATGCCTGAGAGGTGAGGCTGGGCTATTATTTTAGAGGGGAAACTGAGGCACTGAGCAACTAAATGACTTGCCCAAGGTCACCCAGGAAGCTCGTGCAGGGAACAGGGAAATGATTGTGGGTCTTCACAGACAACTGCCCTAAGCAATGGATCATCCTTCCTTCCTCTCTAGCACTCACTGTAGGACAGGGTTCTGGAGACTAGCAAGAACTTATTTCTTCTCCTCATTTACCATCAGCGCTCCCACATTATCGTGGGCCCACCAGTAGCTGTACATGTTTTGGTGCTAGCATTGCATCTTCTTCTGAGACACAATGTCTGGAGAGGGCACCTCTAGATGGATAACGAACACTGCTAACTGAAAGAAGAATTCACATGTTCATTGAAGAGAACAGGCCTGGGTGTATGTCACAGTGGGGCATTTTGCACACATGACACATGGTTACCACAACAGGACTCAGCCCGAGACAGGATGTAAAAATAGAAGGGCTGGATTTTTGTCACTTCCATTGCAAGTTCTGCTCCTGTGAGACACTCACACAAGAAACGTGAAACTGCTGTGTAATAGGAACCCAAACACCGCACCCAATTCTAAAGTTTGATGTTATGTCCAGAGGTGGGAGCAGCCATTAACCTCTAGCCGGTGATATTTGCTGATTAACAATAGATTAAAAAAAAACACATTCTTTTCCACAAAATATTTAGAAACAGCCTGCTTTACCCAAGAATAATTAAAACACACAACATTAGATTACAAGTGCTTCTAGAGTTTTCAGCCTACACACCATGACCCGGACCTTGTTTTCACCACGGGAACGCTTGATTGCAATGAAGTTACACTTGACTAGCAGTTCATTAAGATCAGACTTCGGCCTGTTCACTGTCTTACACCTTGTATCACCATTTGCACCCGTGCAAAGTGGAAAATCCCTGCTGAGTGAGGAGAACTCTGATTTGGCAGCACATTTCACCCACTTTGCACAAGTGTAAAACGACTTGGCCAGGTGAAAGCAATGGAGCATCAGGCTCGGTATTAGCTACGCATCTTCTTTACCTGGCTCGTTTCTAGGGCCAAGGTCCAAAAGGATGGGGATGCTGAGAAGGATGATTTACAATGGTAAAAGTCTCACCGGTTCCCCCTTTTATAGGATAAAAACTGTGGGTGTATGTGGAATGAATCAGCTCTTTCCATTGCATGGTTTCCACATCTTTCTGGCTGATATTCACAACTAGGTGAGTGTAACTTTGCGAGAGTTTGCAGATTTTTTTTTTGGCTCGGACTGAAACACGTCCAAACATGCTGGCGGTTTTCCCCCCATTCACACCCCGCATCAAAAACCTGCAGGAATAAATAGCTGCACAAGCTGCACTTCCCCAAGTCATGTACAAAACCTCCACATATGAATTCTTCTCTGTCCCTATTTTCATGGCCCCATCTTGCTGCAGTTCCTTGGCATTGCTACTGAATTCATGGGCAGGAAATTGGAAAGATCCTAGTTTGTTTTCTTTTTTTCCCATAACGTGAATAGCATTTTTTCCCACGGTTTTCAATATCACAGCTGAACTTATGAGCAGGAAATTAGCCCAAGAGGGTTTTGTTTGGTTTTACTATTCAGCTGTACTGACTGAGGACAAAATGGAACCCCAGCTGCAGTCTAATGGTAGAATTCCCCAGACACCTTACAGCTTCCTCGTTGGGGAATGACTTATTTTTATGGCCGTGGGGTCTAATGACCCCAGGTCCGTTGTGCCAGACATTTCTGCAACCTTGTAATGAGGAAACAATTCCCACCCAAAAGAACTAGAACGTAGGAGCCCCAAACCTTTGTGCTAGGTGTTGTACAAACACAGAACAAATGAGTCTGTGATGTGCAGTGCTCAGAGCAGGAGGCTGGAATCAGAAGTCCTGTTTTCCAGGTTCCTAGCTGGCTGTGTATGTGACCTCAGGAAAGCCAGATGAAGGGCGCAGGGCCAGCGCCAGATCTTCGGGTCCCACTGGAGTCTGTAGTTTTGCAGTCTACATCAACAGAATTTGGAGTGGGCCTGTAATATGCTTTGAGATCCTCTCATGAGGGGCTCTACAGAGTGATGTACAGCCAATGCATCTTAAGCCAGCATTATCAAATAATAACGAGTAGTCCTGGGGCCCCTTAGGCTACATTTACACTGCGGAGCTATTTGGGGATATCGGAAGTATCCTGAAATAGCTATTCCACATATTTTGACTGAGCCCATCATTACGAAATACAATGGGTTCTC
This sequence comes from Rafetus swinhoei, assembly GCA_019425775.1. Taxonomy (NCBI): domain Eukaryota; kingdom Metazoa; phylum Chordata; order Testudines; family Trionychidae; genus Rafetus; species Rafetus swinhoei. The sequence goes on along the minus strand of JAFJHL010000175.1, from coordinate 3,217,585 downwards.
TATCCTGATGTCCTTTTCAACCTTGTTCCACGAGGGTTAAGGGACGTTTCGGAATAGCGGGTTATTTCGAAATTTGGCGCTGTGTAGACAGTGCCAGATTTCGAAATAAGCAATTTCAAAATCACCTCGAAATAAGCTGCACAATTTGCATAGCTTATTTCATGGTAAGGGTGCAGTGCAGGCACCCCCTTAGCAACTCTCTCTCTCTCTATATATATAGTATCATGGGCTTTCGTGAGCAAAACCCACTTCCTAAGATGAGCTGGAGAGGGACAACAGAAACCCAGAATTTATAATAGGACTAGTCGTAGTTTTTAAAGTTACAGCCTAACACAGCTACCTTTCTGAGACAAATAATAACAATAATACCGGGCTCTTACGTGCTGTTTTTTGTCATCCTGTCTGAGAAAAGCTACAGTGGAGCTGTAAAAGGTTCAGAGAAAGGCAACAAAGATGATGAAAGGTATGGAATAACTTCCATGTAAGGAGAGACTAAAAAGACCAGGACAGTACTGCTTCCAGAAAACAAAGATTAATGGGGGATCTTATAGAGGTTTGTAAAATCATAAATAGTATAGGGAAAAGTATTTACCCTTTCCCACAGTATTAAAAACCAGGGGACACCTGCTTAAATCAATAGACAATCGCTTTAAGGCAAATGAAAGGAAATACTTTTTCACAAAATTAAATGGTGGAACTCATTGCCAGAGGATGGTTAAAAGTGTTACTGGGTTCAAAAAAGAACTAAACACAGCCACTGAGGCTAGCTCCATCCATGGATATTAGTCAAGATGGTCAGGGCTGTAATCCCATGCTTGTGCATGCTAGAAGCTTGGACAACAAGAAAGGAGTGTCTCTCTTCAAAACTGTCCTGTTATGTTCGTACCCCCTAAAACATCTAGCACTGGTAACTGTCGGTAGACAGGGTACTGGGCTAGATGGACCATGGGTCTGACCCAGTCTGGCCGTTCTTATGTTCTAAAACATCAAAGCACTGTCAAAAGAGGCAGGTACCATTCTCCATATTTTAAAGGTGGAGACATTGAGGCACAGAGGGATGAAACAACTTGCTTGTTGTTGCCTAGCGGGATAGCAGCAGGGCTGGGATGAGAACCCAGCTCTCTTGAGCACTAGTCGAGTCCTGTCACTCTGGCTCAACACTGCCTGCTTTGTAATGAGTGAAAGTATCAGCTGAAATGCCCCTGACTTTGAAACACGTGTGTGGAATACTCAAATTATCTGAAAGGAAATCCAATTTGAAGCATGCCAGTGACTCTTAGCTTTAAGTACACAACCGGCGTCTGAAAGAAACTTCTCACAGACTAAAGCAGGTTGGATTTCTCTTTGGGAGTCCCAATCACACCGCAGCTTTGAACGTGCATTCTCGGAGGTTAGCGTGAAAACAGAGTTTAGGTGTGCCCAGATCTAAGTCACTGATCCCTGCCTGGCCTGGCACTGCTACAGCATATGAAAGGCACCTTTACAGTGTGAGTTCTGATGCATGGCTAGTGGTGGAAACACTGTGGAGCACTTGCAACCCAAACCAAACACCCATTCATTGCAATCCATTTTCTTTTTCTTTTTTTTTTTACGTGCAAAGAGAAAAAAGAACGAATCCATGAATCAGAGGGACAGACAAGCTGGCATCGGGATAGGGTTTCATTTTTAGTTAACCTCCCCTCCATGAAACTGGGAGCTCTGCCAATTTTTTTTTTTTTTTACTTCTCTCAAAACCAGTCAAAGGCTGAAATAGTTTATACAAAGACATATTAAGCTTCAGCAGATCAAACTGTCTCAAGCTTTCCCCTCGCTATACGAACCAGACGTAACAAGATTTGGTTCTTTAAATGGGCCTTCTTGACAGGACCTCTCTAATGTTACTTCTTTCCCTTCCCGCACTGGCTGACATGGAAAAGAACAGTGTGCTGTGTATAATGCAAATCAGCATGTTACCATATTCAAACTAGTGCCATAAAACTGGATTCCTAGTTAACCTCAGATAGAGTTCTCATTGTCCTTATTTGGTGGGATAAAGAGACCTTTCCTCCCCCCATACCTTATCCCCACATGGTGTTTGGTTCTGGTGCATTAATATCTGGAGCCATGACCTGCCTGGTAATGAAGAAAGTGGTGAAGAAGTCAGGGTCAAGAGATTCAATTCCCATCCACCATTAAGCCCAGACAGTCGCAGCTGTCTGTTAAATGGCTTGCCTGCTTTTAAGGGAAAGCATACCTATTTTAATCCCAGCCTATAAAGAAGAGTATTGATTTTAAAATATTTTCTTGTTGTGTGTGGGGGGGTGCAATTATTGTGCGTTTAATTAATACAATTCTGCCTTGGTAAATGTACTTCCCAGAAGTTCTGCAAGGCTGCTTTCGAAATTAATAATGACAGAAGGTTGGCCGTATTGCCGTAGACCATCTTCAGAGAGGAAATAACACGTACATTTTAAGTGACAGTAACTGATCATTGCAACAACTTACCATGGATCAGGGTGGATTTTCCATCACTGAGAACTTTTAAATCAAGATTGAGAGTGTTGTTGTTTAAAGATCTGCCCTAAGAATTATTTTGGGAGAGTTTTTAGGCTTGTGATATACAGAATGTCAGATGAGACGACAATGGGGGTTTTTCTGGCCCTCAATCTATGAAGCTCTCCATGTAATCAGTTCCCTACATAGAGAACTGACCAGCATCTCATGCCCTGTAGCATTATTTTACTCAAAAGGAGGCAGAAGTCCTGACTTGTACTCAGATGCTTAACTGAGAAACTTAACTATATATTGACTGATTTTTTTAAAAAAAATCCTGCCCCATGTTCAGGATAACACCTTAGAATTCATAGAGTCCTAGAACTGGAAGGGACCTTGAGAGATCATCAAGTCCAGTCCCCTGCCCTCACGGCAGAGCCAAGTACCATCTAGATCATCCCTGACAGGTGTCTGTCGAACCTGCTCTTAAATATCTCCAGTGATGGAGATTCCACAACCTCCCTAGGCAATCTATTCCAGTGTTTAATCACCCTGACAGTTAGGAAGTTTTTCCTAATGTCCAACCTAAACCTCCCTTTCATCATAGCTAAAAGAATTCTAAATGTGGAATGTACCTTCTGCATTTCATTTAGGGAGCGTAGGGTCCATGAACTGGTCCCTTTCACTTTCAGTTGAATTCCCATGTTGCCCAGCACAAACTCCAAAGGGTCTGTGGCAGGAAAAAAATCCCGGAAAAAAGCATTTACTCATCTTTGTATTACAAAGCACAAGGAAATATTAGGTTTGACAAAACCCTCTTATTACAAAACCCTGAGGGATGGGTTCTGTCATCCTTACCCATGCAGATCAGCCTCACTGAAATGAACTGGGCCTCTTACAGAGCTACTCTATGTAACTCAGGGTGGCAGAATTCTGCTACTTCAATAGAAGGCAGGAAAGCAGAATCTGGTCCCATAACTGCAAAAGGCCCTGATCTTGCAATGCCTGGAATATGTAAGTAACTAGCGAGCAGTTCCATTGCCTTCAATGGGATTGCTTGTACAGGTAACATTGTGCATGTGTTTTAGTATGTGCAGTTGTGTAGTCTTACACATGGGTGCCTGTTATAAACACCAGTTTGTACCAGTCCCAGCTGAAGATTATGTTGCACAAGTAGATACTCTATATGTCAACTTCCCACCTATCATTTTTGCTTTGCTTTCTTTTGTTCTTACTATTATGTATTTGTATGACGTGCATGTCCTGTCTACCTGCACCCTCTGGTTCTGATTGAACTTCCAAACTCATTAATTAAAAAACATTCAATTCTTTCTCTGACTCCCTCAGGAACAACAACCAGGGTATCCACATCTTCCTGCTTGTGGACAAGCCCAAGCAAGTTTGTGTAAGCAACACGGCCCTCTGAAAAGAATCTGCGAGGCAGGGGGAGGGACTGCAACACTGTGCTAAACATGACCAGAGATTCCACCCCAAAGAACAGATCTTTTCCATTTTCAAAACCCCACTGGTTTAGAAATTGCAATGGCGCATACTAGACTCCCAGTCCAATAATGGTATACATTGCATTCCTCTAAACCTCTTTCTATTGGGACTTCTACTTCGCTTTCGGACAGTGGCTTGTGTGTATTTCTCAATGCAAAACCACACAATCACTAGGACTCTAATTTTGCCTTGAGTTCTACTTTTCTGAGACAGCTGGTTTAACCACATCTGATCAATGAGAGGCTAAACTCGGCTCTTTGATCTACAGCCATGCAAAACTGGAGTAATTTTACTAGGGTCAAAGGAGTGGCTGGGAAGCAGAATGCCTGGTATTATATGCTCTGAAGACGATGTTGATCGGGGACAGTCAGTGAAAAAAATGCTGGGCTTGTAGGAGGATGTGTTTAAAACCCCCCTGTCCAGTAATTCATGGTCGGAAAGGATGGGGAGGGTGAGAGGAGGGTAAAGGACAGATCTTACCCAGCATGGAAACATTACCTGCCCACAGATCTGTGGACGGATCGAACAGATTGTGGTGCGAGATGGTGAGGATTTCCATTTAAAAGGCATGAACCCACCTGAGCTGCAGCCACTGTGATGAGAAAGTTCAGCAGTGCTTCAGAGGTCACATTTGAAAAAGCGTGTAAAACTCCTTAAAACAGGACAAGTGGTGCCGGTATGACAAGGCATACCCGGCTGCAGAGAAATATTAATCTTTAATCGGGGGCATTTCAGTCTTTCCTTTTCAAACCTTCTCTCCCCAGCAAATTACAAAAAAACCTCCCAGAAAATCACATTGGTGTGGTCTGGATTTCTCGCTGTTTGCCTGCCAAAGGCACTAAGGGACTCCGGGCCGCTGGGGCTGGCTGTGACACCTGCCCTGAGAGTGGAGGAGGGCAGGTACATGTCCAGTGGCTGGCATTACAGGACGGTCCCCTTTCACGCCGCCGTGGGGAGAAGGTGACACACAGGGAGGCAGCCCACATAAGACACACTGTGGCGGTGAGGCTCACACAAGGGCTCTTCCATGTGTCTCTTGCAGCACATGAGCTATAAAAACGGGATGATTCACCACTCTCAATGACTAACCGGCCAGGATGTTTTCCCCTGGAGGGGCAGCTGTGTTAGTCGGTAACTTTAAAAACCACAACGAGTCCTGCAGCACCCCAGAGGCTAACACAAGACAGCGACAGTCTTTCCTGGGCAAACCCCACTTCTTCAGAGGGGCTGGAGAGGGACAACAGATACCCAGAATGTATAACAGTGTGTGTGTGTGTGGGGGGGGGGTGCTTGCCAATTGTAGGACCGGAGCTCACGGAGCTAATTGTGCGGGCTGGAAGGGCCCCCCGCTTGGCGTTTGATGTAAAAACGGGGTGTCCATGCAGGGAAGGCGGCCCGTGGGGGGAGACTCGGTCAGGCGTCGTGCTGGGCGCTCTCTGTCCGAGAAGCGCTGCCTTCCCGCCGCTGGAGGGGCCAGGCTTCTCCCCATACAACTCCAGCCCTGTCCCGCCTTCCCCAGGGGTCCCCTTACCAGCTCCTGCTTCAGGCGGCGCAGGTAATGATCCATGTCCTTCTTCTCCATTCTCCCCAGCCCACGCGCGGGCAGCAGCTCCCCTCGCAGCCCGCGGCCCCTCAGCGCGCCCGGGCGCGCCCCGGGCTCCCCATCCTGCGCCCCGCGCCCCGGCGGAAAGTTTCTCCCTCTGCCCGCCCGGGCTCCTTCCTCCAGCGCCCGCCCGAGGGCAGCTTGCAAAGGCACCAAGCTCCCGGGGAAGGCGCCTCCTCGCCCGGCCGCTCAGTGCACGGCGGCGAGCCCAGGCTCGCCAGGCAGCCTCTCCCCCGCGGCGAGCCCCTGGCTTACAGGCAGCCTCTCCGAGCCGGGCTCTTCCTCCCCGGCGCGCCGGCTGCTGCGGGCACAGGGGGCAGCAAATCCGCTGGCGGGGGCGGTCTTAGCAGGGGCTGGGCTCCGCTCCAGAGTGGAGGGGGTGGGGGGCGCTTTGCACCAGCGGGACCCGCTCCTGCCGGGCAGCCAAGCACCGCGAGTTGGTGGCACCCCCGGGACCTCTGGAGCTTGGAGTAGGAGCCCCTTGGGATGCTGGTGGCGTTGGCAGGACCCCCCACGCGTGTTCACACTGGGCACCTGGCTGCGTGCAAACAACCTGGGCTTCCTGGGAAGTTTCCAAAGTCCAAAGGCATGGAGCAGGGACCCCCTTTTTGGCCAGATTGCCTGCCCCGCTTCCCCCAGGCAGGGGCCTGTCCAAACCCAGGAGAGGGGAAACAGAATAAATTGGTCTCAGAGGGGGAGCCCTGTTAGTCTGTAACTTTAAAAACAAGGAGGAGTCCTGTGGCACTGGAGAGACTAAGGAAAATACATATAGGAGCTTTGGTGGGCAAAGCCCACTTCCTCAGATGAGCACTGATGATGCACTAGATATATAGTTTGTGTGGTTTTGTGTTTAGGATGGCCCTGAGAGGAGCCCCTGAGAGCACACAATAAGGAGCACAGCCCACCCCCTCAGAACCTAGGGTGGAACTCACCACTTTTGGATGGTTCGAATTTGCTTTCAGGCTTTCAGCCCATGTTAAACTGTTCCATATTGGACCATCGTGTGAGTTCGTGGGGGGCTCTCATCATCTGATCACAAGTAAATGCAGAGGAAAACTGCATCCTGACCCTACTACAGTCGCCATTCGCTGTGCATGAATTCCTGGACTCAGTTCACTGTGAATGGGGAAATTTACAAATACTGGGAGCTCTGGCTCCTGGAGCCTGCAGTGAGTTCCCGGCAGGTCCTGCTGACCACAGGGATTGGAAGACAGGGGCAACTCCCTGAGGCTCCTGGCCTCCGCTGTCCTTTCCCCCCAAGACAGGACAGGAGACCTCCCACGAATATGTGGAACCGTGAATAGCAATTCCACAAATCACAAGGGTCTCCTGCACTCTGCTCCTCTCCCCTGGGCTCTGAGTTTCACACCCGGAAAAAGGGACCTTACCAAAGTGCTAAAATCTGGCTAAAATCTGGATTATAAATTGTCCAATGTGAACCATAGACGGGGATGACTTCACATTTGCATGCTGTTTAGGCCAGAGCAGTGTTCTGAAGAGCTCCTAAGAAATGTGAGCACAGCAATCGTGCGACAGTGCATGCCCAGTGAACAACATTTAACCTTTGTTTAGATTCTGTTTGTTGCATCTAGTTTGAGTCAAAGATTTTAACCACCTGTTTAGAGCCAGAATCTGCTCTGGCACCACCCAGTCCTTGCTCATTCCCAGTGGCACTGACCAGGGAGTTAAATTTCCACAGGAATATCGAAAGGGGTCACTTCAGCATCTGGCCCTTAATATCCACGCACAGGGAACTCATTAAAGAAGGAATGGTCTGAGATTCTTTCTCCAGAGATTTTCTCTTCTGTGCTTGCATCTGTTATACTCTGTAACAAAGCCACCTCGCCACTTTGGCCCGGGTTCTCCACTGACTCGGGCCTTACATCAAATCCGGCACATCTTTACTTTGCTCTAGTACAATAGGCAGGACAATGGAAAATAAGGCTCTTAGTCTCAAGATAAAAAAAAAACACATCGGGGGAGGGGAACCTTCAGAAGCAAAATGTGCTTCTTAAAATTTATTTTACAATGAAACATTCAAAATCTTTAGGGCAAAAAATAAATAGAACATGCCTTCTGTGTGGGGCATTTGTTTCTCATCAAAAATTCCTCAATCCTTCCCTGTCTGAAAAAATCCCCTCTCACTCCAGCTGAAGGTTTCTTTACCTGCATGTGTTATCTTCCAGTTGATTGATCCTGATTTCTCAGTGCTTTTGTGTGGCTGTTCTTTGCTGAACTACCATCAGGGGTTATCTCTGAATCTTTACTCATTTTCTAGCCTTTCCTGCATTAAGCTAAACCTTTCAAAATGTTTTATCAATCAGGGTTGCTGCATGACCTGAAATGCACCCAGCTTTGTGTAAATCAGCTGAAGCAAGAACTGCCAGCCAGGAGAAATGTAAGAATATAACTTTAATAATTCTACGCTTATATTTGTGCATAATGAATTAAACTCTCCCTCAAAATCTGACCAATTAGTCAATTAGGCTATTAATCATGTGCACTTTATGCTCATAAGGATCCTATGGTGAAAAATCAAACTCAAGTAATTCCATTTTACCTCTCTCAGTCTTCCAGCCCTCTGTAGCTGCAATGGGATATGATTTTTTTTCATTCATTTCCCAATTTTTTTTAACGTTGTTGTGTGCTGTTCCATTTCAGAGACAGCTGGGATTTCGTTATGTGATCCCTGTACATGCAGGCCAAAGAGCAGCTGGGGAGACTTCCATATAAAAGTTTCTGTAGAATTGTAAGAGATTATATTCATTTAGCTATGAGGAACAAAGTATCACCAGCATCCATGGCATGCGAGGCTATATAACTGGTCAATTTTATGGCAAGAGAGCCATGTGTTAATTGGGTTAACATCAGATCTCATGAGGTTGATATCTCAGTGTCTCTCCCTCCCTTGTCACTTGTCAAGTAGGTCATTGTCCAGCTTTTATGTCCCTGAAACCTATTAGTTAACTTAAAATGCACTTTCTACCATTTTTTTACTAAAAATAAAGTAAAAGTTTAAACTTTGATTTAAAACTAGAGAAGGTTTAACAGCCCTTATTTCATTTCCCATTTTGGTTGATATCAAAGAAGTGGCTTATTCACCCTAAAACTGGCTTTCCTGGGTGAATTTTCCTTTTAAATAAACACCGAGCCACTAACAGGGGTTGTACGTGCAGCTATACATCCATTTATCTGTGCGGTGTTGATATTTCTATTTTCACCTGGTATCCATAACCGTGTTGGGCAGCAAGCCATAAAGGTAAATAGTGGGAGGTCCCTGACCTGCAATAGCCTACAATTTAATTTCACGTGTGATATAATGAAGGTAGCGACCACAGAGTGAGGCTGGGATGTGAGAGGAAACCTAGGGGCACAGCAGTAATAACATGCACTTTCCTAGTCCCCTTGAAGAGCCGATGGCACTTTTTCAAAAGAGTTCGGAGTGTTACTTCTCATCAAATTTTGCCTTCCTAACATTCCTCTGGCTGTTCCGTGTTCTTTGCATTCCGTCCCATGTTGCTGTATAGTAGGGATGTGAGAGTGCAACCGTTTTAACGGTTTCCATTATGGTTACACGCTTACTTTACTGTACACTCTTTGCTGGCACGCGCCAGCTCCCGGCCACTTGTCCTGCAGGATAAAGCTTACACTGCAGAGCCCACAGCGTGTGTAACCACTAGGATTTTTAACCGTTACACGGTTACTTTTTAGCCATTGTTTTATAGCCCTCCTGCATCTCTACTCCCATGAGCTTTTAAGCAGTATATCCATTTTACCCCGAGGTGGCTACCTTTCAGTGGTGTCCAAAGTGACCACTAGGCATCGTTTACATTGCAGCTGAAACTCGTAAAACTCTCTGAGATCCTTCAGGAGGAAAAGCCCAGCTATGAACCCAGTGCGTTAGCAGCAGGGAGGCATTGGTTTGAGCCTTCATGAGAACAGCCAGACTGGCTCAGACCAAAGAACCATCTAGCCCAGTATCCTGTCTGCCAACAGTGGCCAATGCCAGGTGCCCCACAGGGAATGAACAGAACAGAGAATCATCAAGTGATCCCTCTCCTGTCACCCATTCCCAGTCTCTGACAAACAGAGGCTAGGGGCATCGTTTCTACCCATCCTGGCTAATAACCATTGATGGACCTAGCCTCCATGAATTTATCTAGTTCTTTCTTGAACCCTGTTATAGTCTTGGCCTTCACAACATCCGCTGGCAAGTAGTTCCACAGGTTGATGGTGCACTTCATGAAGAAATACTGCCTTTTGTTTGTTTTAAACCTGCTACCTATTAATTTCATTTGGTGACTCCTCATTCTTCAATGAGTGTAAGACATGATTTATGATATTTATAGCAGCTCCATACATTAGTTCTGTGAGGGGAAAAAGGCAAGACTTTGCTAGTTCTGTAAAGCAACTGAGACGTGACTGAAGCCACAAAGATGTGTTCCATGCTGGTAAATTGCTCTGTGTTTTCCCATACAGAAGATGAATGCACAGGATGCTTAGAGTCACTTAGTTCGATCATGGATATGAAGACAGTGTGTGCCAATATCAATGGCGCTTTTCATTTTTAAGTGCTTTGGTATATAGAGAACAAGAATAATCACCATGGCAATATAAACATGAGTAAACACCACAACCCTGAGAGAGAGTCAGACAGGCTGAAGAGGGCTGAGAAGTCTCAGGGTCTTTCTACTAGCATATCTGGGGTCAGGAGAGAAGATTATCTCACTTTAAAACTATATCAAAGAAACCAAGATTTTTTTCTGCATAATTCTGTGTCCTCCCAGATACTGAAGGCAAATCCTTCCAAGCTAAACATTCCAGTGTGGTAACAGGTAAAGGAACAAGAAATGGCAACTAAGCAGCAGAGTAGGTTTAATTTTAGCAACTTTTAAATAAAAAAAATCGAACCCACAAATCTGGGTTCTTGAAACCTGTGCAATTTTACTGGGAGTGGCGTATCCCATTATTTCAAAAGGACCACAAACTTTCTTCAGGTGTCGCTAATGAAATACACAATACATAGCGAGAGGAGGAAGAACAGGCTTATGGCTATGGTTCTGGATGGGGCGATGGGAAATTGAGGTTTGGGTCTCAGCACCGCATAGAGGCTAAAGCAGGGTCAGGAGGCATACAAGAGAGCACTGACTGCACCACTGGCCCAATGCAATCTGGCTCCATCATTAATGGTTGTGCAAAGAAAGTCTTGTGGATTTAGGGGAAATCCCAAATGAGGCTCCTCCTCCCCAAAGAAAAGTCAGAGAAAAACTCGCCTTACTTTTGGAGTTTCATAGCATGTGTTTATTCGCAGCACCACCAGGAATTTGAGCAAATTGCATATCTTATTCCAATTTTATTTCAAAATAAGCTATTTCGAAATGTGGTGCATCTACACGGCACCAAATTTCAAAATACAGCACTATTTCGAGACATCCCTTATTCTTGGTGGAACAAGGTTTACAGGGATGCCGAAATAGCATGCCCATTAATTCAAACAGTATTTCGAAATAGCAGATGCATTCTGTGGACGCGGAATAGCTATTTCAGGATATCTCTGGTATCCCGAAAGAGCCTTGCAGTCTAGATGTACCCTTAGAGCTCAAACCTTCTGTACACAAAGCAGCTTGTGATAGATTCTTTTTAAAGACACCATAATAGAGGCCCAACTTAAATGTATTCCCCAAATTAAAAAACATAGCAAGAGACCTAAAAAAGCATCACCGTGGCTTAACCACCATGTAAAAGAAGCAGTGAGGGACAAAAAGGCATCTTTTAAGAAGTGGAAGTCCAATCCTAGTGAGATAAATAGAAAGGAACATAAACACTGTCAAATCAAGTGTAAAAATGTAATAAGAAAAGCAAAAAAGATTTTGAGGAACAGCTAGCCAAAAACTCAAAAGAAATAACAAAATGTTTTTAAGTACATTAGAAGCAGGAAGCCTGCTAAAAACCTGTGGGTCCCCTAGGACGATCGAGCTATAAAGGCGCAATCAAGGGCGATAAAGCCATTGCGGAGAAACTAAATGATTTCTTTGCTTCAGTCTTCAGGGCTGAGGACGTTGGGGAGATTCCCAAATCTGCACCGTCCTTTGTGGGTAATGAATCTGAGGAACTGTCCCGGATTGAAGTGTCATTAGAGGAGGTTTTGGAACAAATAGAAAAACTTAATGTTAACAAATCTCTGGGACCGGATGGCATTCATCCAAGGGTTCTAAAAGAACTCAAATGGGAAATTGCTGAACTATTATCTGTGGTTTGTAACCTATCCCTTAAATCGGCTTCCGTACCTAATGACTGGAAGGTAGCCAACGTGACACCAATATTTAAAAAGGGCTCTAGAGGCGATCCGGGCAATTACAGACCGGTAAGTCTAACTTCAGTACCTGGCAAATTAGTTGAAACAATAGTAAAGAATAAAATTGTGAAGCATGTAGAAGAACATAATTTGTTGGACAAAAGTCAACATGGTTTCTGTAAAGGAAATCCTGTCTTACTAATCTATTAGAGTTCTTTGAAGGGTTAACAAACATGCGGACAAGGGGATCCAGTAGATATAGTATACTTAGATTTTCAGAAAGCCTTTGACAAGGTCCCTCACCAAAGGCTCTTGTGTAAATTACATGGCATGGGATAAGAGGGAAGGTCCTTTCTTGGATTGAGAACTGGTTAAAAGACAGGAAACAAAGGGTAGGAATAAATGGTAAATTTTCAGAATGGAGAGGGGTAACTAGTGGTGTCCCCCAAGGGTCAGTGCTAGGACCAATCCTGTTCAACTTATTCATAAATGATCTGGAGAAAGGGGTAAGCAGTGAGGTGGTAAAGTTTACGGATGATACCAAACTGTTTAGAATAGTCAAGACAGAAGCAGACTGTGAGGGACTCCAAAAAGATCTCACCAGACTGAGTGATTGGGCAACAAAATGGCAAATGAAATTTAATGTGGATAAGTGTAAAGTAATGCACATCGGGAAAAATAACCCCAACTATACGTACAGTATGATGGGGGGCTAATTTAACTCGACAAATCAGGAAAGAGATCTTGGAGTTATCGTGGACAGTTCTCTGAAAACTTCCACACAGTGTGCAGCGGTCAAAAAGGCAAATAGGATGCTAGGAATTATTAAGAAAGGGATAGAAAAAAGACCCAGAATATCTTACTGCCCCTGTATAAAACTATGACGCCCACATCTTGAATACTGTGGACAGATGTGGTCTCCTCACCTCAAAAAGATATTTTGGCCTTGGAAAGGGTTCAGAAAAGGGCAACTAAAATGATTAGGGGTTTGGACGGGTCCCATATGAGGAGAGGTTAAGCGACTGGGACTTTTCAGTTTAGAAAAGAGGAGACTGAGGGGATATGATAGAGGTCTATAAAATCATGAGTGGTGTGGAGAGGGCGATAAAGAAAAGTTATTTATTAGTTCCTAAATAGAAGAACTAGAGGACACCAAATGAAATTAGTGGGTAGCAGGTTTAAAACTAATAAGAGAAAGTTCTTCTTCACAGCGTGTAGTCAGCCTGTGGAACTCCTTGCCAGAGGAGGCTGTGAAGGCTAGGACTTTAATAGAGTTTAAAGAGAAGCTAGATAATTTCATGGAGGTTAGGTCCATAAAAGGCTGTTAGCCAGGGGTTAAAATGGTGTCCTTGGCCTCTGTCTGTCAGAGGCTGGAGAGGGATGGCAGGAGACAAATCACTTGATCATTGTCTTCGGTCCACCCTCTCTGGGGCACCTGGTGCTGGCCACTGTTGGCAGACAGGATACTAGGCTGGATGGACCTTTGGTCTGACCCAGTACGGCCGTTCTTATGTTCTTATGTTCTTATGATTCTCCCTTTTTAGATTAAAATTCTTGTTTGCTATGCTATTTTACAAGGCTAAGGGAGGGGAGGACAAGAGAGAACCCAGCCAGAGGGAGCCTATGTACATATGTAAAGAGCAAAATATCATTTTAGCAGAGGAAATCCCATCAGTTTTGCCAGGGCTGAGATTTTCAGTGGTTACCCAGTTACCTAATTACCCGCTTTTTAACCTCCCTAGTAAGGACCTGACTTGTTTTAATATAGGAGGGGACAAAAAAAGAGAGAGAGTATGTTCACACATGTAACTGGGGCTCAGTGGACTCTGGGGCTCCACACCATGGCCCAAACTCTTCTTCTCTGCACCTGTATCTCTAGCACAGGTGTGCATATACGCTTCCAAACCGCAGCATTACTCTGTGCCCGTTCAGCTGGACAGTGCCCGCCTGTCCTCCTGTGAGGTGGATGGATGACCCATGCAGGGAGGGCTGTGTATGGATGTAAGGGCACGTCTACACAGCAGCGTTATTTTGGAATAAGGGCTGTTATTCTGAAATCACAATGCGAGCGTCTACACAGCCATTCTGAAATAACAGACGGCTTATTCCGACTTCTGTAAACCTCATTCCGTGTGGAGGCTCCACTGCTGCTATTTTGAAATAGCTCCTTCTCATGGCCATTCGAAGTTATTCCTCCCCAGTGCCTCCTGGGGCTCTAAATCGAGGTCTCACGTCCACATTAGGGAAGCCTGCCTCGGACTAATTTTGAAGCTTCCCTGTAGTTTTAGATGTGCTATTTTGAAAAAGCCTGTTTCTTCCGGAATAGCTTATTCCAAAATAAGCGTGCAGTGTGGATGTATCCTAACTGTGTGTGCCCAAAGCAGTGGGATTCCCCCCCCACCCCGACTATTAGGATTCCATCATGTGGGAACCCATAGAGCACCATCTCTGCTAGTTTTAGGGGAAAAGAAGCTTGAGAGAGAAAATGTTCCCTAGCATGGGTTTTCTAGCACGTACCAAATCAAACTCCTGGTGGCTAGAATGTGGCTCTATTTCTAATGCAGCATAAGATCATCACGCCCTTGCTAGAAGCAGAGATCCTGAAAGCTGCTCCATGCAGGCAGTACCTTGTGCCTATGGAGAGCCCTATTCGCTTGAACGGCCTGCTGGTGTAAACCTACAAACTTGGAGCAGCTTGCAGGCCCGGGGCCCTAGCCAGTAAAGGGTGAACTGTGAAAGCTTCCGCACAGTCTTTTGCACAGTTGCATCAAGAAACTCAAAGTAACTCATGGATTTTTATTCCCATGATTCTACACACACACCCCACTTTGAGAAATCCCTCTTGCACATTGCCGCAGCCTTATAGCAGTCAGGAGCTCTGAGAATGGGAGTGGCACACAATCCAGAGACCACACAGCTTTTACCCGTCACTTCATCAGATTCAGTTTTTAATTTTAGAGGGAAAAATGGTAAAAAGTCCAGGAGATTTGGGACTGGGGAAAATGTGGCTTTGAAATGTCCAGATTAAAAAATAAATAAAGAGACATGCTCCTCAGCCCCCGAGGGAGATGGATGTAGCAGAAGGAAGGAAGGAAGGAAGGAGCATAATGGGTTAGGTACGTTGGAGATACATTTCCTTTCAGATGAGTGTCTCTTTCTTGCAGAAGGTCTGTCCTAGTATAAGATCCCTACAAGGTGGTGGCTATATTTCCTGGCAAAGGTGCAATTTACGAAAATAAAGCAGGGTGACAGACATATTCTATTTCCTAGAAAGCAATGAGCTCTGTTTCAAACCGCTCTGCGGATGGGAGAGCTTTGATGGTGTCCTTTCAAAGCTAGCAACATGTGTAAAGCAATTGGATGCAGCTGAAATGGAAGCAGTAGCCCTGCTCATCTTGTAACATGTAGTGAGGTGCATTTGTACATTATCTAAATCTGGGGCAGGGAACCTTTTTTGGGTTGGGGGCCGCTGACCCACAGAAAAATCAGTCAGCGGGGGGTCTTGGGGGCTAGAGTTCCAGCACGGGCTCCCCAATGCGGGGGGGAGAGTCGCTCTGAGCCCTAGGGGCCAGATCCAGACAAGCCAGGGACTATATTGGGACCCACCCCTGATCTAAATGCTAATTTCCAGAGTTGTCTGTGCTGTAGGTGACTGGCGGCAGAAGGCATATGCTAGTTTGACAGATGGTAAAGTAGTCTCCTCTGGCCCAGGAGTGTTTCTATAACTGCGTGGGATGCTGAAACAATTATGCTGTGTTCCTGTAGGTAAAACACCATCAAAAGGCAACGCTGCAGACTGCAGTCTGTGGACTGTGAGGCCCCAGTCCTGTGTGGGGACATTAACCGATCTCCACATTGACAAAGGAATCAGATCCCAGCCGAGGCTCAGGAACGAAGTGTGGGAAGTGCCACTTGTCCAATATTGCCAACTAGAAGCATTCCAAAGTCGTGAGGCCCCGAAGGTCAGAACATTAGCTTTAAAATATGAGATTTAAAAATGACAAATATTGGGATTATAAAGAGCTTGAAATCACGTGCTTTGCTCCTTTCGCTGCCTGCACCTGGGAGAGGAGGGGGCCCTAAATTTTGGAAGAATCAGTGGAACAACAAAGCTGCCGGTTATGTCACATAGTTACTTGGCACACAGGTATCGGGCTGGTTCTAGTAACCCTTCCTCCACCCCAGAGCCCAATAGAGTCAGAAACATTCAAATCTCAGTGCCTCTCTGAACTATGATACCATGCTGGAATACTCTAATAACAATACGCCAGAAAAGGAAATTACTCTTAATATGTAAATTACCTAAGACACGCCTTACGAGATGCTTCCTATTAAGGGCGAGAAAAATATTATTGCTTAGAACATACAGAGGAAAGAAATCTCATCGACTGCTGTTTTATCACCTCGGTCCTGCTCCTCCCCCAGAGAGAAAATGCAACCCGCTGTCCTTCATTGTCTGCTTAGATCACATCCATTTAATTGAAAAGGTTTACAGGGGATTTTAGTTAATCAAACCATTTGCCATGTCCCTATTTCTAAAAGGCGCCTTGTCTCTCTCAGGACCCAGATTATACAGTGATAATGATCTCTTGGTTAGACATTTATGTCCCTTGAGAAGCCAGCCTGGAATAACAATATAAAAGCCCTGCTGAATCAAAACGGACTAGGGAATGTATTTTTTTTAAATCAGTACAAACACCTAACCAAGCCTCACCTGAAAAATAAAACCTGGAACTAATTTATGGGCGCAGTGTGATAGCCATGTTGGTACCAGACCATCCTGCTCACCCCAGAAACCAGTTGAACCTATTCACTCCAACGGTCCAGGATTTGACCTTTATTGTTGTGAATGCTCTCTTGCAAGCTTTTCTCTCTCGTTCACCTCTGGGTCCCTTCTCCACTATTATCCTAGCCAGGCCTCTGAGCGGCTGCAAGGCCTGTTTGTATCAGCAGGGCTGTCATAGAATCCTAGAACACTAGAACTGGAAGGGACCTCGAGAGGTCATCGAGTCCAGTCTCCTGCCCTCACAGCAGGACCAAGCGCCATCTAGATCATCCCTGACAGCTGTTTATCTAACCTGCTCTTAAATATCCCCAGTGATGGAGATTCCACAACCTATGGGATGTGGTTCTGTAAAACCTATCCAAGAAGCTCAAGTTAGGCTCTGATTCCTGGCAGCAATGAGA
Source organism: Rafetus swinhoei (assembly GCA_019425775.1). NCBI lineage: Eukaryota > Metazoa > Chordata > Testudines > Trionychidae > Rafetus > Rafetus swinhoei. Next base: position 3,200,525 of record JAFJHL010000175.1, on the reverse strand, counting down.
TGAGTGGTGTCCGTTCTCTTTCCCAACTAACACACTTATTGGTGGTCTAGTTTAAGAGCATCTATTAGGGAGAAAGCTGGTGACATTACTTTGGAAACATGATCAGGTTCAAAGTGCCCATCCTCACTCGAAGGTTCCACATGACTTAGTCCGCTCTTCCTCCCCGCAGATAGCTCTGCTCTCATTTCCTCCTCTCCCCTTTGCCCTCAACACTCTTCTCATTCCTCTCTCCTGAGCTGACTGCTCCTTTTGAGTCTTCTTCCCACTCCCAGCCTGGTGTCTTCTTTCACACTGCCCCTGCACTCAGCACAGCCTCCCGTTAGCCAAGTGTCCTTGCTGTCTTCCCGGCCCACTGCAGTCCTGCAGTCTCTCTGTGCTGGTGATCTCCCCATCTGCTTGGGTTTAAAATTCTCCCCTGCAATGCAGAGCGCCTTGCAAATCTTTGTGTCTAGCGAAGGAGCTATCCCTAAAGCAAACACCAATTGCAGGCGAATGGTCGCATGGATTCCAAGGGATAACTGGCTGCACATTGAGGATCACTTTCTCACAGAAGCTTTTATCTGGGGACGTGCGTATGTCACGCACAGTGGGAAAGGAGCAATAGTGGAAACGACCACAGCTGCTACTGCAACATGATCACTTCAACTGGAAGGAAAGAATTGCCAGGCACTCTAAAGAAATTAGCTGGTGCTGCAGTTCACACTGAGATACAGCTAGTTTCCTCTTGGGATCCCATGTACAAAAATAAATCGGTTCCTTTAACATCCTGGCTAGAGCAACAGTTCCAGGCCGGTTCCAACAGCACCTTGGTATCACAGCTAACAAGCTGTGGTAGCTCATGTCAGCCACGATGGTGCTGTTCTCTTCGGTTCCCATGGCCAGTTTCTACCTGTGTGTGGTTATTTCCAGTGCAGCTGGGTGCAGAGACAAATTTTCATAGAGACCTCTATATTGGGACAGCTTTCCTCAGAGACAGCGATTCCACCAAGAGCTCTAAACCTTCAGGCACTAGTTTGGTGGGGTTCCTAGCTTCCATTTTGAGGCCAGGTCTACACTGGTGGAGAAAACTGATGCAAGATACGCAACTCCAGGTACATGAATTGTACCTTGCATCGATTTTCTGGGGCAGCCTCACAATGAGAGGTCGATGGGGATAAACTCTCCTGTTGACTTCCTTTACTGCTCGCTGTCGCGAGGAGTACCGCAGTTGATGGGGCCACTCTCAGCGATTTAGCGGGTCTTTACTAGACCTGATAAATCGAACCCCAGAAGATCGATCGATAGCATCAATCCTCCATAAGTGGTGACATGGTCTAACTATCTCCTTTTCTTCCATGCCAAATATAGATATTAATTTATTATGCTGTCCGTTTAAAGTATAAGCATAGGAACCTAGGACTTGCCAGATAGGATCAGACCAGTGATCAGACCAGTGTCTGTCTCTGACAGTGACCAACATCCCAAGCTTCAGAAGAAAGGGCAAGAAAACCTGCAGTGGACAGCAGTATTCCCTCTAAACTTTTCCATCCATGTGTGGATTTTTCCCATCCATATGTGAAAAAAATTGTTACTTGCCCCACAGCATGTGCAAATGTGCACCACCAGTAGAATTAAAACACTGAGCTGTGCGCGCTCTGCTAATCAGCTGGGTGCCATCTGAATCTCCTCTGAGTGGCCGCAGAAGCGCCCAGTTTACAGGGAACAGTGGTGGGCAGATGTGGGATAATCTGCCTTTTGTCCTAATTCCTAATAGTTAGAAACAGTTTTACAAGCACACAGTGATCACCTAGATAGTAGTCATTGATACTTGTCTAAGATTGCTAATTATGGAAGAACTGCAGAGCTCAGAGAGAAAAAACTCTATCTGTGGTATTTGCAGAGTGGCAATCACCATAGTACTTACATGCTATGAAAGACTAGAAAACCTAACAGGTATTTTGTGGTTTATGAATTGGGTGAGGTATGTCTACACAGAGCCTGCTTACATCTGGAATTTAAGAGGTGTGGAGAAAGCTGGTAGAAAGCATTGTACACATGAAGGAGCTCAGAGTTTCTTTGTAAAGAAAACTCTAAAATTCAGAGCAGGCAGGAAGGTCTAAAGTTATCACAAGCCACATGATAAAGCAAGATTATGATTTTTGTCTTGTTTTTAAAAAAGCCCTATGGGGCAGAATCTGATAGTGAGGTACTCAGGGAAGAGGAAGAAAATGTGTTCCCAAAAGAAAAGATTGATGGAACATGAAGACACTGAGAGGAGAAAGAGGAAGAAGTGACAGTTGTCAGCTGCACTACACCTTCAAAGTTAGCTAGGGTTAGGAATCTTGTCTCACTTATGAGATTAAAATACTAGATGGGGATGGGGATGTGAAAAGTCGCTTCAAAGACCCAAGAGGCAAAAGCAATCTCAGAGGACAAGACTGCTTATCACACACAGAGATACACCACCAGCACATCCCCCTTATCTCTTTCCCCCGTGCTCAGTCTCTGGGTCAAGTCCTGGCTTCACTGAAATCAACGTGATTTTTTCCCCATTGATTTCAGCGGGGTGTGGACTTCACCTGCACATTTATATATATACTGAAAACTCTAAATCATTTAAAATACCAAAAAGAACTGCTGGATGTCCAGCCTGACATATCTGCCAATGGAGAACAATGAGAATTGTGGCAAAAGCTGACAAGATTGGACGTGGCACATTGCCACAGACAATCACGATCAATGAAATTCCATCTACTTGCCTTTAAAGCTACTGCGTGCTTCCCCACCTAATAAATCACACAGTCGAAGTTCCCGTTGATCTACGTAACAGGGCTACGATAAACCATATGCCAAACCAGGCAAGTTATTTATGACCCAGCCGTGGACAATAATGAATAGAGCCAGATTTTATGAAGAGCAAAACAAACCCAGCCCTGACTCTCAAAAGATCGTGGCACATTATTAAATTGTGTAATTAATCACGTCAGTTGCACAGCCACACAGAGAGGTTTTTTCAGTTTGTGGAATTTCAGTTATAGAGGGTTATTTTTTATGCTCAAACCTACGCAGCTACAATTTCTGAGCAGCAAATGTGAGATAAATTGCGTGAGTGTTTGGTTTACTGAAGGGAGTCTTTTTATCATATGGAACAAAATGTAATCGGATTCTGTTTGAGCTCTCTAACCTGCTCCATGCAGAGGCTGCTAGTAAATTGTATCACAGAGCTACAGGCTAAAAACTAACAAACATAAATGAATAAATAAAGAAAGGTCTGTTAGCAGTGAATTCAAATTTCCTGGTCTTTCTAGGAAAATAAGAGTTGAGGCATTTACTGTGTAAAAAGGTGGTCTTGTGATTAAGGTATCAGACTGGGAAAGCTGGGTTCAGTATGTAACTTTATCATGAACTTTTTGGATGACAGACAAATCACTTAATCTGTGTCTCAGTTCTTCATCTTTATAATGAGGATAATACTTTCCATCATGTCTAATTCGACTGGAAGCTCTTTGGGACAGGGTCTGCCTATTAGGTGATGTAAGTGTGCTCCCTAGCACAATATAATTTGGGATGACCTCAGTGTATTGTAATACAAATTAAGAGTACAGGGCGTACTCCCTATATGTACAAGATATGTTCAAAAAATGTGGATTAAGAATGAAAGAACATAAAGCAGTGATTTTTTTCCCCCATGGCTGATTTCTGTTTGCATGTATTTATCTTTTTTTTTTAGTGCAACAGAAGAATGGGGAGTGGGAGGACTTAAAACGGAATAGTTCTCACAAGTGTCAATGACGCTAGTGCAGAACCAATGTATTCCGGGGTGACTTATAGCGGGGATGCCCTGTAATACTATACTGGCAAGAGAAATGTCTGCAGTTTTGTTACTCCAAGTTCAAATGCAGAGATTTCTTAAGATGAATCTCACTAGGTTACTGTATTCGATATTATTTTATTTGTATTTGTAGGTGCCCATTTAGGAAATTCCACTTGCACAAATTTAATACAAATTACCCCCAAACCAAGTCTGTAGATCTGTAATAGTGACCCTCTTCTCCTACCCCCCCAATGAGCCATAAAGTTTCCAGACAAGTAAGTACAAAGGATTGCAATTTGCAAGACAACTTCATTTCCCCTCTCTGTTGTTGAAATGAACTTGATCAGCCACTTGGAACGTGACCCTATCCTTCGAAACTTTGTGCAAATAAAAATGGAGAGAGCTGGCATGAAGGTTTGAGAGCATGCATTTGAAGGTGGCTGGCTATTATTTAAAAAAAAAAGTTAAGAAACGCCGAATGTGGATTAAATCATCAATGACGGATAACTGAACAGTGAGAGCTGGCTGGGTGCTTTTCTCCATTCCTATTGGCACCCATTAGAATTCCCTCTTCTATCTGATTCATATAGGACTTATAACTAAGTGCAGTATCTATATCTAAATTTCCAATGCTCATATTAAACACGGTCCATGAGCCTCAAGCATTGCTCTAGGTGTAAGGAGTAAACTTCAATGGCTACAGCACAAATTCAATGGAAAAACCTTTCTCTAATAACAATAAAGTGTAATGATTGCAAAAGTCTTTCTTGCCTCTTCAGGCACCTCTTCCTAGCAGCTGAATGAATAAAGTGCACCAGTTTCCACGCCAGGAAGGAGAAAATGCAATGTGCAAGTTGGTTAAGAATCTTCATGAATCTGTCCATATTGCCACGTGGCTTTAGAGCTCTTTACAATTTATTTCTGAGGCCAGGCCTACACTGGCAGAGTCTTGGCATATGCTGCCGCTCAGGAGTTGGAATGCTTGCTAGATAATGGCAGCAGGGTTTTCAAGAGATGCAGCTGCATGATTATGGCTATGGCAGGGGACTGTATGCCTGAAGACATCACAGCTATTTCCAGGGCTACCAGTGGCTGTGTGACTTACACACTGTGTGTCACAATGTTCTCAGTTAAAAAGTAGGGATAACTATATTTATACTCCACAAGAGGCACGGATCTCCTTTCTGAGTAGAAATTTCTTTCTTTCTCCCCTAACTAATACAAGGAAGGAACAAGCTCAACTACTTGGAACTTTAGAGTGTGCTAATTCATGCATAATTCTGGGGATGATGCAATAACCCAAGGTGTGAATTGGCCATAGACTGAATTAGTGATCCATCCATCTCAGTAGAGAGGCAGTCCGAAGTGACTGGGAAAAAAGTGCATTGTTGCTCCTCAGTTTGTATCTATCCTCCGACTAAATCAAAGATTTTGGTTTCTGAAGCTACTGCACTGTATGTTTTGTTTACTAAACTCAGCCATGAAACAAAAAGCCAAACACACATTCTGTCTCTCTGTCCCTTTTGTCAGGGAGAGCAAATTTCCCCCACATCTCCTCTGGGAAATCCTACATGCACTCTGTCATCCTGTCACACACAGAGACCTGATTAAGCCACGCATGTGTGTCAGAATTAATAAAGGAAACACAATATGTGCAATGGCAGCACCCTCTGCTGACAAGAAACTGTCTACGCTGTATGCAGCTAGCCCAATCTGCTCCTTTGCAGGGCAAATAGGAATAATGTTGTATTCAGTGTTGTAGTAGCCATGCCAGTCCCAGGATATTAGAGCAAGCAGGTGGATGAGGTTATGTCTTCGAGGAGACCAACTTCTGCTGGTGAGAGAGAAGCTTTTAAGCTATCCTGTTGCCTTTGACTCTTTAGACTAAGATCATAGTAACCAGAGGTAGAAAATAACAAGTGACTGTCATGTGTTTCCCCATACAAAAGCAGAATACAAGGCCCAGCCGGATGGGCATGGCCATTGATCCTACACAGGATCTTGTGGGGACAGAACATTAACTCTGATTAATGTCTCTCAGGGGTAGCTGTGTTAGTCTGTATCTGCAAAGAAAACAAGGAGTCCTGTGGCACCTTAAAGACTAGCAGATTTATTTGGGTATGAGCTGTCATGAATAAAACCCACTTTGTCTGATTAATGTGTTACAGCATGGGTTGGGTGCCAAGATCTGGGAGAGTACTCATGAAGGGAAGCATCTCTGTGGACAAGTGGGGAGTGCCCTGTGGGGTGGGGGGAACAAGTGGGGGAGGCTCTGTGGGGAGACAATTGGGGATGCCTTGTGGGGGGACAAGTGGGGAGCCCAGGGGAAGGGGACAAGTGGGGAAGCTCTGTGAAGGGGACAAGTGGGGGTCCTGAGAGGAACAAGAGACGGAACCTGTGAGGGGGACAAGTGGGGATGCTCTGTGGGGAGATAATTGGGAGATGCCCTGTTGGGGGGAACAAGTGGGGGTCCTGAGAGGGGACAAGGGGACAAGTGGGGCCCATGGAGAGCCCCTGTGAAGTGGGGAAGAGGGTACTCTGTGGGGTAGGGGAACAAGTGGGGTCCTGGGGACAAGTGGGGACAAGTGGGGCCCTGTGAAGTGGGGAAGGGGGTACTCTGTGGGGTAGGGGAACAAGTGGGGGTCCTGGGGGGACAAGTGGGGGCCCTGTGAAGTGGGGGGAAGGGGTACTCTGTGGGGTAGGGGAACAAGTGGGGGTCCTGGGGACAAGTGGGGCCCTGTGAAGTGGGGAAGGGGGTACTCTGTGGGGTAGGGGAACAAGTGGGGGTCCTGGGGACAAGTGGGGGCCCCTGTGAAGTGGGGAAGGGGTACTCTGTGGGGTAGGGGAACAAGTTGGGGTCCTGGGGACAAGTGGGGCCCCTGTGAAGTGGGGAAGGGGGTACTCTGTGGGGTAGGGGAACAAGTGGGGTCCTGGGGAGAAGTGAAGGGCCCTGGGGGGGGAAATGGGAGTGCCCCATCTGAGACATATTTCCCCCATAGTCTCCTGTGCCCCTTTGTGCCCCCTCCTAGGAGCCCCCCCCCGTGCCCCCTTTTCACTCTGCAATTGCCCCCGCCTCCTTTCAGTACATAGGGTTCTGTCAACCAATCACCCCCCCCAGGAGCCCACAATGGTTCCATCCGCAGTCCCCTTCCCCTACACACACAATGGTTCCTTCCGCCCCCGGCCGTGTTCGCGCGGCGGGGCTTCCGATAAAGTTTGTTTCCAGGGGGGCCGCCTCGCGCCCTGCGACGCTTTGCGGCTTCTCGCGAGATCTCAAACCCGCCCCTCCCCGCAACCCGCTTCCCAAGATGGCGGCTCCCGCGGCGGCCGAGTCCCGGCTCCGCACGCGGGACGTGCTGATCCCCGGCGGCCCGGCCGACTTCGGCTCGCTGCTGCTGTCGGCCCCGGTGCTGGCGGGGCTGGAGGCCGCCGGGTTCCTCAGGCCTTCGCCGGTGCAGCTCAAGGCCATCCCGCTGGGGCGCTGCGGCCTGGGTGAGGGCGGACTCATCCCTGGGGCTCGGGAGCGAGAGTCACCCCCCGGCGAGGGGAGGAAAAAGAAGGGGGATTTGGGGAGAGGGGGCAGGAATCATCCCTGGGGGAGTCTCAGGGGAGGAGAGGAGGAGGAGGAGGAGGAGGGCTCGGGGGAGAGGAGGAGGAGGAGGAGGCTCGGGGAGGAGAGGAGGAGGAGGAGGAGGACTCGGGGAGAGGAGGAGGAGGAGGGGGCTCAGGGGCGGAGAGGAGGAGGAGGAGGCTCAGGGGCGGAGAGGAGGAGGAGGAGGAGGAGGGGCTCAGGGAGCGAGAGTCACCCCCGGCGAGGAGGAAAAAGAAGGGGATTTGGGGAGAGGGGCAGGAATCATCCCTGGGGAAGGAGTCTTGGGGAGGAGAAGAGGAGGAGGAGGGGCTCGGGGAGAGAGGAGGAGGAGGAGGAGGGGGCTCAGGGGGAGAGGAGGAGAATGGGGGCTCGGGGGGCGAGAGTCACCCCTGGCGAGGAGGAAAAAAAGGGGGATTTGGGGAGAGGGGAATAGGAATCATCCCGGGGAAGGAGTCTCGGGGGAAGAAGAGGAGGAGGAGGGGTTCAGGGGGGAGCGAGAGTCACCCCCGAGGAGGCAAAAGAAGGGGGATTTGGGGGAGAGGGGAACGGGAATCATCCCTGGGGGAAGGAGTCTCGGGAGGGGAGAAGAGGAGGAGGAGGGGCTCGGGGGCGGAGAGGAGGAGGAGGAGGAGGGGCTCGGGGCGGAGGAGGAGGAGGAGGAGGGGGACTCGGGAGCGAGAGTCACCCGGCGAGGAGGAAAAAGAAGGGGGATTTGGGGAGAGGGGAACGGGAATCATCCCTGGGGGAAGGAGTCTCGGGACGGGGAGAAGAGGAGGAGGAGGGGCTCGGGGAGAGGAGGAGGAGGAGGAGGGGGCTCGGGGGAGAGGAGGAGAATGGGGCTCTGGGAGCGAGAGTCACCCCGGCGAGGGAGGAAAAAGAAGGGGGATTTGGGGAGAGGGAATAGGAATCATCCCTGGGGAAGGAGTCTCGGGACGGGGAGAAGAGGAGGAGGAGGGGCTCGGGGGAGAGGAGGAGGAGGGGCTCAGGGGAGAGGAGGAGAATGGGGGCTCGGGAGCGAGAGTCACCCGGCGAGGAGGAAAAGAAGGGGGATTTGGGAGAGGGAATAGGAATCATCCCGGGGAAGGAGTCTCGGGGAAGAGGAGGAGGAGGGGGCTCGGGAGCGAGAGTCACCCCGGCGAGGAGGCAAAAGAAGGGGGATTTGGGGAGAGGGAACGGGAATCATCCTTGGCGGGGAGGAAGAAGAGGAGGAGGGGTCGGGGGCAACGGGAATCAGAAGGAGAAGGGGAGTTGAAGTTTTGGGGAGGGAGTATGGGGAGGGAGTTGATGTGGGGGGGAGAGAGCAGGGTTTGCCAAGGGGAGGGGTCTTGTGATGGGTGGAAAGAGGAGGGGGGAGCAAGGGCTGGTGGTTTGCTCCTGCAGGGGAAGAGAGGTTGGTGGAGACTTTTGCCTCTGTCCACGGTACCGGGAGGCATCCCAAACCCAGAGTAAAGCCCCTAATAAAAGTGCATCGCCTGGGCGAGGCTGCTGCCTGACTTGAGCCTTTCAAACCCTTTCAGATCTTATTGTGCAGGCAAAATCCGGCACTGGCAAAACCTGTGTGTTCTCGACCATTGCCCTTGATTCCCTCATCCTGGAAAACCCGGCAACCCAGGTGAGCATCCCTCAAGATGTGGTGTGGCCTGGGAATGTCTGCAGGTCCTTGTCCAAGCTATTTCAATAACCATAGAGATGGTCACCTGGACCTCAGGTTTTACACTGAACGCCATGTGCAGGACAGGATATTGGTCAATTTAGTCTGGGCTATGTGGCTGTCCACATCTTGAATGAAGTTCAGCATGTGATTCACTGTCAAATCTCAGTGCCTTGGTGCCAGAAGTTCCTACTGAGAATGCAGTGCTATGGAGCTCTTGACTTATTTTGTAATTGATGTTAGTAGTAGATGGCTTGATAGGTTATAATGAAATTAATATGGCGTGGGGCCATAAGGGGAACATCCATGCTTTTTTTGTTGGTCATTTTTTAGGTTTACAAACACAAAAAGGCACCTTGTTGGCTTGACAACCTGTGTGATAGAGTTCCATGTATATAACTGAATCAGTGTGCTTCAAGTCTGCTGTACAGGGTTGAGGGAATTGAGTCTCAAGTTATTGATTTAGGGGATGAAGGAGAACCTGTTCAGTAAGAACTGGACTTGACTCCCAGCAGGTGTTATTCAAGGCATGAAACAACAGGGGTAAAAACTTGGTCACTGGCAGCCTACATTATAGTTAAAAAGGTGTTGTAGAGGTAAAAGATCTGCCTCTAATCCAGTGAGCCATCACTGTCCCTTCAAAGCCAAATTCTTTATTATTTCAGATCCTGGTCTTAGCTCCAACAAGAGAAATTGCAGTGCAGATTCATGCAGTTATCACAACTATTGGAATCAAAATGGAGGGCTTGGAATGTCATGTCTTCATTGGAGGGACTCCTTTGAACCAAGACAAAATGAGACTAAAGAAGTGTCACATAGCTGTAGGCTCTCCAGGTAAGAGCACATTTGATTCATTCTACTTTAGTCACAATTCAGTGAGACACTTTTCAACAGTAAAATAATTGGTACATAGATGTACTCTTGAATTCTTGATTTTTGTTCCATTGTTACGGAACAGTTTCAAAGTCTGAAGCTATAGAAAATATGACCAGAGAAGTATTTTTAGTGAGTGATTACTCTGAATGTTCTATTTAAAAAAGATTTATTAAATAAGTGGGTTAGGTAAGGAGTCTTTGATTTGCAATGAGTGTCCTGTCTCAACTAGATTATTTTCATAAATATTTTTGGAGCTCAAGTTTCTCTCTCATCATGTAGGTCGCATAAAGCAACTCATAGAATTGGACTGTCTGAATACAGCCAGTATCCGCCTTTTCATTCTTGATGAAGCTGACAAGCTTTTGGAAGAAGGCAGCTTCCAGGAACAAGTCAAGTAAGAACAATGCTAGTATTTCTGTCATACATCTAGCAGCTGTTGAATGTGCGAAATCTTTCAGCTATTAAATATGCATTATGTGGGATATATTCACTTTCAATATCTTACTCTCTCTTAGCTGGATTTATTCTTCTTTGCCAGCCAACAAACAGATGCTGGCTGTTTCTGCTACCTACCCTGAATCACTGGCTAAGGCTTTAACCAGGTACATGAGAGACCCTACCTTTGTGAGGCTGAACCCTACAGATCCAAGTCTCATTGGTACGTATAAGTTGCACATCCATAATTTGAACGGCTTAAGGCAAATCTGAGTGTATTTACTGTTCAGCTATGAGTATAATTGGTTAAAAACAGTAACAGTTTCAAAATACTTCGCTTATTACTTTTACTTATAGTATTGGTTGCCCTAAAAGTGCTTATACCCAAACTTCTCTTAACCACTCTCTCATCCTAGATTCTTTGGCTGTTTTTCTTCCTGTTGAGGATTATCCTTTTTCCATAGCTTGAAGAAAAGATTTTAAACTTTAAATAAGAGTAGCTTGTCAAATTCCCATTTGACATGTGACTGACTAATTTCAGTTAACTAATATTTCCCTGTTCCCAGTCCTTATTCTAGGAACAACTATGTATTTGAGTCAGTATTTTTTAATACCAATTCATTGTTCGTTTTGTGTGAATTTTCAGTACTGTTAACCTTGCCATGCTTTTATTTCTTGTACAGGGCTGAAGCAGTATTACAAAATTGTGAATTCTCATTCACTTCCCCATAAGACTTTTGAGGAGAAGGCGCAGCATTTGCAGGAGCTTTTCAGCAAGATTCCATTTAATCAGGCCTTGGTCTTCTCAAATCTGCATAGCAGGTAACAAGAATTTCTTAAAACTGAGAATATGGTGTTTGTAGATATTGGAGAACAGTGGCCATAATATATTCAATTTTTATAACACTTTCACAAAAATCCCAAATTACTACACAGACTGCATGCAAATGTCTGTCTGAAATGCTAGCATTTCTGGAATAGAGGGCTGCAGCTTCAGCGACTCACACATTGTACTAAGTGTGTCAAGGGGTAAGGGGAATGTCCGCATCACGTAGTGCTGTGGGAACTAGTGTCTGTGCACACTTGATTTTTGAAGTCTCGGCTGAAAGATCCACCAGTTGCAAAATTGCAAACCGTCCTTGTATCTAACTTGTGAAGATGAATGGCTGATTTAATCTTTGACTGTAAAGGAGTAAGAGTTCAGATCTGGGGCTGAGGCTGTTAAGTCATCTTCAGCTCATCATCTTGAAGAGATTCTGGAAGTACATAATTTTATTTGTAAACCTTTATGTGTATGTTGTATTAGGGCTCAACACTTGGCTGAAGTACTGACATCGAAAGGTTTTCCTGCTGAGTGCATTTCAGGCAAGTCCATTTGGAATTTACTGCTTCTGTTAATTGGAATTCGGTGCAAAACTGACCTCAAGTTACGTAGAAATGTAGCCATTGGAGTATTCAGGATATAAGTGGGGATTTGGAGCATTTACATGACTCGTTTATAGGTAATGTTTGACTGTTGATATTACTTGCAGGTTCATTGAGAATCTTTAAATACTTAACTTTATTCTTTACCTATTGGTTAGATAGTTCAGTTACTTCATCATGCTTTTCAGTCTGTACTAGGGAATCCCACTTATGCTTTAGAGTGGGGCTGGCAATTAATCTCACTTAACTCACCAGATTAACAACCCCCCCCCCCCCCCCCCACGATTAATCAGTTTTAATCGCACAGCTAAATAGAATATCATTTGAAATGTATTGCGTATTTTGGGTGTTTTTCTGTGTTTTCAGTTACAACACAAATAAGGTAGAAAACAAACAAAATACTTAAATGGTATTCTGTTGTTTGTGCCATTAATCACAACTGATTTTTTTTTTAAAATCACTTGACAGTCCGACTTTGGAGTACAGGTTGAACCTCTCTAATTCAGCACCCTCGGGACCTGACTGGTGCCAAACCAGAGAATTTGCTGAACCATGGGAGGTCAATATTGTCTGGCACCATTACCAACACTTCCACTGCTTATTGGGCTCTTAGAAGACATTTGGGGTTAAATTACAGCTAAAGAACAAGCACAGAACACTGAGAGCCAGGACTGGTGGCTGTAAACAAACTTGGTGGGGACCATGGGAAACTTGGCCACACCCATGACGAATGGACATCCATCTAACTAAAATTATGCCATACAACAGATGGTGCCAGACCAGTGAGTGCTGGACTAGACAGGTTCCACCTGTACTGTAACAGATTTGGTGTATTTTGAAAGGAAAGGCCTCGTGTGCTTGAAGTTTTCAGAAATGAGTATCTGGAAGTAAATTGATGTATTTGGGTGCTTACTCAGAATCTGTCTCAATTAGAAGCCAATAAAAGAGAGCTTAACACAATTATGTTAAAACCATCCTTGTAATACTAATCCTTTTTTGTAGTCTCCCCTTTCTGTAAGAATATTTGCATTTTTATAGTAGTTAGTATGGCAAACTTATTTGCATTGCATGTTACCCAAATTATTAAAACCCTTGATGATTATCTTTCTTAAAAAGGAATTAATTTTATACCCTACTTCATCATGTTTTCAAATTTGTCTTTTTTCCAGTTTACCCCCATGTAAGTACAACATGCCTTAAAATTAGTTCCTGAAAAATGGATGCCACTTCACTAGCTTTCTGTAATACAACCTACTGAGTCCTGTTTTCCCTGGGTTTGAGCAGCACTAGGCTAATAACCTAAATACTTTTTCTCGTTTTAAATATACTTTTTTGTTTCTTCAGGAAGTATGAATCAGAACCAGCGTCTTGATGCAATGGCTAAATTGAAACAGTTCCATTGTAGAGTCCTGATTTCCACAGACTTGGTGAGTTTTCTTTTCTGTCAAGCAGAAAAAGTCCTTTAGAATATAAATTCATGTACTGTAGAGCTGACTTGGAGATAGAGCTGACTTAATGTATTTATAGAACAGTTATCTGAAAATAACAGCTTTTCTCTGGGTAGCATACATACTGCTGTGCTTGTTTCACCTTCAGAAAAGAGAACCAATTTTCAAAGTCCTTTTTTAAAATATAAAGTTTTAATATTTCTCATTAGTTACTTTTCTGTTAGGTTCTGGGAGGCTATATTAATTTCAAAGAAGTAAGTCTCTATCTTTTGGTGGTGTTGGGGGGAATCAGAAGTTACTTACACCTTCATATGATACCAACATAACACATTTTAAGAAGAGCAGTAGCTATATATTTTTCTGTGGTATGTTAAATTTGGCCATATATATTTTCTGGTACATTTAAAAAAATGAAAAGACAGGGCAAGGTTCCTGCTCTCTTCAGTTGAATGCTTGAAGTTGTCACCTAAAAATTAGGGATGTTAAATAGTGGTTAGGAAGCTAATCGAATAGTCGATGGAATTTCCATAGACTACTCGATTAGTTGATAAGGGGCTAGTTCGCTGCGGCTCTGTAAATGTAGTAAGAGACCGACGGCTCTTACCACATTTTAAAAGTAGAGGTGCAGTGTGAGGGATCCAGTGTGAGGTAGGACAGCTGAGTCCTGGCTCTTGCTGTTTCCCCTGCTACACCTCTGCCTCTCCTGACCCCCGTGGAGACGGTGCTGGGGAAACGGCTTTTACGCTGGATCCCCTCCCAGCACCGGCTCTTGCTCCTTCCCCCTTGCTGCCTCTGATACAGGCTTATCAGGTAGCTGACTAGTCGCTTACATCCCGACTAAAAATACAACTGTGCTGTGTATTATTTCTAAGCTGCGAGCATGTGTGCTCCCTTGATAACCTGACATCTTTTCTTCCTCCATGGTAATACAAATGATCTTCATACAGAGTATTGAAATACATAATATTTACAGAAGGGGGGACTCCTGAATTGATAAGGTAAACTGCTTCTCTTGTATTGCTAGTCACCATTCTTTTATTTTTATTCCCTCCTAAAGACTTCTCGTGGAATTGATGCTGAGAAGGTGAATCTTGTCATCAACCTAGATGTGCCTTTGGACTGGGAAACATACATGCATAGGATTGGCAGAGCTGGCCGCTTTGGTAAAACACTGGTGTGGGATTGTGCATCTGGAAGTGGTGCATCTGTGGAACTGGCTAGCTAATTCTTCCCTCACTCCATGTTGTAGGAACCTTAGGCCTAGCTGTGACATACTGTTGCCGTGGGGAGGAAGAGAATATGATGATGAAAATTGCACAGAAATGTAACCTTCAGCTTCTTCCTTTACCAGGTACAACCTGACTCCTGAGTTTGTCTGCATTATATTCTCTTGGGTGGTTTGTGTTTATATGTGTTTGTTTTAATCTGACAGCTCAGTTCACAGGCAGTTATGGTGAACTGTGGTTTAGATACAGTGTAGAATCTAATAGTTGCATATATGTCTTGTAAAGCAGAGTGTTGGTATTGACAACATACATAAATAGCTCTTAACTATGTGGCCTCTACCTTTATTTTAAATCACTGCAAAGAATGCAGTGGGAGCTGCAGAATGTATTGCTGAGGTCTTGTGGGCTTTGAGTACAGTACAACGATGGAGGGGAAAAGGAAGGAACTGGGAAATCTGAATGCCTTCACCATCATCACTTTTCCCCACCAACACAGTTTACCTGTTAGCAGTGCTTTTCCTTTCTGTTCCCCTCTTTTTTGAAAAGAAAACCAAAACATCTACCAGAACTACTGGGGATATTTAGAGCAAATTTGACAACTTTTGGGATTTTGTTCACTAGCATGCAAAACATACTTGGGATCAGAAAGAAATCTTGTGCTGCTTTTGACTACATGGCTGCTTTTTTCTCATGTGCAGAACCTGTACCTGCTGGATTGATGAAGCAATTTGCAGATTGGGATGTGGAGGTCACAGCTGTTGCCCATGCAGATGCTTCCGTGGACACTCCTACTTTGACCCATAAAAGTCCAGAGGAGTCAGAGCAGCACACAAGCATAAATAGCTGTGCTCAAATACTTCTGTGTGATCCTGCAGGTGAAAATTCCTCCACATCCAAGCCAAGAAGGGTTTCCAAGCAGAAGCAGCTACTAAAAGGCTACCGAGATCATGCAAATGCAGAAAAAATTAGCAAGAGTCCAAGGACATTGAACCTCAGCACACAGCAGAGAAGTCAAATGGCAACGACCTGCAAAACCACTGAACAGCATGTTGATCAGCATGTGGATAAGGAAACCTTAAAAAATACACTCCCCAAAATCCCTTGCCTGTCGTCATTTAAGAACCAGCAGCCTGCCCTTCCCTGGAGCTTTACAGAGTTTGTTGACGATTATGAATACTTCATTAAAGAAGGGTTGGAGAAAAGGGTTGAAATCATAAGAAGCTACACAGGCCCTGGAGAACAGTACCAGCACCCTAAAAATGGTGCTTTTGAAAAGAAAGGGATGGAGGAGACCATGCAGTCAGTAGCAGACAGTCTCTCATTTGAGGACACTGATAGTGATAGTAACTCATATCGTTCCGGAGCTTCCTCGCCTCGTAGGGAAAACAAGTCCTACTGTGAAGCCTCTTCAGATACTCAAGAGAGAGGAAGTGATGAACTCAGTATGGATCAGGCTGCTCGGAACTATTCTCAAAGCATAAGCAGCTCTCTGAGTCCAATGGAGCACCAACAAATACCACAAACCCAAAAGCACAGTCAGGTGGAAAAGAAGGTGGTGAAACAAACTTCCAAACGGTGTAAGAAAAGCTGCCACCAACGTTCTGCCAGGCCTCTAAAGAGAGAAGCCCAGGCAGACTGTTCACACAGCCCTCCGGTGTGGAGTGTCCCTGCCTTTCCCTATGAGACTCAGACTTACGAAGAATACTGGAAGTCCTATTACCAAATGTGGCAGGGCTATTATGCTTCTCACTCTTACGATAGGAGATGTCATTGGCCTTTTAACTGGATGACTGCTTATCATGCCAACTCTGTCTATCTTCAAGAACTGTTGAAGAGTGATTAGTGATGGGAGAGCAAGCTTCATTGCAAAAGGACTGTGCTTTATCAAGAGCTATCATTTGCACACAGAAATTGGCTTACAGAAATAAACAGATGTCTGTTTTTAGGCTGAATTAATTTTTTTTGTTGTTGTTAAGTAAACTGTGCGCAAAGGATTTATATACATTCCAGTGAGTTGGCATTGGTACTGCACCAAATGTTTGTCAATAAATAGAAATGACTTGTCTTGTACATCTGGATGTTGAATTTCTGTCTTCTGAGTGAACAAAAATGCAGAATCAGATTGACAATTTAGATTTAAGAAGTAGGGATGTAATAGGATAACCCTTTAAACGGTTATCCCATGTGCCTGGGTTTGTTGGTTACGAGAAGAGTTACATGCAGTCTCCCACCCCACTCCCAGGGAGCCGGCTGCCACGCTGCACTGCTGGCTAACTGGGAAGGTGGTGGGAGCCAGAGGCAGCAGTGTAGGACGGCAGCTGGCTCCGCGGGAGCGGGGCTGACAGGTGAGAGCCGGTACATGCTGGAGCAGACTGCCGCCCTTCACTACAGACTCTGCAATATTAAGCTTATATTGCAGACTCCCCAGCATGTAGCCGTGATTTTCAGTGGTTACACAGTTACCCAATTACCTGCTTTTTAATGTCCCTAGTAAGAAGCCCCATTTGAAAAACTCGGCAAAGTATACTGTCTGATTTTCAGAGCTGTTCACTGTTTTTGTGGTACTCCATGAGTGAGGTTGCATTTGTCATTAAAAAACCTACAGAAATTACTATTCATGGGTGGCTATCATCCTAGTTGTCATAGTGCCGCCTTAAGCAGAGCCAAAATTGCTTCTGCTGTTTAATAGTGGTAGATTGAAATTGCTTATCTCCATTAATACGTGTATTGCTAATTTAAATTGATTTAATTAAAACTGTATAAATAACACTTCCACAGCTAGGTATGGTAGACTGTGTGATAGAAACGGTTTTAATTATATACCAAAAAATGCAGCTATCATAATTGGCCTGTCCTCCTGGGTGCTGCAGTATCAGACTTACCATGCTTAAGGGAAAACTTTAATTAGAAACAAAATTACCTATTAGCCCTGAAACTAATTGGGGATTCTTTGTTTAGATCTTGCTGCTGATTTGTGCCTGTTTTAAACTTGGAAAAAATGGGCAATTGGGCGACTTAGGATAGTGGTAATGGATATAGAATCTTTCCACTCTAGCTTCTGAATTCCAATCCAGCCTCAGTAGAATGCTTGAAAGTTACCACCTGAAACATTGCTCTGCGTTCTCTGTGCAGCGATCTGGGTGTCGGGCCGGTTCCTAGTGCACAAGTGTTGATTTCTCAGCCATCCACCATTGATCCTGTTCTTGTCAGTCCTGGGAGATGCCAGGACATAGCCTGCAGTCCTTTTAGTGGGAGGGTTGCTTCCTCCCTGTAAGAGTCAAAATACAGTTCTGGGTGGAAGCTTGCTGTTTCTACATGCACTACACTTGGGTAGAAGACTTCAGATGGAAGGGGGTTCAGTTTCACCAGCTTGCAATTCATTTTGAGAAATTGTGAATTTGTCCTCATCCACCGTAATTCAATATAAACCCGTTGCTACTTTCAAAATAGCGTTGTTGATATTTTATCGAGGGCCCAATATGCATCTGCACGGAAGTCCTGTGGTGTGTGCGGCTGTCACTTCAGTGCCAAAATCATGTTGGAAATGTATGGGGACACATTCACAAGTTACTGCATAGCTCCCATTAAAGTGAAGCAATCTCAAAATCCATGTGCAAATGCCAGTGTTCAAACCCTTACTCTAGAGCAAAACTCCACTCCTTACTACTTAAACAATCCTTAAAAGGCTTCAGAGAGGTCTTTCGTGGGAAGTTCTTTAAACAAAGGCATAGGGATCTTTGATAAAGTGACTTAGAGAGGCGGGCCTGTTGGCTGTGGATAGTTCCATCTAGTACTTTTCCAAACCAAAACTCATGAGCATGCCATATTAAGTAAATTAATATGCTTTTCTCAGCTTTGACTATTTGCTATTCCAAATACCTCTATCTATTTGCAGCTAGTCTGTCGAATTTTGTTGTACAAGCTTCCTTTCCTTTTCAGCCTGCAGTAAATGTACAAAATTGATAAAATTAGCACATGAAAGTGACACCTCTTTCCCATCTGCTGGTCAATTACGGCTTTATGTTTCACTCCTTTGTGAGCAGAAAAAACAGCGGCACCCAGTGGGTGTTGGGGTTCACAGCAAATTGAAAAGGGAACAAGTTAAATATTTAGCCTTAACGGTTGCTCCGTTGCTCAGTGTTTACAGTGGAATTGTGTAATTAGTAGCTTTTAATTAGACTGTTGGGGTGGGGGGGAGAGGGAAGAGAGACTTTTGACATGGGTTTTTGCTGTTAACTCTTGGAAGTACATGCATCTGACGAAGTGGGTCTTTGCCCACAAAAACTTATGCTCCAATACATCTGTTAGTCTATAAGGTGCCACAGGGTTCCTTGTAACTCTTGGAAGTTTTTGGGATGAGATTTTTTTACTAATGGCTAAGACGTAAAATCGGCTGTGACTGTTTTGCATCTTAAATACATTCCAGAGTAAGCCCATAGTTTGTATGTAGAACTTGGAAAACCTGCAGATGAAGAACTCGCAGCATCAGAACTGCCATTTCTAAAGCAATGCACAGGGGGCAGTCTTCCTCTTAGCATTTCAATGAATCATGTGTGCAACAGAATTTCTGATTGAACAATACTAGTTAAAATTCAGAAAAAATAGTCGAGCTAGAGAGGTGTTTCTTCCTCTAGCGTCAGGATAAATGAACACGACAGGAAGAATGCAATTCCAAGTGCTTTTGCAATTAGTTGAAAAGACATTAATGTGATTTTTGTTTCTAAAAACAAATATACTCTATTGCTCCACTTCTAATGAGCTGGAAAGGAGGATACAGGGTTGGGCTGCATCTTGGCTGTCTGCATTACGGTTTCCTTGCAAAGGCTGCCTCAGCAGGTCTCTCCATTTTGTGGAAAGCAGTCAGCACTAAAAGGGTAATAATATTCTTGAACCGTAAACATGATTTTAAAACAACTTCATAAGCAGTATAGCGATTCCCTTGTGTCTTTAAGTCATATCTACTAGCTTTACTGCTAAGCATGTTTGAACTATGACCCTTGACATAGCTGAGAAAGCAAACTAGCTTGTGTTTTGCCTAGTGATGTCCAACTTCTAGTTACAAATTTTTATTACAGGTAATGCTGTCAGTAGCATAAGGCATGATGAAGTTTCAAATTGGTGTGGCATTTCAGTAGTGGAAAATTCTTCTTGACTTGTCCTTTTAGCTCCTAAATCAGTGGGAGAGAGTTGCAACAGAATCCCACAATGCTAGTAAGACAGGAGCTGTTTTCAGGATACGTGTAAATCACTTTAACCTGTTTTTTTCTACAGTATGAGCCATTTTGTAATCAGTATTTTTTTTTCTCTTAACCCTTCCTGCACTCTGCTCAGTCATGTAGCTGACAACCAAACATATTTTCTTGAAGTAAGCAATGGAGCAATCGCTGGATTTGTTCATGTGCACCCTGCTTTTCCACACTGTTCCAGCTTCAGCAGCCGAATGGCACGTTTAAGCTTTTGGGGCTTTGTTTTTGTTTTTGCTTTCTTGGGTTCTGGGGGTTTTTTTACTGTTGTTTTTTGTGGTGTCTTATGTTGTGGGTTTGTGTGTTGTAAGAAGGCAGACTATGGATCCCATCTATGGGGTATGTCTACACAGCAAAGTTATTTCAGGATACCAGAGGTATCCCGAAATAGCGACTCCGTGTCTTTTGAACGCATCTGCTACTTTGAAATATAGCAGATGTGCTATTTTGCCATCCCTGTAAACCTCATTCTACGAGGAGTAAGGGATGGCTCGAAATAGCACTTTATTTCGGAATTTGGCACTGTGTAGACAGTGCCAAATGATGAAATAAGCTATTTCGAAATAGACTAGAAATAAGCTATGCAATTTGTGTAGTGCAAATTGTGTATCTTATCTCGAGTTTCAGGTGCTGTGTACACACCCATGGTGAAATAAATTTCTCCATTGGAACCAGTACTTCCAGGTTTTGCTTAGACGGTAAGATTTCAAAATTTTGTGTGCACAATACATAGTTTCCTTCTAGTCCTTGAATAATTAAATTGTTACAGTTGAAGGAATTTGCCCTTTTCCTAGACTGTAGATGCTGCCTCTCATTTAAATTGCAAGTTAAAGTTGCAAGCAAGCCCTTCCCATAAACTGAAAATACTGGTTGTCGTTTTAAAAATTGCCTACTATGCAAGACCTGCAGCTCTGATGAGGGTGGGAAGAGAATGAGAATGATATTGCGCTGTTGTGAGGCTGTATTCCTCTGACCTGAAGCTTTGAGTGGAAAGGTAGAAGAAACACACTCTGTGTGCGCACCCACAGATCGGTGGGTTTTAAGGGCTGGTTCCTATCGGTTGACCCCAGTTGCCAGGTCAGGTTTAAATAAGGGGGAGAAGTTTCCTGAAGAGCTGTGTGACTGAGAAGTTGCCTAGCATGAGAGAGCAGGAATCTTGTCTGGGCTTTGTTTCCAAGAACAACAGTAGAACCTCAGTTATGTACTCCTTGGGAGTGGGAGTTGGTCATAACTCAAATGTTTGTCCCGGAGCAAAACATTAGTGATTCTTTTCAAAAGTTTTACAACTGAACAGTGACTTTATATAGGTTTGAAATTTTTGTATACCAAAGAAAAATTAAGCTTTTAACCATCTTGTTTTAAATGAAACAAGCACAGAAACAGCTAACTTTCTCTTTGTTCTTTGTACATTTAACACAGTACTGTACTTTTTTAAAATCTCTGCTGCTGCCAGACTGTGTACCTCTGATTCCAAATGAGGGGTGTGGTTGATTAGTCAGTTTGTGACTGAGGTTCACATCCCTAGCAGAGAAACAGTTGAGCACTTCAGACGTCTAACTTTTTATTAAAAAAACAACATTCAAAAGCTATTTCTATTAAACTGAGGGGCTGAACATTGGTAATGGAAGAAAGGGACCTGTGTTTAAAATGACATTTTTATGCATTATAGTGGTAGTAATGGTGGGGGAAAAAAAGACATGCCTTAAAGCTTGTTCTAAAAGAAATCTACCGCATGATCTTAGTGTTTGTGGCATATACTCTGTTTAATCCAGATTGGATACATCAGGTACAGCAGTGGCACAAGACTCAATACTGTAAATGATATACAAGTTTCAACATATGCACTACAATTCAAAAAGAAAGACAACAGAAACTGAGAGTTCTTTAGAAGGGTGTTCTCAAATGAATCTACCTGCAGTTTTGTACAGTATGTTTTGTCTCGGTCATTTGTGATGTGTGTCAGCAAAGCCCATTTATTGTGTGAAAATAGAAAACAATTAGAAGCGTTTCTCGTAACATAAAATTGCTAAAGAAAACACCATTGCATTGGAATGTCTCACTGATTATCAAAAATATACCATCACACATGTTTTGTAAAATGTTTCATTGGTCCAAAATGTCAGCTAGAACTCCAGTTACGGTTGCAACAGACAACTGGGAAGAGCGTGGTATGCTTATTTACCTCTCACCCAAACAGCTATACAACCTGCTAGAACTAGTGCCAGTTCAAAACTTAAAGAGAAACACACACACACACATAACATACATACAAAAATAAGACTATTGACTGAAAAGACTATCGCAGGAATTTTTCACAAATGTCTTTGTGGGGAGTGGTTGACTGAGTTACCTGAAATCTTTCTGGCCCAGTCTTGTATCCCAAATATGAAAAATCTTTTCACTCCTCTAGTCCCTGTCATTACAGGACCTCTAAAGTACTTTGCAAACATTTATTAAACTTTACAAAACCTCTGAGACAGGAAAGTAGTATCCCTATTTCACAGATGAGTAAACTGAGCATAGAGGGGCAAAGCGACTTGTCTGAGGTAACTAATTCAGGCAGCGAGCCTGGCATCCTCATCCCAGTCCCAATTTTAGTAATTAAATCATATTGCATTTCATCAATCAGAAGGATCTAGAAGGCAATCCTAATGAGGAAGGAAGTTGAACCATTTAATGGCATCATTAATCGGTAAGCCTCTAACTTCAGCGCTGAAGTCACACTATTCACTGCATTTGATTCAAAAGTTTCATAGAAAACAATTACAAATAAATTTGCCAAACAATTAAAAATAGTTAATCCGCTACAGTGCTTTCCAGTGTGGAATAATGACTAATTAGCCACAAAATGTGATTGTTGTGGGGAAAAAGAGTTGGAAATAATATTCAACCCAGCTTTAAACCTATCATGCAAGGCCTTTTATTCAAACCCACTGCTGCGATTCTGCCATTGCATGATGACTTGTATCTCCACCTTCATCCAACGCTGACCCTGCTTTAATCTTTTTTTACACAGAACACTGCAAATCCTCAGTTGAACATGATTTTTAAGATCCTCAGCCAGCATTAGAACATGTCATACACCAGTGTTTCTCAACCTTTTTTTTTTTATAAAGTACCCCTTTTTAAACAAAAAAAATAAGTACCCCCAGTACCTACAGTTTTCAGACACACAATTTTTTTCTACAGTTGCAACACATTTGTTTAAATAACTTAATTGTAGCTGGGCGGGCGATGACATTTTTGGGTGTAAAAAGTAGAAAAATAAAAAGCGCTGTAAAACTTAGAACAAAAATTCAGTTTTCTCCAAATTTCAGTTGTGTTGATGTACCCCCCAGACTTCTCTCGAGTACCCCTAAGGGGACTAGTACCACTGGTTGAGAAACACTGTCATAGACAACATGATTACAAATGAACTTGCATCTAAAATACTTGAAAAAGCACCTCCTCATCCCGCATCAGCTGTTTCAGCTATTTTAAAGCCTGCAATTTTAAAATTAGGGTTTGGCAGCACTGAATCCTGTAAGAAAGAAAATGATTTCCCAGCACTGAAATAAGAAATGCAGTTTTTCAGTGGGTAAGCTGCTTCTCTTAAGAATTCGGAGTTGCAAACATTTATTTTGCCAATTTGTTCTTCCAATTTACCTTGAAGATGTGCGTCCTTTGGCAATGCAAAAGCAGCCTCCTGCATAAGAATTTGCTGTCCTAAGACAAGACTTTATATTCTTCAGATGTTTGTACACAGCTAATATTCAGCGAGGGCAGGGGACTATTTAGCAAGTGCCGGGGAAAATGATCAGGAGTAAAGCAATGAAAAATAAGGGAGGGAAAATTATGGCTGAGCATCAGAAGAAAACTGCTTGACATTGAGCGCTATTAGGCTGGAATAATTTCTTAAGTGAAGCTGTGGAAACCCTGTCCGTGGGGAGATTTATATGCAGTCTAGAAAAAGCAATGGGAAATATTTCATGGGGAAGAATGCTGTGTTGGCAAGAGTGAGACTAAATGGTGTCTCTCATCTTGAATTTCTATGTACAGTGATTTAGGTTTCGTGGCCATTCTCTGGGGGTATATCTACGCTACAGAGGTTTTTTGGAAAAATGGCTGTTTTTCCGAAAAAACTTCAATTATGTCCACACTGCAATCGCGTTCTTTTGAATAAAAATTGAAAGAACAGAGGGGTTTTTCCAACATTGGTAAACCTCTTTCTATGAGGAAGAAGCCTTTTTCCAAAAGAGCTCTTTCAGAAAAAGGCATGTGTGTACAGGGAAGAGAGAGTTCTTTCGAAAGAAGAGGAAAAAACACGGATGCCCTGGTGGCCATTCTGTCCATAGCAATCACAGCGTACATGCAAGATAGCGTCCATTCAGTCTGGACGCTCTCTTCCGAAAAAGCAGATCGCTTTTTCGATGCGCCTTGGCGGTGTGGACACTCTCTTTCAGAAGAAGTTTTTCCGGAAGATCTCTTCCGGAAAAGCTTCTTCCGAAAGAAGCCTGTAGTCTAGACATAGCCACAGTGACTTGGAAGTTTCTAGGGGAACAGAGGCAATAAAGATTTCAAAGACAGTGTCTTGGATTCCAGGTTTGGGTCAGGAGAGTGGGCCAGTCCTTTGCAATGGGTGTGTTTGCTCCTAGAATGTATACCGTCCTGCTATAAGCAGCAACCCACAGTGAGAAGGGGAAGAGACTGCCCAGTAAAGCTGGGTGAAAATTTGTTGAAACACCTTTCTACCAAAAGTGGCCTTTGAATATTGTTGTTTCCTTTGAAAGAAAATTATGTCCTTTGGCAGTTGCTGAGGAAAAAAAAAAGGAAAACATGTTTCATGAAAATTCATGAAAACAGTTTTTTTTCTTTATAAATGATCATTTTGTTGTTGTTGTTTTTTCATGGAGGAAAAAAATCCCAAGAAATGTTAGAAAAAGTAGGGGGGGGAAATCATGGGTAAAAGTTGGCATTTTTTGATTGGATTTACTCATCAGATTGCTCTGTTCTAGCTCTCCTTCAAATCCCTTTAGGGGTACAATCTCTACTGTTCTCAATTTCCTCTCTCCTGAAGAAACCACATTCCATGTGCCTCAGGTAAGTGGGATGCAGGGGCAGGCAATTTCTGGTTCCTGTAGCTATAACTTCTCTGTGCATGGAGAGATGGGGAAGGAAAAAGCGAGGTTGGAGGACAGAACAACTGAGTAACACCTGCAAGAAAGGCGCAAGGTGCGGAGTTTGGATCCTACGCTCAGATCTCAATGAACCGCTCAAAATCTGGGGCTTGGTTTGGCCTTATCTCCAGTAGTGTTTTGTAAGTTCACATGAGCTAATCAAGTCTCTTCCCGCTCATTAGCCTGGGAGTGCCAAGCAATTCCTGTGCTTATCAAAACAGATACGCTCCCTGCCTCCTGCAGAGAGACAGTCCTCTCTGCTCTCCACACCTCTTTCTCCTTAGCTTCTGCAGCTCCATTTATCAGTAAAGCAGCTAAAGGGTGCTGCATTATATCCTACTGTATATACAGTGTGTGTGAGAGAGAGAGATTCTGGGCAGTCCGTGCTATTTCAATGCCTGTAATCACTGCAAAGGCATCATTGCACTGTGTAATTCAGGGAGTTCTGTACCTAGTTACAGGTGGACAGATTTACCCCCGTCCTGTTCAAATGAGCAGTACAATAGACTAATGCCTCCATTATAAATGCTGTTTTTGTCTTAAGCTACTACTCTCACCCCTTGTTTGATTTTCCCTCCCTTCTTTCTCTTCACCAGGAGCTTTGCCAAGCCGGCGGCAGCCCCAGCCAACGTAATGCTAGAAATGGTAACACGACGTGCTTTTGATGCAGGAAAATAAATTCTCTTCTGCAGAATGTATGTTTCCTAATGTTCCCATTAATTTTTTCCAACCACGTGTGGGATAAATTTTGTAATGTGCACCAAGGCATGAGCGGATGTGCACCACCAGAAGAAACACATGTGCTCTACTAATCAGTGGGGCGGCATTTCAATTTCTCAGTGGCCGCCCAGGTTCTCAGCTTCCAGGGAACACTGATGGCTACCCTGGCAGCCTGAGCCCAGACAGCTAAAGAGCGGAACACTAAGCGCTATTTTTCCTGGTTTTACGGCCCTAATGAAAAACGTGAATGTCCGGGAAAGACTTGGATTAACAACAATACACTGCACACAAGGTGCTTTCCACAGGTGGGTGTCATTATTTCCCCCATTGAATAGATGTGGAAACTGAGGGACAGAGAGGTGAAATGACTTCTTTAAGACTCCATAGCAAGTCAGGGAAGAGAAGGGCAGAGCTGAGAGTACAAGGTAAGGGGCTGGTCTTTGAAACCCATGCAAACTGAGTGCACAGCGGGAGTGCTACATTCCCAGCCAGCGTGGCAGTGTTTTTAGCCTTTCTTTGCACAGATGTAAAAGGGGGCATAAGGTGCAAGGCAACAGAGAATCCGACTTTGAAGATACTCCGTGAGGCACGGGTCTGATGAGGTGGAATGGGGTTAAATGAAGAAGCAGTAGCCAACCGAGGCTAGTGAGTGGGCCACATGAGTGGCCCTCTTTCATCTCAGTGGGCAGCAAGATTCTCATAACCAATACTGTCTCCCAGGCGGGGGTACCTACAATGTGTGGGAGGTGCTGACTGAACAGTAGCAGCACTGTGATTGGCTGTAGAGGGAGCGCACAGCTTTCCCCATCCATACTGTGCAATCAGCCTGCACCTCCCTTCATGTGCCCTGGCTTTGTGAGTGTCACTCTAGTGACACTGGTAAGAAAAACCAGCAGAATCTGGCAATCCTGTGACAGGGGCAACAGTAACCAAAAAGTCTTGCGGGCCACGCGTAGACCCCACCTCTGAAATGAAGCCAAGGAAAGATTAAATTAAGCATCAAGAAACGTGCTATTGGTAAAATCAGTTCAGCGGCAGAATAACCTCCCAAGGGAAGCAGTAAAGACACCACAGCACCTGAGTGATTTAAGACAGGATGAGACATAGCACTGGAGAACGTACTCCAGGGAGCTCTGCAGCCCTGGAGCAAAGGCCCATCCGTTTATAATGTCACTGAATGCTTGGCTGTCGCTTCATCATTCCTAGAATGGGATATGTGGATAACTGGGATATCACAGTGATTATCTGAGTCCGCAGGATACGGAGTAATAAGTTAGGACTGTTGACAAGTGGGTCAATGGCTCATAATTTAAAGTCACATAACATCAGCCTGCATTCTGAGCGAGGCCCAAAGACTCATCTTTTCTTTGTATCAGCCAGGATCTGCTTTGAGTGGTGCTGCAGAGAGGGCTGTGTTAGTAAAGTTACTCTTTGCTGGTGGAAGGAGGGAAGTGGGAAATGACTCCTAAGCTGTCTGTTAGACTGGAAGCTCTTTGGGGCAGGGTTTGTGCCCATGTATATGTCTGTTCAGTCCCTTGCTCAACATGGCTCTGAGCATCAGGGAGGCATTTGAGCATGATAACAACGAGTAATACGTTATACTGCATGTATCTGCGGATGGCGTGTGGTATAGAGTGATGGAACACTAGAACTGGAAGGGACCTTGAAAGATCATCAAGTCCCGTCTCCTGCCCTCATGGCTGGATCAAGCACCATCTAAATCATCCCTGACAGGTGTCTGTCTAACCTGTTCTTAAATATCTCCAGGGAGGGAGATTCCACAACCTCCCTAGGCAATTTATTCCAATATTTAACCACCCTGACAGGAAGTTTTTCCTGATGTCCAACCTAAACCTCCCTTGCTGCAATTTAAGCCCATTGCTTCTTGTCCTGTCCTCAGAGGCGAAGGAGACCAATTGGATCAATATGTGCTGCTGCTAATGAGTTGTGCAAATAATGAAAAGATGGTCTGAGGAATGTGCAGCAGGAGAATAAGCAATTATTTCCCACTTATTTTTCCAAATGGAAAAAGGTCATAGATAAATGAAACTGTGTCAGGTGCATGTGTTTCAAGACAATTTTGCGACTAGAAAGACCTCACGGACAGCAGTCAGTAGTCACGAAAGAACTAATTAGATGCATGCAGTTTGGCCGTACCACACAGAATTAAATTTTTTCAGCTGACTAAAAGTTTGTGACTTTCCCTGGATGAAGAACAGAGTTGCAAAGTAACGTGCGGTCTGTACCACACCGTATCCAGTGTATTCCAATCCCTCGTATCCCTCCCCTTGCTCAACCGGACACACACGCTGAGCTCCTGTGCAGGGAGGGGAAGCACTAATCTTGCTGAATGAGTTTATCTACCACATCAGTGCAACCCAGATGCTATCAGTAAGCCAGTAGGAGCCACAGGACTGTGTTCAAAAGCCAAACACCTTCTCAGGCCATGTTGAAGGGTTGGCTCTGGGTTTCATTGTATCCAGGATAGACCCAGACACTACTTGGCTACTATTTATAATGGGTTGCCTGTCAAATATTAGCATATATATAAAAATAAAAAAGCGAGGGCATAGATTACAGGGGACACTATGCTATGTCTGATGATCTGGTGCAGCTGAGTTTAATGCTTTCACGTTCTTTGCCATTTGTGTGGAGATTGTTTTAAAAAAAAGTTTTCCTACATTTATTTCATTTTATTTCCTTTTAAAAATACAGAACTGGTCATCTAGTCACATTCTTTACAAGTAAGTGATAACAAAAATAGAAAGCAGAAATCCATGTGGGACTAACACTACCAAAGCCTGTCTTTTTTTTTTTTTTTCCACAAATATGTTTTCACAGACAATAATTAGCAGACAAACACACTGTTTGCAGTGGCACTGTATTGACTTAAAAGGTGGTTACAAAATCATCTAAATAAAGACTGCCATCCAAGGTGAAAGATTTATTTGTGTTTGGGGTTGTGCGTGCGCATGTGTGCCCCTATGTTTGTGCAATCAGTTTGCTACTGTGCACCAAATCAAGAAAATGTGCTGAGACCTTTGTGTGGTTCTCTTTCACACAAACACACACACACACACACACAGAGAAACGGAAATAGATTTCTGTGACAGCTGTCTTCTTTGTCTAAATCTTTCTCTATAAAAGAAAAAAAAAGATGTATAATTTTGGTTGGTTAAAGATTCTGCTCCATGAAGGAAAAAAAATCATAAAATCCATTGTTTTTTTTTCACCTTTTTCAGTCATTTCCTCATGAATAAATATTATCCATTAAAAACCTTTAAAAAGGTGCCAAGATACACAGTGTTATATTTCTGTTTCTTTATTGACTTTCTTGTTGCCATGATGGTTCTTTTTCTCTAGCCTCTAGAAACCTTTCTATGCTTCTTAGTCTGGAACAAGACTCTCTCGGGCGCGGGCACACCCCCCCTTTCTCCAACCCACCTCTTCCTCCCTCTCCTCATCCATTCTCCGGCCATGGCATGAATGCGAGTTTGAAGAAAGCTGCCTCGTTAGGTCTCCTTTGCTAATTCTATGACGAAATGTCAGGTTGGTCCATCCAGGCACAATCTGCAGCAAGAAAGGAACATGGAGGCGTGGAGGGGGGAGGGACGCCGGCATTCCAGCTGCTTCCTTCACACGACACCTTCTTACAAGGCAGAGACCTTGACCACGTTGGTGGTGGCAATGTTCGTTGCGCGGTGGGGGGGGCTGCTCGGTGGGGGCCGGCTCTCTCCTTCTGGCGTCAGTGCCGGGGGGGTCGGGATACTGATGATGGCTGTCGTGAGCTGGGAGGGTTTGCAGTTCGGTCGCAGCCCGTCGTCGGATTTCATATTGAGACTGGAACGACTAGAAAACAAAAGGGATTTTTTTTCTTTTACAAGAGTCAGTAACAAAAGGCCCCTGCTCCTCCACGGTGTCGCATGCCTCTGAAGGAAGGACACTGAAAACTAGCACTCTACCAAAGCCTGACTTTCCCCCCTCCAGTCCTCATAAATACTTTTTCTTGGACAATAATTAGCAGACAAATACGCTAATTATTCCTTCATTTTTGGAGGAATACAGGATCTGTCGAAAAAGGCTTTATTTTCGACAGATCCGTGTCTAGACTGCCGTTTTTTTTCCAAAAAAGCTCCATTTCGGAAAAAAAAGGGGGCAGCCATGTTTATGCTAATGTAGCACGGGATATTTAAATTCCTGCTTCATTAGCAATTTCCACGTGCTTGATTTGCATCCCTCTGTTGACAGAGGGATGCAGTCTAGATGTAGTCCGTGCCTCCTGGTTGGTTTGCAGCATTGCCTGGGACAGGTTCTTTCTTCTTTCAGACTCCTCAGGGTTTCTTGCAACTTCCTCTGGGCCAGGGCACTGGTGGAGATGAGATATGGGCTAGCTATTACTCTTGAGTGGGTCCAGAATGCCAGGTCCTGGATTTCTGTTAACACCAGGCCTACTTAATCGTCCCTCTGGTCAGTCAAATCGTAGCGGCTTTTCCCTTGAAGGACTTGGAGGTGTTTTTCAGCGGCTCTCAGCGCGGGGTATATGGACCTCTGTGAACCTTCCAGCAAAGAGTTGGGTGCCATGTGCCGCTGTTTCACCGCAATGAGCAGGTAAGGGGGTTCAGTAAGATAAACATCCCTCCACGTGGCCTTGTGTTAGCTGTAGGCTTTGTAATGCCTGCTATGGGGTGTGCAAGGTCTAATGTGCTGCACAATGCTCG
The DNA here is from genome assembly GCA_019425775.1 of Rafetus swinhoei. Lineage (NCBI taxonomy): Eukaryota > Metazoa > Chordata > Testudines > Trionychidae > Rafetus > Rafetus swinhoei. The sequence continues at coordinate 3,170,242 of JAFJHL010000175.1, read as the reverse complement.
TGTTTCAAGTGACTTAGGCCGTGTGTTTGTGTCTCTCCCATCTCAGTGTAGGGGGCAGGGCCCTCTGAGAAATGCGATAAGCACTCCCTGGAGCGTGTCTCATCCCGAAATACAAAATAAAGCGGACCAATCAAATCCACTTGAAGGGCAGGCTGCAGCAGAGGTCACTGGTGCATCAAGTGTGATACACACAGGCGCGGGGCAGGATCCAGCCTGTACAATAAAAGCCCCCCCCCCCCCCCACAGTGGGGAGGTGACGGGTGTGTGAATGCAGCTACTGGGGGTGGCCAACTCTGCTTTCAGAAGCCGCCCTTCCTACAACGAATGAAAGTTTGGGGCAGCTCAAGGGTGGATCTGGCACAAGACAGAGCTCTCCTTCCACTACTGCTGGAAGCCTTCTGCTCCCCTCAGACCCTAGGATAGGGATGTAAAACCCTGACTGATCAGCTAACTGATTAAACGTTAGTTTAACCGAACCTTTAACCGGTTAACTGACTAAGCAGGATGGGATGGGCTGGTGGCCCTGTGGGGGGGCCCAGCATGGCAGGCTGCAGGCAGGGGGCTGCTCCCAGTTAACCAGTTACCCCCCCATTCAAAGCCCTACCCTAGGAAAGAAGATAAATCCTGCGGAGAGTCACGGTGCTGGATCCTTAGTTGCTGTAAATCTGTGCAAGTCTGTTGATTACAACAGGGCGATGTCCCTTGATGCCAGATGAGAATTTGGCCTCATATCCTGTGACTTTAGTTTGTTTTCTTCAGCAGCTATTGCACCTGATTCTGTTCTCAGTAGTGGTCAAAATCAGCTGTCACTCACTGGACCCAACAGGCTAGATGGTGTAAATCTGGTGTACGTGAGAGTCTAAAGCCTTATGACCACAGGCTCAAACTCCAGCGCAGTTTTATTTTTCCTTTCAGAGCTTCCAGCCCTTTGTCTTTTCTACTTGTTTCCCCTGCACTACTGCTAAGGCTCTGGCAGCTTGGAGTATTCCTATTAGATCGGCATCAGTTGCATCCTATAATTAATTACCGAAGGAAAATGATAGGCCTGTTTTCCCTGCATCTGCGTAGCCGCAGGAGACTGCTGCTACCAGCCCAACAGGTTTGCTTGAAATATAATATAAAGGGCTCCCCGTTGGAAAGTCACCACTGTTATTGACTCACCGAGCGGTCTCAGGATACTTCTGTGGGACAGCATAATAACGGCCAGACTGAGTCAGACCAAAGGTCCATCTAGTCCAGTGTTCTGTCTGCTGCCAGTGATGCCAGGTGCCCCAGAGGAAATGAACAGAACAGGGAATCATCAAGCGATCCCTCTCCCGTCACCCATTCCCAGCCTCTGACAAACAGAGGCTAGGGACACCGTCCCTGCCCATCCTGGCTAACAGCCATTGACGGACCGAATCTCCATGAATTTATCTAGCTCTTTTTTGAGCCCTATGAAAGTCCTGGCCTTCGTGTAAGAAGGTGGGTGAGGCAATGGATTTTACTGGCACAACTTCTGTGGGTGAGAGGGACGTGCTTCCGAGCCACACCGAGCTATGCTGCAGCCCGGGGAAAGGTGCGCCCAGGCTCCCAGCTCAATCCAAGGTGGAGCAGATTGTTTAGTGTCAGTCCTTAGCACGTCTTGTAAGAGACCCTTCGAGGTAGAGTGGCCCATTATAATGCCTCTGCAGTTACAGGGGAAAAGGGGGAAGGGGAAGCTGCAGACTCAGCTGAAGAGGCTAAGGTGGCATTTCCAAAACCTTAGAAATCTACACCCCATTTAAGGACAATTAAAAGAATCCCCAGTCCCTCCTTCTCATTACAACCTCTCCATGTGCTCTTAAAGTCCACCCCCATGACCATCAGCTCACAACAGAGCAATGCAGATCTACATAACACCAGATAAGCAGGGACGTAGTTAACATTATTTAAGATAATCTTTTGTTGAAATTGGTTTTAGCAGCCACTGAAACAAACAGCAATTCATACTCTTCCGAGCTATTGTTTCAGGCTTGCTGCAGACTTGGCAGATGTTGATTACACATGGGCAGTTTGTTCAAGGTTTTCTTTAAAACCATAAGAGCTAGTAACTTGCTTTTATTTTTAAATGGAAGATGGTAGGAAATGACTGAGAGGCCTCTCCCTTTCTCTAGTCTAAACCTGCTTTTCCCCAAGGGGGCACCCCCACACTTTAGGAAATCATAGAATCCTAGAACACTAGAACTGGAAGAGAGGTCATCAAGTCCAGTCCGCTGCCCTCAGGGCAGGACCAAGCACTGTCTAGATCATTCCTGACAGGAGTCTGTCTAACCTGCTCTTAGATATCTCCAGAGATGGAGATTCCACAACCTCCTTGGGCAATTTATTCCAGTGTTTCACCACCCTGACAGGTAGGAAGTTTTTCCTAATGTCCAACCTAAACCTCCCTGGCTGCAGTTTAAGCCCATTGCTTCTTGTTCTATCCTCACAGGCCAAGGAGAACAATTTTTCTCCCTCCTGCTTGTAACACCCTTTTAGGTACTTGAAAACTGCTCTCATGTCCCCTCTCAGTCTTCTCTTTTGCAAACTAAACAAGCCCAATTCTTTCAGTCTTCCCTCCTAGCTCATGTTGTCTAGACCTTTAATCATTTTTGTTCCTTTGTCTGGATCCTCTCCAGTTTCTTCCCATCTTTCTTGAAATATGGTGCTCAGAACTGGACACAATACTGGAAATACTGAGCTAATGCCTGAAAGGGCCATGGGGAATGAATTCCCTCACTATTCCCCTTCTCGTTTCCATCTGATACATTATTCTTCACTTCAGCACCTGGCTGAATCATGTCAGTGGTGCAGACTAGCTGCATCCTCCTGGCGCAGAGGCAGCTGCATTTCTGCTGTGGATAAAATGGTTCCCCTACTTTGGAATCAGGGGGAAGGATGGAGTTGCTGTTTCAGGCTTTTGTCTCCTCCCCTTTCCCAAGGCTCTTTCATGCAGCAGAAGTTTGGCTGGGCACAGAGGGAGGACGTCAGAAATTCATTCAACAACGGTGATGACGATGCCTTGATTAGGCACTAAATCATGTTTAAAAGGACAGTCCATTTGGAAATCATATATTAAAAGCGAAATCTTTCTGCACCTCTGTTATTAGTCGCGGGTGCGGTCAGCCCAACTAAACTCATTTTGAAAATCCTTTTTTTACCACCTTTGAGGTTCTGACCATGTGGATGGCAGTGGACAATTGACCCAATGAAGTCCGTTTCCCTGGCTGGTCAAGTCAGCATGGGGCTGCCACACACACATAAGGTGCTGCGCTTTATGCAGCACATACAGATTGCCCGGAACCGATGCTGTCTGGCATTGCTCAGGACCGAGCACACAGCTATGGCCAAGCATGTAGAAACTGAGAGCTGCCTCCTTCTAGTCAACCTAGAAGTTTGCTGAGCTGATGTTGGCTGGGTATTGCCTCCTGCTGGGCAGGAGTGGTACTGCATGTGCTGTAGTCACCTCAACCAATGTTCCTTTTAATCTTTTCCATTCACGTGTGGAATAATTTTTTTCATGTGCACTGAGGCAAGTGCAAATGTGCACCACCATTAGAAACAAAAAAGCTAGCTGTGGGTGTTTGCCAATCAGCTGGGCAGCATTTGAATCTCTCCTGAGTTGCCGCACAAGTGCACAGCTTATGGAGAACACTGCCCTCAACTGGGCATCACCTTCTTTGGGTCCAAACTGGATGGAGAAGAGCTGAGCTAGAGTTTGGGTCCGCTCCCTCTAGGCCGAGTCCAGAGGAGTTGCAGAAGGCAGCCAGGCGTCACCTCTCCTGGGACCCTATTGGTAGAACGGGAACTTAGGCCCAGGTGGGACCCACTGCTCCTTGGCCAAGGGCATTGAAACTGCCCCAAACTCAGCTCAGACCTCACCCTTAGCGGGTTTGCATGCTGCAGTCAGCCCCACTGTACCTTGTTGTAAGGGACGGCTGTTCGCTGCACTGGATGTGTATCGTGCTTAGCTCCTGCATGCTCCGCAGGCGAGTGGCCGGCACGTTGGAGTTGGGAAGGTGCGTCGTCTTCTTGTTGCGGCGAGAACAACAGGAGGTGGAGACGCCCTGCTGGCTTGAGAGCGAGGGGCTGTGCGTGGAGGGGTAATTCTGCATAGAGCTGTCCATGCAGTTCTGCTCAAACAGCTGCTCATCTATGAACTCGTGGTTCTGGCAGGGGGAAAGAACAGCAGTGTCACTCTGGCTGGTCGCGACCCGCGTGGCCAAGACCACCTTGGGCGAGGCACGTGGGACAGGTCAGCCCCTCACAGGGGTGAGACACTCACTGCCCCCGGGTCTGAAATAGCTTGCACTGGACACAACTCAGATTTTTAAACAGTGCAAACAACAACAACAACAACAACAGGGAGGGAGAAGACGTCATCCCATTACTCAGTGCAACCGAGAGAGCTCGTTTGCTCCCCCCCCCCCCAACACGGGGATCAGGCTTGTCAGGACCACGTTTCAGAACCAGACCTAGTTTGGGCCTGATTTTTCACTTACACACCCGCATCTCTGAAGGGACCCGTGTGAAGCCGGTGGAGTCTCACTGTTATAAAGTGGTGTGGAAAGGAGCCCCGGGCTCACTGGCTCTGGGTCTGGGAATAAGGCGGTGGCTTGTACTCTTTGTGTCAGTGGGACCAGCCCGTCATTCAGCTGGAAAGTTAGGTGGAGTGTGCGGGTTTAGATGATTCCTCAAGGTATGGCACTCATCCAGTTCTGGGCTGGCAGCTGGGTTATTTGTGGCAGAAGTAAAGGTGTTAAGGGGGAGGCAGAAAGGCAGAGGGAAATTGTGATAAAGGGTCACCTAGAACTGCAAATTTGGGTAGCCTAGAGCTTCAGAGTTGCACGGAAAACTTCAGTGCCTCTTGCACCGATGAGTAGAGAACAGGGTAGGGAAGAGCCAAAGTATATTCATGTACATAAACATTCCCAGATGCCCAATATACAAATGTAACTTTTTACTTCTCAGAACTGGAAAGGAAGGAGGAGGGGAGGGGAGCTGGAGATAAGGCAACCATCTGTTTTCATTGGAACAGATACCAAGTCTGACATCAAACAAAGGCAAAAATGAACCCCATGCACAAACTCCCGAGAACAGGACGAGAACAAGAAAGGAAGCAAACATTCTGGACGTGTCACAGAGAGCGTAGAAAACAGATTGATTTTAAAAAAGGAAATACCTTGATGGTGGAAGTTCGTACAGATAACAGGGGATCATCCACAAGATAGGACAATCCCTACAGGACAACATGCCAACAAAAGATAAAAACACGATTGATTTTCCATTCCCGCATTCCAATGTTTAGTCTCAGCATTCCATCCATTCAATCTCAGCATTCCATCTGGCACCCCAGGTTTCAATGGGCAACTGAGCCTTTCCCTTTACTAAACTGATTTGCTAAATCAGTTTCTTTCTTTCTTTCTTTCTTTGGAAAATTGCATTTTAATTTTGTGTTCTCTTTCTAAAAGAGAGTGGACGTCCAAGGCACATGACAGCTATTCATTATTTCCTTTTATTTATTTATTGAGAGACAGAAGCAGAGGATAAAACAAATTCTCGGCCCCTGAAATGGAGCTTGGGGATTGCATTGTGAGTGGCTCAGGGATTACACAAGCAATGGGACTGTGTTTTGGTTTCCCTTTGTGGAAATGCAGAAGGAAAGTTTTGGCTGAAGGACATGGCTCAACGAAGGCAAGCAGCCAGAGAAAGTGTAGGATATGAATGTCAGTGCTCATATCTGGGACAGGGAATAGAGCTGACAAATCTTGTGTTAACATAGCAAAGAATTTTTTTGTCATGCTTGTCGGAAGCATCTCAAGGTCACTTTGTCTTGTAACAAGCCAGACGTGTGGGCCATTCACAGCTGTTACATTGTAGGACTTTATTTTAGTGACAAATGCAGATACTGTGAAAATAATGAATGTCCTTTTAAGCTCCCCTTTTCTAGTTTAAGGAAAGGTGAATTGCCCTTTGAAACACATTGGTAACCATGACACATGGATCATTCCTCATACCATTCCTCCTGAAACTCTGAAACATTGCAAAATGACTCTTCAGTGTTTCGAATTCATAGGCTGCAGTTTCTGCAATTTGATGGTTTTGCATAATGTCTTAATAGATTAAGAATGCCAAGAAAGTACAGGAATTTCAACGCAAAAATTGATTGAGCTGTTTTGACTAGTGCATCGAGAACCACAATCTAAACATGCTGCAACTGACTCCTTGAATGACAGCCTCTTTTTTGAAAACTTTGGTACTCCAGGTTAGCAGCGCTCACACTTGAAGAATTGAACAGCCACTTAATACTGAACAGAGCTACAGAGAGAGAGAGAGAGAGAGAGAGAGAGAGAAAACAAAAAATCCCAAACAAGTTTAAAAAAAAAAACCAAATAAAAATAAACCCACCTTAAATAAAATCCTGCTGGTGTTTGTATCATGATTCTAGAGGATCATATGGCTGTTGTGACAGAGTTTGTTCATCAATTCAGAGAGTCAGAGGTTCCATATGCAGATGAGACAATTATGATAATTTAGCCTCGCTCTCCTTTCCCTCCCCAACACAAGCCCTAGAACTTCCCCAGAATAATTCCTTTTGAACTAGAGAATATCTTTTTAAAAAATCCAATCTTCATTTAAATATTGCCGGTAATGAAGAATCCGGTATGTCACTTGGTAAATTATTCAAGTTGTTAATTATCTCCTCTGGTTTCCCATTACCCAACAAATAATGTATTCAAAATTAACAGTTTTCATTAATCAAACAGCGCTATGCATTTTTTGAAGACAGAATTTGTTTTTTGCTGTCATTCATCAAGCACATTATTTTCAAATAGTTATTTTCCCTGATCTGATCAGCTCTAAGCATGATACCCAGACACACGATCACATTGCAGACAATCTAATCAGGGTTGCAGCAAACTGAAAAATGGGGCAAAAATGCAGCAAATATTTTGTGGATTTTTTCCCCCTCCAATGTTCATCTAAATTGGCATGACATTTTTGGACCCAAAAATCAAAATTCAGAAAATTTTTAACAGTTGATGCAAATATCTGAATGCAATGGCAGGACAGTTCACCTTACTGGTTTTGTGGCTTTTTTCTGGATTCTAGTCAATGCAGTAACTCCTCTATATTTCTGTTCCCCACCCTGCACAGCCATCTCGGACAAAATAAATTGGGGGTCAATATAGAAAAACTCAAGAAACAATTCTGCCCTGCATTCTCCTCTCTCTGCTGCTGCCCCTTGGATCCCATTGGCTGTTGTCATCATTCATTTTGGGCCAAACAGCTAATAGCAACTTACATCACAAGGTGTCTCACTGGAATCAGTGTGCAGAAAAGTGCGACTCCGAAGCCAGAATATCGTCATATGGCCTAAAGTTTGTCTAATCTAAGCCCCAGCCCTGCAATGAGTTTTAGATTTGCTGAACTTTATTCACTGACAGGCAGCGGAACTACCCACGGTGTGTAAAGTTCAGCATGTGTCTAAGACTTTGCAGGATCTGGACATTAGAGGGTAGATATTTTGAAATGGGGCTCTTACCTGTTTAAAATACCAGGCAACTTTATGGCACTTGGCAGATAGTAGCAATAACCACATGATATAAGCAAATTTGAAATAGATCATTTCAAGCTTGAGGGCACGTACAGAATTCTAAACAACTGAAGAGTCAGGCTGTGAAATAGCTGCTCGCAATGAAACATACAGTGTTATCAGAAACACAGGCAAGCTCATACTTATACTATACAATTAAATCAACAGCCACTGATATCAGCACCGTAATTCATCAGGACGAGTTTCAGAACCTGCGGGATTTAGTTGCTATAGGTATTTAACCAATGCGCTTCTTCCAAAGCGTCTTTGGAACCTACAGGGTGTTATTCTGGTAGGAACCACATTGTGAAAAAACTGAGGTTATGCGTGTGGGTCAGAAAGCAAAAGCATAGCTGATGGTAGTTGCAGATAAGATGTATCCCTTTCCTTCTCAGGTTTCAACCCACTGGTGTCTTTCTAGACAGGGCCATGATATATACAATATAAATAACATGTCCCTTTACCACAGATCACTTTTGAATATAGAGCTGGAAATGGATACAAGATAAAGATCTGTTTACAATTTTTCCAGGGACTTCTGCTTACAGAAACATTTGATAATTTAAAAAATAGCACTTCCAAGGGTCGCATGCCAGCACCATGCATTGCATAAGTGAAACGTGACTCCAGTGGAATCCACTTGACTAGTCCCTTGATGAAGGGACTGGTCCTTTAAATGAGGCTTGTCAGGAAGGAAAGACACAAGTGGCATCACCAAACCATAATAAAAAGGCTCGGCTGCTCCCTTTAAATGGTTCAGTGGTTGTTTTCGCCAGCCTATTTGTGGCTGGGAATACGTGTGGCTTGGAATTTGCTGTCATCAGCTTTCCCTTCCTGCCAGCAACCTGTTCCATCACTGGCGGTGGGTGGGAGCAATGGATTCAGAAACCCTGGTTAAAACCTACTCCCGCAAGTCCGTGTCTTGAGTCATTACAGGCCACTTCTCTTCTCCACAGTGGCTGCTTGCATAAACGTATATAAACTAGCTTGAGTCCCTGGTGCCCGGCATTCTGGATTGTCATTTGCGCCAGTTGCAAAGTGAGTGCAAGGAGGCAGTGGTACCCGATCAGAAGGACAGTGGTTTGCACTCACTGTGCAGTGGTGTACGGAGCAATCCAGACCTTTGCCCTTTTACACAGATTTAGCATTTTGCACAATGCTGATTTGTCAAGCAATTCACAAAAAGCAAGTGAATCTCTCCCTGGGTGGTATAGTCCAGGAAACGTCTGAGATTCAGCACCCATCACTGTGCTGAATCTCAGATGTGAGTGACTTATTTGTATCCCCCCGGGAGTGTTTGTGAGTGTATGCATTGGGTCACAGGAGCAAAGCCATACTGTACCCTAGTCCTCTCCAAAGGAAGCTGGGATCCAGGAGCAAAGAATGGAATCAGATTTCGAGGCCTGTTGCTACTTACAGTTGTTTTTTCCAAGCAGTGCAGCAGGTGGTGATGTTGGCTTTCGATCAGCGAGGTGGGTTTGCTGACGTGCTGCTCATCGTCAGTAGATCCCTAAACAGTCAGAGAAAGAAGAACCAGGCATGAAATCATGGGGAGAAAGAGAGCAACCCACTCATACAAAACTCATAGAACAATTTTAAAACTAAAGGCTGGGGGAAAGCCAACAGGTGGGGTGGAGCATGTGGTTCAGACAGAGACATCCCTTTGGGAAGGGTCTATTAATAGAGGTTCTCTATGTCATAAGAACATAACATAAGAACATAAGAACATAAGTGAGACGTGGTTATTCTGGTAGGAACCACATTGTGAAAAAACTGAGGTTATGCATGTGGGTCAGAAAGCAAAGGCATAGCTGATGGTAGTTGCAGATAAGATGTATCCCTTTCCTTCTCAGGTTTCAACCCACTGGTGTCTTTCTAGACAGGGCCATGATATATACAATATGATATATACAATGTCCTAGTAAAGAGGAAAGGATGGAAGATGATAAAATATGGGGTGTGGTCGGGGTGTAATTGAGGGGGTCAGGTGGTACGGGGCTTTCTGATCCTGCCTCTTGGCGTGGGAATGGTACAAAACCCACAGAGATCTGATGTGAAGCAGTGATGACAAGCAGCAGGATAAACTGGCTCTGTGGGGTGTTAATGACGATACAGGCAGGAAGGGCCAGGAGTCCTGAAATCTAGTCCTAGCGCTAGAACCGAGCTGCTGGTGTGGGGAACCTCACAGGAGCAAGGCCTTTACTTGAACAGCAGCTTGGATAAAAGACACTGGAGAGGTGCAATTTATTATTATGAATCAATTGTCCCCGTTAGGAGAAGGGAAGTAGATTGTCCGGGGGAACATGTAGCATTGGCACAAGAGGTTAGAGCAGAGGGAATTAGCATCAGTCCCTTGGGAGAAAAAGCTCCATTTTCTGAAGGAGTCTCGTGGGGTTGTGTCTGTTAATAATGGCGACTGAATTACCGATGGTTATTTGTGTTGCGATACTACCTGCGAGTCCCAGTCATGGCTCAGGGCAGCGGAGGGCAAGGCGCTGTACAAACGCTGCCCCAAAGAGCTCACAGTCTAAGTCAGAAGCAGGCCTGATTTCCCTGGCCGAGTCTTTAGAGGCAGGCACTCTCAGCTGGGCCAGAATCATGCACAGCTGAGCTGCATTAGACTCAGAGCCTTTAAAAGAGGGTTGGCCGCTGTCAGACCTAACTAAAAGGTCTGTAGAAAGTAGGATAGGTGGGGTCAGACAGGTTTCTCATTGGGCTGAATTTGGGGGGCAAGCAAGTGCTAAGAATTCAGGCCAGAGAAAAGAAAACTGACCTGAGATGATGATGTGGTTGTTGTCGGGGTGTGTATGTGTATGTGTGTGCCCTTTTGACTTCACTAGAAACCTTTGCAATGAAAGAGGGACCCCGCAGGAGGCATTTGGCTTAACTGGGTCTCCTGAGAAGTTTTGTCCTGACTGCTGACCGCCTGGTCTCCCAAACCCTGTTCAGGCAGCAGCAGGAATGCTATCTGCAAATTGCTCTGTCATGAGTTTCCTCGCTAAACCCCAAGCTGGATGAGGGTTTCATGCTGCTGATGAATGGTCTTTGGGGAGAGGCACAGGGAGCAGGTGTAAGGGAAAGCTGAAAGCCTGCCTTTGTAATGAGAAGGGCTTTATCTTCTACAAATAAATCCGAAGGAACCACAGTACAGTGTATGCATAATAACATTTTGATGAAGCTTCTTGTCTGTATCCACTAACCCAGATGCCACCCTTCTGAGAGAGATCAGTATTATTATCTCCATGGTTAAACTGATGCATATAAATGTACAGTGCCTTGCCCCATGGGTTAGTGGTAGCCAACTTCAGAGCGGGGATCAGGACTCCGATGCTCCTTTCTCCTACTCCTGTCTGTCGATAGTTAGACTACGCTGTTTTTAGCAGTGTTTGTCATGTTGTAAGGACTCTAGAGAGGGTTTGGATGGTGATAGGCACCATATAACCAATCAGCCAAACCCAAAGAGCTCGCAATCTAATCTTTTATTGTTCTTACACCCAATTCAATCCTTCAGTGCAAAGATATTAGATCAAGGTAACTATATAAAACCAGCAATTACTTAACTTCACTATTTGCATGAGTTTATTGGCAGGTAAAGAAGGAAGATGTCAGAAAGTACTTTCAGGTGCTTGCTCAACATGGTAAATATCATGAAGAAAATCTGCTTTAGGAGTGCTCTGGAGCCCCATGCAAATGGGCAGAGATTAAACACACACACCCAACAGAGGAGTTCCAATAAGCACATTTCAGAGCACCGCAGTCAAGGTTTGTGTATTACAGTATGCAAGCCTGTGAATCTGCTGTCTCTGTGGTCATATACAAATGCTTGTTTCTCAAAACATTGCATTTACCACTCACTCTTCATATCTGATTTTCAAATGGCTCCAGAAATGGAAAGAGAGGAGCTAAGAAGGGGCTGGCTGGCAAATCTCTCTGCAGTTCCAAAACAAGGATTATGTTAGTTTTTCCATTCCATAGTTGCAGTTTTAAGAACTATTTTGCTAAGCATTTTTTTCTTTAAATTCATTGACCCTGAAATCCACCCCAATTTCACAGCATGTTTTCAGTGATCATCCTCATTAATCTTTAGTGGCTAAAAATTTCAAAGACAATTAGACACATTAAAATGGCAATTAATTGTTTGCAAGTGGCCCCCTTAAGCTCCTTAGATGTTTCAGCAGGAGGTGCCTAGCTACTCTGTGAGGCTGGAATCTGAAAGATAAAAGTTGACACTTGCCTTGAATATCCGTTTCTGGCACCTAACAGCAATATCCAAAAGTTTTAAAAAGCAAATGGTGGAATGGGATAAAAGCAGGATATCTTAACATAGGCATCTACCAGCTGACTTCTTCTAGGGATGTTAAAGGAATCAAATCAGTTATGATTAATTCCATGGATTTCTAGCACACCTAAGTGACTCTTCTGTTACCCTCAGTTTCAAACAAACAAACCTGCATCTTTGAATGTGCCTGAAGTCACATCAAGAATTGACTTGGTATCTCTGAAAATCAGGCAAATTGCCTGTTGCTAAATGAAAGGCAACCCCATATATAATTACGGATGACTGACTAAACAAAGTTTATAGACTATTATGGAGACATTTATTTTAGGTAGGAGGCAATTTCCCATTATTGCTTTGGAAATTGCTGTGCTCCATTTCCAGAAGATCCGTTCAGAATTAGGCTAAAAAAAACCCCATAACGGTTTAGGGTTTTCTTACTAATAGTAACACAAGTGAACTAACACATCAAAGAGGTCCTGGGCAAAGCCTGCAGAGTTCACTCGCTAAACCTCCCCTCGCTGAGATGGAGCAAAGGAATCAAAGCTGAAAAGGGCTTTGCATCTGAATATCTCCTGTGGAGCACACCTTCTGTGATAAAGCAAGTGCAGCCGTATCAAGCTAAATCTCACTTAAAAGAAGAAAGGAACACAGTAATGGAACCAGTGGCTTTAGGTAACCCTAATCTCTCTGAGTACCAGAGGTGCTTTGTAGCTGGAAACTAGAAACAGAGAGATTTGCATTTTTTTTGCAGAAATCAGGGAAGGTTAGACAGTCAGGACATTTCGTGTTAAAAAGCCATTTGGAACAGCAACATGAGAAAAAGTCACAAATGGGTAGTGAAACACATGACTACTTTGTGACATGTCCCCTCCCTGCCGGCTGGGAGACACTCACTGCTCTGTCTTCAGCAGGGAGTTGCTGCTGGTGCTGAGGGAGAAGTGCCCCTTCCCTAGCCAGGCAGCTCTGTGTGCAAGTCCTGAGCCCTTGGCTGGGAGGGGCTTATTAAGCAGCTGCAGGACTGTGCTGCCGTGCAGCTTGGAGGGAACCTTGACAAGAACTAGGGGTCACCAAATGAAATTAATAGGTAGCAGGTTTAAAACAAACCAAAGGCAGTATTTCTTCACTGCCAACCTGTGGAACTCCTTGCCAGAGGATGTTTTGAAGGCCAAGACAATAACATGGTTCAAAAAAGAGATAGGTTCATCAATGCCTATTAGCCAGGATGGGCAGGAATAGTGTCCCTAGCCTCTGTTTGTGGGAAGCTGTGAATGGGTGACAGGGGAAGGATCACTTGATGATCCCTGTTCTGTTTATTCCCTCTGGGGCACCTGGCATTGGTCACTGTCGGCAGACAGGATAATGGGTTAGATGGACCTTTGGTCTGACCCACTACGGCCGTGCTTACATGAAAGGGCACAAAACCTGTCTATGCCATGCCTGCATGGCAAATGTAAAATGCTCCACACCCACATTTCACGGAAAGGAAAGTGGGTGCTGAGTGTACGGAATGAACAGTCTCCCTCACACTGCTCTCCTCTCACCATCTCCTTTCTCTTCATGTGCCCTATACACTGCTAGGCCCTTACTAAAGAGACATGGCTTGATTCTCCTTGCACATAAGCAGGTGTAAATCAGGAGTAATTCCACTGGTGGGTGAGGAGAATCAGACCCGGGTCCCTACATGCCCAAAGGCCCCGTGGATGCTGAGTGTTCAACCCGAGTGTTATCTATGGTAATTATTTCCTTGGATAACTCCAGATAATGTACTTTGGGATCCATCAGTCCTAGTGCTTCTCTTCTGGCTCATCTCACACTGTTACTACTGGGCATTTATAAAACAATTATGTATTGATTACATAATAGTAAACAATGGAAATTCCAGGCTAATTGCTAATAAGGACTACATGGTAATTACACTTGGAATTATTGCTAACCCTAAGGCAGTCTTGTCACTGGAGAGATACATGAAAGTCCCATTAACATTAACAAGTGAAGTTAATGTTGACGTGAGTTCTGGCCCTGCTTCAAGGATAGGAAACATAACCACGTGTCGCTACCATGTAATTACTGTTCAGGAGGTTCTATCCCATAGCTGGGAATCAAAATATTACCCCACTCGGCAGTTAAAAAGGAAACATTCCTTTATTCTATACGTTTAAAAACAAGCGGAGACTGGAAAATCACTGGTCAGATTCTGCCACAGTCCCTCACAGTTAGTATCCAACTCAGAGGCTGGCCTCATGTATCGCAATGTAAGGGCGTGTCTACACTGGGAAATTATTTTGGAAGAACTAAATTCAAAATAACTCCCGAAATAACAAAATTGAAATAGCATGTCCCCACTATGGGAGAGCCTCGAAATTATTCCGAGGCAGGCTCCCTTAATGTGGACACGCTATCTTGACATAGAGCCCCCAGAAGCACTGGGGAATAATTACTTCGAGTGACTCTGGGGAGCAGCTATTTTGAAATAGCCGCAGTGGAGTGTCCACACGACTGCTGTTTTGAAATAACTATTTTGAAATATGTGTTATTCCCCAAGGAAAGCAGGAGCTCAGATTTCGAAATGACCAGCCCGTTATTTTGAAATAACAGGCTAGGCAGTGTGGACGCTCCGCTTATTATTTCTAAATAAGGGGGGGTTATTTCAAAATAAAGACCTTCTGTAGACCAGGGCTAAGAAAAGGAGACTCTGGCCTCATAGGATTAGATCCGGGGGAACTTCCTGACTGTTGCATTGTGCATTGGATAATATCCTTATCCAAAAGAGGGGCACCTGCCATGACTTGGGATTTAAGAGACGTGTGTTATATTTCTGGCACTACTACAGACGGGGACAAATCACTTAATCTCTCTATGCTTCAGTGCCCCACAGGATGGCAATCCTTCCTTTCTCCGACCCTCTCTTGCTTTTGGCTATTTAGATGGGCAGGGCAGGGGCATATTTTTAGTATATATATGTACAACTGGGCCCATATCTTGCATAGAGACCAGGAGTTTGCAAATACCGGCCCACGGGCTGGATCTGGTTCACCAGTGTAGCCTCTGGCCGGCTGCTGCGCTATATTTACCTGCGCCTTCGCAGGTACGGGCGATTACAGCTTCCGTCGTTTTATTGCCCACCCCTGCCCGCTGCACTGCCATCATATACATAAATAAAAATAATCATTAAAGTCTCGATTAATGGGAACACACACTCCCCAGAACCACTTCAGAAATGTTTTTTTCATCTTCCCAACATCTGCAGTAGCCACAAAGCCAAAAAGAAAGAAAAAAACAAAGGCGCCTTTTCCAACTCATTTTGGGCAAAGGCCAGAAAAAGAACCTAGCAGCCAAATATTGCTCTCAGGCGACTGGGTTCTGGACTTTTGCATCTGTGTCCCCTCAGTCATTCTGTGAGCGGTCTGGCAGAAAGGAGAAGGGATGGGATTCGTGTTGGGGAGACAGGCTGGAAAACCAAGTGAGAGCCGCACATCTGCACCGAGTTGCCGTGGCATTTTTAAGCAGTACAATTAAAAGACCAATAAAGCCCAGGGCTTGATTTAAATTTTCAGCGCATGTTGCCTCCTGATGAAATAACAGAATCTTATTAACTCATCTGAGCTGGCTCTCAGAGTCCTGGCCCAAGTCGTGACCACATGGCGCCTCCTTCAAAGATTTTCACAGTTTGATTGACAAGCTCTCTTTATAGCCCATGCTAAAAAAAAATTTGCAACCCGCGGAGCAGATTTAATGCTCATTTTCAGAAGACGTCACTGTCATTAGGGGCTGGGGACCTTTGCAGAGCGGGAGAGAAACGGCCTGTGGGAGAAAGGAAGGCTTGTGAGCAGGGAATTGGATTCTGACATGGATAGTCACTCCGCTGAGGTGGCAAAATGCCCCCGGTGGCTGGGCTGGGTTTTGACAAACATGAGAACTTAGCTCTCAGATTTGCTTAGTGCAGGGGCGGGGGGAGCCTTTTTGTGTTGGAGGCGGCCGACCCACAGAAAAATCAGTCAGGGGCTGCACACGAGTGAGAAGAAATGCCCCTCCCCCCCAAACCCTCACTAAAATGGCCCCTGACTGAGAGGGAGAAAGACATTCCTCAAACCACCCTTCACACACCAGAGCCTAGGAGGCCCAGGCTAGTAGATGTTGTGAGCTCCAGCCCCGCAATGGGGCGGTGGAGGGGCTGCAGCTCCAGCACTGGCTTCCCAAGACTGGGGGCAGGGGAAGCCCTGAGCCTCTGGGGCCAGATCCAGGCAAGCCGGGGGCCGCATCCAGCCCCCGGGCCTTAGGTTCCCCACCCCTGGCTTAGTGCTTCTAGAGCCATTTTCCTCCGGAGATCACAGTGCTGTCTGCAAAGGGTGCTACATATCATTGTTCCTCTTTTAGAGGAGGGGAAATGGAATGACACAGCAAGTCAGTGACAGAAGCCAGCTCTTGGGCCCCCCAGTCTAGTGTCTTATGCAGTACACTGCCTGGGAATCACCTTGAAAAGACATCACGGCAGCTGATGGCCAGATTCTTCAGCCTTTACTCCCATCCAGCCACATCCTTACTCTGTAAGTAGCCTCCCTGAACAACGGGGCTGCCTGTAGAATCACGGGGCAGCACAGCAGGTGCACAGTCTAACGGGCTCAGTGATTCCTATGTCCCTGATCCAGCCCCCACTGAATTCAGACAGCTGTTGTCTCAGGCAACAACACAGGAATACTGTATTCCAAATCCTGAAGCCCCGTCTCTCCACTTTCACGGCGGCAATTGTTCTCTCGGACTTGGCCAGAACTGAGTACAAGCGAAGGGTTTATCCCTGCAACCCCTCGCTGCCTTGAACGCTCCCATTGGGCATCCCCAAGCAAAGCAGCAAGGGTTTGCAGGATGAGGTCCAGCGTACAGATGCGAGAACACAGCGTTAGGTGGCTCTCCAGGCTCAGTTTTGCAGTTTCTATTTCCTGTGTGCACCCCGGCCTGATTTATTTGAAATTAAACCCACACAACGTGTTAATTCCTGCTCGGGGTTTGAGCTGGCTTTCATGTAGCACCCTTCTCTCATTTCCACTGATTGTGCCGAGCAATCTGACGCACTTAAAACTTTCCTTTCTCATGAATAGCTAATATTAGCCTCCAGATACCTTGCTATTAAAAATAAAACCGCCGAGCTGCACAGAACAGGATCTGTGATAGTTTCCTCTCCTGCTGGACAGCCCTCGGGTCTTCTTTCTCGCAATCCAGTAATTGTGAGCCTGTGATCATTTCAAGGCTAATGCTGTCAGGAATCCCTCCTCAGTCCCAGCGTATCATGCCAGTGACTCACCCACTCTGCAAGGTGCTGGCTTTTTCTCCCCCCAAGCTCCTCTGTAGCTGTAGAAGAGCAGCACCGCCCAACTCAGCTGTCCCAAAATTGTGAGATGGGCTCAACATCATGACATTTTTTGACAAGAATAAATGTCGGATTCTGTTCTATTTGCCTACTAGCTCTTGAGTCTTTAGGGTTCACCTTCCCTGGCTTGTCTTTGCAAGCAGGAGGGGCTAGAAGGGTGTTTTGTTAAGAGACACTTGCGAGTCTGATATATTCACCTGACTCCAGGGGCTGGGGGTTGGACAAATGCACTGAGCGGGAAGATGCGCAGTAAAATCACGAGAGTCGACCACTGCAGCGGGTGTGAAATAATGTGTGTGTGCGTGGCAGTGCGGAGATCCTTTCCTGGAGTATGCAGCAGGTTATGAGGCTAGTATACATATGACGGGGGATTTCCCAGAGATGGCAGATCCTCGGTGGCACACCCTGGCCAAGAGAACCATTAGTGGGAGAGCAAAGGACAGAACCAAGGCAAGACTGGGACTTGGTCTGCATCGAGCTTAGGGGCAGGGGGGCAGAGGACAGTAGATGCAGCTGGCTTCCTCAGTGCCCACTGCCCAAGAGCAGGTGGGTGGGGGTAGGTTCCATCTCCCACTAAGCAGCAAATCACTAGCCCCACTGCCAGAATGAGAAGCGAGTATGAAGGAGACATGTCCCTGCAGGCCTGCCCACAGGGGGGAAAGGGGGTAACTGTCTTGGGGCCCAGCAATTCGAAAGGGCCCGGGGCTCCCAGTTGTTGTCACTGCTTCTGCGGCAGCAGCAGCACCCGGAGTGCTAGGCCCTTTAAATTGCCCCTGGAGCACCATGTGGCACATTCCGGGTGTCTCTTAGGGCTGCCTAGGGGCCGGGGAGGAAGGCACCATGAGGCCCACTCCAGGCAGCGCTAAGGGATGAGGGGCGGAAGGCGTCACGGTGTGGGTAGTACCGAGTGCTGGGCCCCGCCTCTTCCTGGAGAGCGGAGCCAGCCGCCCCGCCTTGCTCAGGGGTCCAGCAAGGCCGTTGGCTCCCCTGTGCCCCAAACAGGGGTCTCTGAATCCCACAGCCTCCCAGGACAACTCCTGGCATGATGCAGCTTTCAAGCCGCTGGTAGTTCCGGGCTGAGCTGAAGGGTTAAGCACCCTCAACTCAAGTCAAGGACAAACAGCACTGACAGCCACTGGCCTCTTGCCAGGTCGAGCCCCCGGGGAAACAAATATGATTTTTAAGAAGGATATTTAAGAATGGTGCATTACCAGAAATCTTGTTTTGGCAGCGGTGGGTCTGAATGGCGTGTGGTATGTCCGAGCATGCTAGTGAGTGCTCCACAACATAGTGTGTTAAGCTATTGGAGCTGCTGGATTGCAGTATTCAGCCGTATAGTGCTGTCTCTTCACTGAGAAATAGGGTGAGAGTGAGCCTGTTTTGTGTGTGTGTGCACTGGTGCGAGTGTGTGCGCACACATGCTCTGGCACAGGTGTCGGGTTGTGCATCATCCAGCCTATGGATTAGTAACGTAACAATTAGCAAGATCTTACCGAGCTACTTGTGCACAGCATGGCACTTGTTAATATGATGTGGCACACTTATGAATGTAGATAGGTGTTTTTAAACAGGCGACTCCTTATTAAAGATAACAGAAGTGTCCTGGAGAGCCGGATCCTTACCGCAGATAAACGGGGACAGCTCCAGTGGCTTCAACACACACTAATACTGTCATTCTGCCATTGTTAGCAGGATGGATTCTTTCCTAGCTCAAGAAAGAGCCCCAGAAAATCCCTCCCTCCCTCTCCAGTTTTGCAGCTGAATTCCAGCTGCCTCTACATATATAGCCTATACAGTAGATTGTTGTGTAATTATAGTGTAGCACAACTCAACATGTGAAGCTGTCACACTGAATAACAAGCAATTAGGTATGTCTTTGTGGAGGGGGGGAACAACCCAAACAGGGTTTGATTGGGATGGAGAACTTTTCAAACTCCAGCGTGAAAGGGATTATTTTCTCGGCACGTACCGTCAACTCCAAAGCTTCGTTCAGCAGGCCGTTGCGCTTGCTGTGAAGATAAGCACTGGAACTGCCGGTTTTGGCCACTCGTATCCTTGCAAGCCGGGCTTTCTGTGAAGAGAAACAAGATTTATGAACATATTTTTACTTTCACACACCAAGCCAGCTGTCCCTGCTCTGCTAAAATAGGGGAAAACTGAAAAGAAAGTTTTCATGGAACCTGAATAGTCAGAGAGATGAAACTACAAGGAATTTATGGCTAGGAGAAGATCAACGCCCAACAGAACCTTTCACTTCCTTCCTGCAACCCAGTTGTAAAACTCAAATGATGGACATAAGGAAATCGGAGGACTCAAGACATTACCAGAGCCGACTGCTCACAACCGAGCAATAGCTTCCCTTAAAGAGTCAGTTGCTACCTACTCAAAAGTGCTAAGTGCTAGGAGCACCAACTTTGGTATAGCAGCTTCCTCTTATGTTAACTGAAAGCAAGGTCAAGGTCTGGGTTTGGTTGTGCCAGGACAATGGGAAGTACCTGGAATGGGATTGGTTTCCATAACACAGAAGGGGAGGGATGGTACAGTTATGCTCCACAATGACCACTGGGGGTACCGAGTGCAGGGGGACAGTTATAATGCAGAGTGACCACAAGGGGGCAGTCGCACCAGGAAGAGAGTTGCCTTCCCCCATCCCAAACTTCTCCCCTTGGCCTTTGGCCACAGTGCTGGAGGGGGGCAGCCCCACCACCACAGCCCCATGGGAACATTGCCAGAGCTGAGCAGTGCACCCCAACTTATGGAACCACGAGAGCCCTGGAGGCTGGAAATGGGAGCCAGCCAGGATTCCCGCAATGGTGGCAGCTGGGGAGCCCGGGCAACAGTGGGGCCAGTGGCGGATGGAGGGCCCCGGCCTGGGGAACCTGAACTCAGTGGCCAACAGCAAGAGCCCCAGCTGGGTCAGCAGCAGTGGGGTCTGCAGCTGGAGGAGAGCCAGATCCTGGCAGCCAGAAAAGAAACCCAGATGTAGGCTGGCAGCTGGCAGGGGAGCATTGACCTTCCCTGGTCTGACAAATTCCCTGGTTTGGGACTGCTCATGTCCCTAGGGTGCAGAACCAGGGAGGTCCAACCTTTAATAGGAGACTGAAAAAAGAAGTACATATAACAGAGCAGATTATTAATTTATTTCACCTATGAGCTGATGGTCATAGATTAATAATTTTCTCTCTCTCTCTATCTAACATAAACATAAGAACATAAGAACGGCCATACTAGGTCTGACCAAAGGTGCATCTAGCCCAGTATCCTGTCTTCCAACAGTGGCCAATGCCAGGTGCCCCAGAGGGAGTGAACAGAACAGGTAATCATCAAGTGATCCCTCTCTTCTCATCCATTTCCAGTCTCTGACAAACAGAGGCTAGGGACACCATTCCTACCCAGTCATAAATGTATCAAGTTCTTTTCTAAACCCTGTTAAAGTCCTGGTCTTCATAACATCCTCTGGCAAGGAGTTCCATGGGTTGACTATGTGTTGCATGAAGAAAAACTTCCTTTTGTTTGTTTTAAACCTGCTACCTATTCATTTTATTTGGTGACTTCTTGTTCTTATGTTATCTATCTAGCTTCTCCTTTGAAACTGTAAAAAACACTTTGTTCCTTCTCTCATCTGGCAGCAGTGCATGATTTTTAACTTGGATATATGGTAATAAAAGAATAATTTTATCCAGAAAAATATATGCCCTTGTAGATAGATAGAAATCTCTTTGCAGCAACAAATAAGCTATTCAAAAAGAAAGAAAAGATCTATTTATTGAATGTTTTCTTTCTTATAAGAAGTTACTCCTGCCTGGCCTGTTTTTATCTACAGACCCTATACTTTCTAGTTAGAGGACTGAACTACATTATTGAAAAGTAGTACAGAGTTAATGTAAACATTTAAAGCCTCAGTGAGCTTCTATCATTAGGTGATCAAACAGCTTTTAACTCTTTCTCATTTGTCGATTCAAATGCTGTCTCTGTGAAGGGATTTGCTTTTATTTTTTTTAAAAAGTTGTTAATCCAGTATTTATTGCTCAAGTTCCAATAAAGGTAAAGACATGAAATAATCAACACTATTCAAATTACTTTTGAGTCATGTCTTAAAATACTGCATGATCTTTTAAATACAGAGATCACTAGGCTTTCCTTTCTAATTAGTGGTGGTTAATGGACACACACTCTAGCAAGAGGAAAGCCAAGCAGTAAATACCCGTGATGGATCCACAGTGCATAATGATTCCAGAAAGTGTATTACTGTATATGCATGAGAGACTCAAACGCTCTGTGTTTGAAAGGTTTGCTTAACCTAATGAACTTTCATTCGTGCACACAAACCATTTCCCGAGCAAACACATGTGCCCGGTGCTATTCAGTGCAGAGACACAGGCCATGAGATTCACAAGTGATTAGTGATTTTGAGCGTCCAGGTTGACGCACCTTTTTTCAGTGGGTGGATGTTCCCCATGAGCCCATTTGAGCGTCCAAAAATGGAAGTATCCAAAACCAAGAATCACATTTCTAAATCCTGGCCACATTTCCAAGGATTGCCGCCGCCCTCACACACACACACTTTTAACATTAAAGCTCAACATTGATTGGTGAAATCCTGGATCCCCTGAAACCAATGGTAGAACTGCTGTTAGCTGAGATGGATGGTGGATATCACCCAGTGTTCTTGCACCACAAGCCGGCAGCAGATTAGTTCACAATGTGCGATCTGACACCACAAGAGGATTTATGCATGACTCTGGCCTGCAATGTGCGGGAGGTCAGACTAGATAATCATGATGGTCCATTTTGACCTTAAAGTCCATGAGTCGAAGATGCCCTCTCTTTCCTGGGTTTCTCCTTCCTCACATCCTTTTCCTGTCCTGTTAAGCATTTTAACGACAGTAACCATGACAGCTGCACGGCACTGAGCGCTGTAGAAGTCTTGGCAGGAATTGTCTGACTTGGAAAGGAGAGAGAAGCCAGGAAAACTGACCCTCAAACACTGCTGAGATGTACTTCTTGGCAATGCTACCATCAAGAAGTATGCCGCCCTGGGGCAAATCTGAATTGGACGTGGGGGTGAGCATGACTGGGAGCCACAGTTCCACACAATGTGGGAGCCCAATAAACCTCTCTTCCTAGAAATGCGGCAGGCACGTTCAAGGGGCCGCTGCAACTGCTGGATCATCGCTTTGCACCACAAGTGTTGCGCCTGCTTTCCACCAAGTTGTTAAGATGTCGATATTCAGGCCTGCCTGTGTAAGGGCCTTTATAAGAACCAAGTCTGTCAGTCTGAGACCTTGTTCGTAAGCTAAGGCTTTTGGCACATTCTAAACCAGTCCAAAACATTCCTATTGAAGGAAGGCGCATTCCAACAATTTGGGGCTGAGATCTATGGCTGACAGATAAAGGGAAGAGCCTAGAAACTTAGGTTGATAGACTTCTGTCTGGCAGGGACCCACTCCCCAGCTATTGTTTATCTGTCTGGTGCTGTCTGGTTCTTTGATTGTTTCTGTCTCCTGTATAATTAATTTTGTTTGGTGTAAACCAATGAAGGCGGTGGGATATAATTGGTTAGATAAATCATGTGACAATGTCTTAGGGTTGGTTAGTTAAATTTCAGTAGAATGATTGGTTTAAAGTATACCTGAAAATATTGCTGTATATATTAGGGACACACAGGAAGTAAGTGGGGGGTGGGAGGGAAAACACAAGGGAAGAGGGGAAGAAAGGAAAGGAAATGAGGATCATGCTTGCTGGAAGCTAACCCCAATAAACATTGAATTGTTTGCATCTCTGGACTTGGGGTATCGATGTTCTCTGTTCACGTGAGAAAGACCAGGGAAGTGGGAGAGTGAATGGATAAGCCCTCAAACACAAGTTTCTTCACATACACTCAACCTCTAAGTCTCTTTGTACATTTTCCTTGGCTTTCGCAATGGGTGTGGGGCATCCCTCCCCTGAGTTGCAGCAGGAGTAACTTTGGCCCAGTGATCTCTGTCTTTCCATTGACGGTGATGACAGAGGATGTATTTCCTCTGCGCTCGGGACAAAATGTCAGTTCCTTTGTTGCAGCAAGAATCCCCAATGGTTCCTTCTCAGATGCACCACAAAAGGTTCCACCCGCATCTTCTGCCGCTGTCATTATCAGTTCAGTTATTTGTCAAAGTGGATTCAGTCTTGGGCTCCTGCGATGAACATTATTCCCTTTGCCTCCAGGCTAGCAGGAGATCAAATATTAATAGCTGTACTCTACACTGACTGTGGATGGTCCGTCTCGGAGACTCTGTTTGCTCTTCCTCCCTGAAACAGGGCCACCAGCTCACTAAATAATTAAGCCCCATGGCTTTCAGAGTTGGGAGCAGATGTTATTTAAAAGATCTTCAGAGGGACATCAAGTAACCATTGCTGGGAAAGAGTGGAGAGGGAGAGAAGGAAGCCGTGCCCAAGAGTAGACCACGAAGAACAGTTACGAAGGCTGATGTGCTTGCGATCGTGTCTATGGGTGAAATTCACCTCTGTGCAGAGACAAAGGGCTTAGCCATCATGTATGTCCCATGTCAGCCCCACAGTTCTTACAGGTCAGCAGGACATGGGTGTGTAAGCATGATGGGGCATGACGAAGGGCTTGGCAAAGGCGCAGTACAGACCCTGTGCATCAGAGTGAATTTCACCCTGTTGTGGCCAAATGCTGCCCTGTGGAACCCCACTGCCCCTAGTCAGCTGTGTTCCTTTCGCCGGAGTGGGAGTGAGCACCGACTGTGAATCATGCTCTAGGATAGAAAACAGGATATGCTCGGTGTTGTCACATGCAGTTAGATGCAATGGGCCGTTGTAGGTGAATTTTACATTGATCTGTTGGTTCCAGCCAACCCTAACGCTCAAAGTAAAGTCCGGAGGGGGCGCAATTCCTATGAACATGCTCCTAAAATGCTCATGTGAACCATTGCCAGTCTCCACACAGGTCTGGGTACCCTCCACCACTGGGCGATGTCCAGGCTGCCTCCTCCTGCCTGAAATTTTTAACAAAGCCCAGGCTTGTTCCTGGGCACACCTCTCCAGGCAGGAAATGCCCTGACTCCGGCATCCAGCTGAGCTGTGCTCCGTGTTGGACCCAGAGGTAGGGGCAAATGTGAGCAGCCTCATGGCTGCTCTAGTTCATGCAAGATGGGAAGTCACTGCACTGGCTAAGGGGTTGCTGGAGGACAGTGAGTTCCAGCCTGGCACCCAGCATGTGCCCTCCAGGGCAGCCTTGTCCCCACTGACTGACAGTGCATGGGCCATGATTTAAATGTGTGCAATACACACAAAACGCAGTGAACAGATCTCTCCGACCCCACCCTGATCCTCTCCAGGCTGCCCACTCCACAGGCAGCCCTGAGTCATTGGCAGATCGTGCTGTCTGCCCAGAAGGCCGACAGACTTGGGCTGGGTCAGACCAAGTGGGGAAGTGAATTCCAGGGGCAATGACTTTCTGCTGAGAACAGTGGGGGTCACCAAATGAAATGAATAGGCAGCAGGTTTAAAACAAACCAAAGGAAGTTTTTCTTCACTCAGTGCACCGTTAACCTGTGGAATTCCTTGCCAAGGGATGTTGTGAAGACCAGGATTTTAACTGGGTTGAAAAAAGAGCTAGATAAATTCATGGAGGATAGGTGCATCAATGCTTATTAGCCAGGATGGGTAGGAATGGTGTCCCTAGCCTCTGTTTGTTAGAGGCTGGGAATGGGTGACAGGAGAGGGATCCCTTCATGATTCCCTGTTGTGTTCACTCCCTCTGGGGCACCTGAGATTGGCCACTGTCGGCAGACAGGATACTGGGCTAGATGGACCTTTGGTCTTGACCCAGTGTGGCCTTATGTTCTTAACATCATGCACCAGCCCATAGATATACAGGCCTAGGCTCATCTTCTGCAATGGACTCTTGCATCCATACAAAACCTCAATGACTTCAGGATTGGAGCCCTAGGCGTTTAGGTTTGCATTTAAATGCAGCTTTTGTCATATACTATTTTAAAAACTGGTGGGCTTGACTGTGTCATCCCCGACCCACGCATGCAGGTAAGGGAGGGCTCTAGCAGGCCCGGACAAGTGGAGGACCATGTATTTGGGTTGATTTGCTGCTAATGCCTTTAGGGAAGGTGCGTTCCTTCCCAATCTCGCCTGCCCTAATGACTCACAAAGGGCAGTCAGGCAAGGCCTGGGATCGCAATTGTCTGGGCACAGTTATAGCGGAGAAGAAAAGAAAAAAGCAGCCCCCCGGCGCGTGTGTGAGTGTGGAGGTGGTAGCAAGAGTTGCTAGGAAACCACAGGAGCTCAACATGCATATTACCAAATCTGGAAGATTATTCATTTGAAATAATAACAATAATAGGACAGCAATTTGCACATTAAGAGAATTAATTTGGCTCTCTCTGCCTGCATTTGTCTCAGGGATCAGACGGAAAGGCAGGTGTCAGTGAAGGTGTGGATTCTTTCCCTAGCCCTTGGAGTTTTAAGAGGCAATGTGGCAAAAATTAACAGCACAGGAAGAATATTATGGCTTTTCTAAAACATTGTGTGGGTCTGCTCGGATGTCATGGTGAGGAGGGCGATATATCTGGATAGACAAGCCTTGCATGATGGCAGTTCTCTGGCAGTCACCTTCCTACGCTGTCCACAGGGGTCAATAATGGAGTTGGAAGAAAATCAGGAGCACAGCCTATCCCAAGGAAGAATATCTCATCTTCTATAGACTCATAGGACTGGAAGGGACCTCGAGAGGCCATCAAGTCCAGTCCCCTGCCCTCATGGCAGGACAGGAGTTTGTCTAATCTTCTCTTAAAAATCTCTAATGATGGAGACTACACAACCTCCCTAGGCAATTTATTCCAGTGCGGAACCACCCTGACCATTAGGAAGTTTTAGGGAAAACTATTTCACCAGGGGCACATCTACACAGCAGGGCAAAAGTCAAATTAAGTGATGCAACTTCAGCTACGTCAATTGCGAAGCTCAAGTCAAAATAGCTTAATTCGGCTTTTAGTGCTGTCTACCCAGCAGGAAGTCAAAGGAAGAACACTCTTCCTTCGACTTCCCTTACTCCTCGTGAAATGAGGGTTACAGGAGTTGGAATAAAGTCCTCCGGCTCCCCATTATTTCAAAATAATGGCTCGCTGTGTAGATGCACTCTTCATAATTTCAGAATAATGTCAGTTATTCTGAAATAACACTGCTGTGTAGACACACACTAGGAGGGTGGGGAAGCACTGGAATGGGTTGCCTACAGAGATGGTGGAATCTCCATCCCTTGAAGTTTTTAAGGTGAGGCTTGATAAAACCCTGGCTGGGATGATTTAGTTGGGGTTGGTTCTGCTTTTAGCAGGGGATTGGACAAGATGACCTCTTGAGGTCTCTTCCAGCCCTAATAGTCTATGATTCTGTGATTCTATGATAAGAAAACACTCTTACTGGATTGCATGTTTGGAAAGTACCTATTCATTGTTCTTGTTGATTTCCATATATTCTAGGAGAGAATGATTTTACTCTCCGACATAAATCTCACTTGACAGATACCTGTGGTCTTCCAGATTTTCTGTGCCCTTGATTTGGAAGATACATTCCTTCTTACAGTATGGCTTGAAGCACAATACCCTGAGGTCTAAAAGAAAGCTCTTTATAGCATTGGCACCAACAGTTGCGTCTTTTGTAACCATCCCAAACATGCAGAGGATGTCAAGTCTTGTGTGTTGGAGTCCTACTGCCAGTCCTACTCCCTTCCCACTGGGCTGGGAGCTGTTATTAGCATTATCCATCCCATCTAATTTTATCAGCTAAAACCACACCAAGAGTGTTCTTGGCAGAAAATAGAACTACACTGGCTAATTAACAGCTGCTCACACATTTCTCCCTCTAAATAATTAATGGTTTGAATATCTATAGCACTCTTGGTGTCTACACTCGTGAGCGCTGCATTGAGCTACTCGCACAATAATTTTTGTTAAATTCTTTTTTTGGATCTAAAAGGAAGTCATCATCAAAGATAAGCCATTGAAGGCTTTTAAGATGTGGTTTTCTAGAACCACAGCATAATATGAAAGCCAGTAAGGGCCAGATTCCCCTCTGTGTACTTTAAGGGTCTGTAGTTCTGTTCTGCAGCTCTCTGGATCAGAATTGAGGCTTGCATCTGCATTCTAGATAGAAATTCTAGGTTTGCTCTTTGCATATAGAAAAAAATGTACCAAACAAGATTGGGGATTGAGAAAGCAGCGGCTCCTGCTCCTCCGAGTATACAGGAGATGGAAAGTAAGGGCTTTTTTGTATTGCTTTCATTATGTTAAGCCTTTCTTAAAATGGCCTTAGTCTGCAACAACATTCAGCTCCTCCATTACTCTGGGATCATTCTGGGATGCATGAACAGGAGTGTTGTGAGTAAGACACAAGAAGTCATTCTTCTGCTCAACTCTGCGCTGATTAGGCCTCAGTTGGAGTATTGTGTCCAGTTCGGGGTACCACATTTCAAGAAAGATGTGGAGAAATTGGATATAGATCAGAGAAGAGCAACAACAGTAATTAAAGGTCTAGAAAACATCAGCAATGAGGGAAGACTTGAAAGAGTTCCATTTGTTTAGTCCGGAAAAGAGAAGACTGAGAGGGGACATCATAGCAGATTTCAAGAACCTAAAAGGTTGTTACAAGGAGGAGGGGGAAAAATATTCTCCTTGACCTCTAAGGATAGGACAAGAAACAATGGGCTTATGTTGCAGCAAGAGAGGCTTAGGTTCAACATTAGGGAAATATTCCTAACTGTCAGGGTGGTTAAACACTGGAATAAATTGTCTAGGGAGGTTGTTCAGTCTCCATCATTGGAGATTTTTAAGAGCTGGTTAGATAAACACCTGTCAGGGATGATCTAGGTGGTGCTTGGTCCTGCCGTGAGGGAAAGAATTGGACTTGATGACCTCTTGACGTCCCTTCCAGTTCTAGTATTCGTTGATTCTATGATTAATATTGAAACAGAAAGAAATGTGTCGAAGACTTCCTTTCTCCTTAGCTGGAGACCAGAGTACACATGGCTCTCTGGAAAAATAACGGGTCAGATTCGTAGGCTATGTCTAAACTACGAGCCTCTTCTGCAAGAGAAAATGCAAATGGAGCACTCATTTGCATATGTTGCATCTCATTTGCATTTCCTCTTCCTTTCCCTTTTGCGCAAGAGGTTTTTGCACAAAAAAAAACGCTGTGTAGAGGAAGAATGGCTCTTATGCAAAAGGAGGTTTTGCACAAAAAGGTGCCGTCTACACAGCACTTTTTTGCGCAAAAACCTCTTGCGCAAAATGAAAAGGAAGAGGAAATGCAAATGAGAGCACAACATATGCAAATGAGCGCTCCATTTGCATTTCCTCTTGCGGAAGAGGCTCGTAATTTAGACGTAGCCGTAGTGTAAGCCAGCAAAGCTCCGATAACTTCAGCTGAGGCTCTGACCTACTGCTGTCATTTCCCCGTTGCAGCTGGAGACTAGAGCACTGTGCAAAAATAATAAGGAAAGAAGCCAAGAAATTCAAGGAAGCTATCGCATGTGGAGTGGAGTGCACACACCGATTATCTGTTCTACTTAGGATGCTGAGAAGCTGACATGACACCTTAAATGAAGCTGGGAAACAGGCTGGAGGGCGAAGTTATGAATTGCTACTGTTACATGTGTTGAGAGGAACAATAACTGTTTGGAAAGCAAATGTCCCCCGTCATAATAGCCAGTTATTATCATGCCAGACCTGGAACCATCTTAATGTTGCAACAGCCAGGCAGCGCGGTTATAATGAAGTGACGGAGAGGAACAAGTGTATTGCCTACACAACTGATCTCTTTGTTATTCTGACTCTTTGTCTTAGGGGAAAAAATGGAATTTTCCTATGAACACCTCAAATCTTTACATTGAACCAGCTTTCGAGCCAGGTTTAAACATTCACTCTTTACTGCTTTGGGTGAGCTGCAGTAGAGCTGCATATGGAAATTAAATTGTGTCGAGCTCATTATACTCCTATATAATTTGATAGAGCCACTTAGAGTCAGACCTTTATCTTATTTTCCATCTCTTCATTGCCTTCCACAGATGAAAGATTCCCCTCCACTCCTTTGTGATTCTTTTAATCTTATCTTACCCTTGGCTCTATTAAAGCAACAGAGCATCGTATCAAATGCAGAGTATCGTTTAATCTTTTCCAACGCAGAAGGACACGACTTGCAATCTATTTATAGAACAATACACAGACTATGGAATTAAGTGGGCCTCAGCTTTTCCACTAAGCACAGAGTGACTGATTAGAGAGCAAGATTTGAGTGCATTTAACATATGGAACTTTAAACAGTCTTCAGCAATTATATGGTGATATTTCTTGTTTCCTTCCGGGCTACACAGGAACTGTAATAAATCAGGGCTGGATTCTGCCTTACATATTTACACTGCATAGTGCCTGACTCCTTGAATACTGATATCAATGGGATTATTCAAGAAGTAAGATACAGGTTGAACCTCGCACGTCTGGCACCTTTGGGACCTGACTGATGCCGAACTAGAGAATTTGCTGAACCACAGGAGGTCAGTATTGTCTAGCAGCATTACCAAACACTTCCACTGCTTACTGGGCTCTTAGAAAACATTTAGAGGCAAATTAGAGCTAATTAACAGCACAGAACACTGAGAGCCAGGACCGGTGGCTGTAAAGAAACTTTAGGGGGGCTGCAGGAAACTCGACCACACCCATGATCAGTGTGTCCACCCATGATAAGTGGACATCCAGCTCACTAAAATCACACCGGACCATGGATGTTGCCAGACCAGAAAGTGCCAGGCTAGAAAGGTTCAACCTGTGCTATTCTGCATGAATCAGGTTGCCAGGATCTGTCCCCAAACCACTGACACTTTTCACTTAATAACTGTCTTCTAAAGAAAGCAGCTGCATACTTTGCTGCATTATTAATAGTGCAGCTACTGCATTTGTTTTCCCATCAGGACAACTGAAGGTTCTGCCTGACTCTGACAAGAACAGGGCGATGATTATGTGTTTGTCAGTCATCTCTTTCTGCGGCTTTCTGAATCTTGCTTCCAGAGCGTCTTTCACATGAATCCCAGCCCTGCCCACAGATCGACGGAGTGTAGGTGAGCATACCACAACCCTTCAGGGTAGCCATTGATTGCAAGTGGACTGAAACAATGGGGGGCGGGGAGGAAGGATTCTTATTGCGGCCGCTATGGGGCTTGCGGCTTGCCTGAGCCAGGAAGAGGAAGGGGAGCTGTGTGCCCTCTTACTTCTGTTCACTGTAATGAATTCCAATCCCCCAGTGTTCCCCCAATGTGGACTGTGCCCAACATGCCCGACCCAGCCATGGAGAGCGAGTGTCTCTGCCAGGCCAGCGTTCTTCGTCTTTTCTCTTTCTTGCCCTCCCTGCTGAGATGGGAGAGATGACAAAGCTAAGAAAAGAAGGGAGGCAGGGAGGCCTCGTGTGAACTGAATTCCAGAAAATTACTTCGTCCCTCAGCCTGGCAATGACGCCAACAGATTTCAAATGTCCGTGAGCAAAGTTATCCTGACATCTGACCCTCTCGCTGAAGGAACCAAATGCAAACTCTCAGCTGCCTTTTGCTGCCCACAATGACAACATGTTGTCTTAGAAATGCAGGGGGGAGAGGGGTCTCTCATTTCTTTGGTGGCAAGCACTCGTACACCCCTGTTCCTCCCAGAATAGCTGTGTCCTGTGATCTATTCATCTCATCCCATGCTGCCATGACAGTTGCCTGCCCCAGTACAGCCACTGTGACTGGACCTGGCTGAAGGAAGCTACGGAACGGCAGAGGGGACTCCAAGATGAGCATGTGGTGGAGAGGGTCTGACGCAGTCTGCTCTAGGGACTGGAGCTTTCCCCTGCCAGGTCAAACCCTTCCTGGAAGAAGCAGATGTGGAATGACCGACCCTTGGGCTGCACAAAGCTACAGGCCATTTCTTATTTAGCGGAGAATCCTGCACTGGCGGATCCCTATTGAGGGCGCACATTTTGTGTACGTCGCTGGTCGCGCTGACTCTTCCGGAAGAGCTACGTAAAAGAGAGAGAGCGGTAAAGGTGTGGGCAGTTCACTGAAAGAGCGCCAGGTACGGGTGGATAAGACTTGCTCCGGTGTCACCCGGTCTGTCAGAGCAGCTGTTATTCACCGCACATAGCAGCTCTAGTTTCTGCCTCTCTTCTCTCTATGTCTCCTCCCTTCGCCTTCCAAAGAGGAAATGGTTTCAATACTGGCCCTGGGGTCACACTCAACAAGAGGAGGAAACGGGTCCCAAAAGATGGACCCTTCTGTCATGGGAGCAACTAGCACATCCCATGTTCTTAACAGAACAGCAACAAAAAACTGCCCCCCACTCCGCTATGCATCGTTGAACACCCAGGGAGAAACCTGCCTCACATTCTGTGTGGGCCTCCAATTTGTCAGCAGAAAGCTCTAGGGTTGTCATGGCGACCCTTGTTTTTTGCATTCCAGCATTGTTACACGTTCTGACAAGAATGGCTCCTAATTGTCCTGACTCAATAGCTAACGAAGCTTATGCTTCTTATGTGGACAAAAATGAACTTGCTGCCGGATGATGGAACCAGTGGACAATGGGGAAAACTGCCTCTTGATTCTTGCTTTCATTGAGAGGTGATGCCGAGTTCGGTCTCAGCACCTACACTTAGATGAAGAACAGGTGGCTCAAATTATCATCATGCAAGAGTCTGCATAGTAAACAGAAGAGATTTGCTTTACCACGGGTAAGCGGAAAGCTGGGTAAATATTTCCTGAGGAGCAATTTCTCCAGTGAATTTAGCTTCTTCTGTTTGAGCCGACTGCAATATCCCCAAATGATGATGATTATGTATTATTTGTATTACTGTGGCACATAGGTGTCACAGCTATAGCATAGAGGAGATGCGCCGTACTAGCAGCTATCCAAATAGAACAAAAAGACAGCCCCTGCTGCATCACAAGAAGTCATACCAGTTTCCTTGGTACTTTATGCTGAGCATGTTAACTGTGGCTTGTCTTGGCAAGGCTTAGGCAGTTTCAGGCACCTGACGCACTGTTGCAAAAAAAGCAGACATGATTCTGGGCTGCATGAACAGGAGTGCTGCAAGCAAGACACGAGAAGTCATTCTTCTGCTCTACTCTGCACTGATTAGGCCTCAACTGAAGTACTGTGTCCAGTTCTGGGCACCATATTTCAGGAAAGATGTGGAGAAATTGGAGAAAGTCCAGAGAAGAGCAACAAAAACTAGATTAAAGGCCTAGAAAACATGAGCTATGAGGGAAGGCTAAAGGAATTGGGCTTGTTTAGTTTGGAAAAGAGAAGACTGAGAGGGGACAGCTGTTTTCAAGTACCTAAAAGAATGTTACAAGGAGGAGGAGGAGAAATTGTTCTCCTTGAACTCTAAGAATAGGACAAGCAGCAATGGGCTTAAACTGCAGCAAGGGAGATTTAGGTTGGACATTAGGAAAATCTTCCTACCTGTCAGGGTGGTTAAACACTGGAATAAATTGCCTAGGGAGGTTGTGGAATCTCCATCACTTGTTTAAGAGCAGGTTGGATAGACATCTATCAGGGATGATCTAGATCAGGGGTTCCCAACCTGGGGTACGCGTACCCCCAGGGGGTATGAGAAGCTTGTCAAGGGGGTACGGGGAATATTTGGTAAATAACTAGATTATCCTAATTGAAATATTCCAAAAGTAGTAGTGTTAGTGAAAAAAGTTGTGGATTCTAGAGTCTAGAATTTATTTCCTTTCATATTGAAAAGGGGGTATGGGAAGGTTTACTAAAAGCCAAGGGGGTACGGGGACCGAAAAAGGTTGGGAACCCTGATCTAGATGGTGCTTGGTCCTGCCGTGAGTGCAGGGGACTGGATTCCACGACCTCTCAAGGTCCCTCCAGTTCCAGTGTTCTGTGATGCTATGATTCTATGAGATGAAGTAGACAGCATCGACCATTACAAATCCTACTCATGGCGTTATAGAATCAGCCATCTGGGAAGTGCTTTCCAAGTGCAGCTCTGCATCCCTGCCAGGAGCAGAGAGGAGACCCTTTCACATGGGTGACTAAGGAACCACCAAAGGATGGGGGAGTTGTGTAAGGGTGCTCACTTCACACAGACCCCCCACCCACTAATAAGTGCTGGTAGCAAAATGGGGTGTTTGCCTGGGTCTGGGGCAGATGTGCAGTGGGAACAGGGTCAGTGTTCAAATACGTGCACATGAGTTTTTCAGCCCTGGTTCACCAGTTTGAATCCTCCCCAGGGATGAGGGGTTAGGGACATCTGTCTTATGCAGTTTGGGGAACCGAGAGCAGAAGTTTGAACTAGAGAAGGCTGGAAAATGCTACTTAGTTTCAGAAAAATTCAAATGCAATGAATCAGTTGTCTTTTTTTTTGACAGTCAGAAAAATGCCTTATATTTTAAAACCCTCCAATAACTTTCAGTGTTCCTCCTCCCTTGCTCTCCCTTCCCTCCACTGAGGAAATGGAAAGCAAGAAGGGGGATGGGGAAACATTAAAAATACTCAAAATGTGGATTAATTGTTGTGTTAAAAACAAAACCCCTGAAACACGTCGACCAAAACGAAAAATTTCAAGAAAACACTTTCATTCCTGCTGGAAAGCAATTTTGTGTTGAAAAGAAGTGAGCCAGCACTAGCTTTTACTGTATTTCTTCCACTCCTGCAAACTACCTCTTCAATCACCATTCCTTGTCCTATAGCATGATGGATGGGAGCAGAGCTTAGCCATGTCTCAATGCTAGCCTCTTGTATTTTCCTCCCTTTCATGCTCGGCAGGATGACTACCTTCTCAGGACAGCCTGCCCCGAATCAGCTGAAAGAACCAGACAACCCCCTTGAAAATTTCAAACCCACTTGGCAGCAAATCACACATGCTAATGGTATCTCTCTTGACAGACGTGTCAGACATCTTTCTCAGGGGTAAGATGATGCCATACATCTAGTGTTAAATATTCTCTTCACCATCCTCTCTCTTCGTCTTCTCTTCTGTCTGCCATCATATTTTCCATGCCTACGGAGATGAAGGCTGTAATTCAGGGAACAAGCTGTTTCTAACAAACCTCTCCAGAAGAAAATAGCAAAAACAAAATAGTCACAAGGACGTTTATTTCTGACTTTTCTTGCCAAAGTGCTCTTTCCACTGCTTTTCCTAATTTATCCTATATACTCTTGGATTGCATGTATTGTTCAACCCTGTAACACTTCTTGGAATATAGTTTTGTGTGGGAACTGCTTTAGAAAATGAATTCCTCCTGCATAGTACTTTCCCTTAACTACATTTGGGCATTTGGCCCTTTCCTGGATGTTAGTAATGGAACAAGATAGCTTTCGAAGCTTCTGCAACACATATCCTGAGTTTCTGGGGTCAAAGTGCTGTAAGCGAAGGCCACTGGCTAATAAATGAAACATACAGAACGCACTAAATTGGAATACTCCAAAGCATACTTACTGAAGGCCTGGATTCTGTTGAAGGTTTGTGGAAGCTCTGTGACAGCTGCAAGTCAACTAGGCGAGTGCCCAAAGTGCCAGGGAACAACAAACAAACCCACAGTCGTGGCTGGCTGCACTGAACGTGAAGAAGACGACACCCTGAGTGCAAGCCACATGACTCCCCATGTTGCAGACGTGAGGGCACTGGCACTGTGTGACCATGACAGCGCCTCTTTGCTATTGAAAGCAAGACACGTGAGGTCTACTGTTCAGAAACAACACGCGAGCCCTGAGGCGATGAGGCTGAATGCACTTAGCCTTCGGAAGGCCTCACCGCGAGCAGATATGGCAAGTGTCCACAAACCCTCAGAAAGTGGAAGGTCAGTCAGTAATAAATGGGACGGGGAAATGAGAAGAAATGGCCCTTCACCAGGAGTGAGGAACCTTTGGTGGGTCGGGGGCCGCTGACCCACAGAAATATCAGTCAGGGGCTACACACAAATAAGAAGCAAAAACAAACAAAAAAACCCAACAACAAAAAACCCCTCACCGATGTGGGCCCTGGCTGAGAAGGAGAAAGACCCTCCCCACATTCCTCTTGCATACCAGAGCCTACGGAGGCCCAGGCTAGTAGATTTTGTGTGCTCCAGCCCCACGGGACGATGGCGGGGAGTTGGGTTGCCAGCATGGGCTCCCCAATGCTGGGGGGGATCCCCAAACCTAAGGGGCTGGCTCCAGGCAAGCCAGGGCCTTACGTTCCCCACCCCTGCCCTAAATGTACACATTGAGGGTTCCACCTCCGAGCCTTTTCTCCCTAGTGTTATCCTATTGGGATATACGGGCTTCAGGATCCATCACAGGGAGCACCCAATGCAAGACAGCCTGTAGAATTCTCATACCTGGCTCTGGTCTGCAGCAGGGCTGTTTTCAATGGGATTTGCAGGTGCAAAGCACCTCTCCATCTCAGGCTCCATGTTCATACCCAGACACATCTAGAGAACCCCCAGTTCCTGCTGCGGTTTATTGCCAGCGCTTCCTTCTCCCTGGGTTACGTTGCTGGAGCCAGGGGGCTTGGTACTGCTGTAATTAGTTGGACTGCACCTTGGGGGAGAGCTCTGCTCTCAGAAGAGAGGAGAGGACTTTGCATAATTAAACAGCCCCTTTCAAAACTCTTTAATGCATTAAACTATTCCTTTTCATTGGCAGTGACAGCCTCCAGTGCCGTTACCTCACAGCCGTGGTTTTCAAACTTTTTTTTTCTCATGACTCAGTTGAAGAAAATTGTTGATGCCCACGACCCAACAGAATGTGACTGGAGTATGGGCTCCGGGGTGGGGCTGAGGAGGAGAGATTTGGAGAGTAGGAGGGGGCTCCAGCTTTGGGGGGGTGGGGGCAGGACTGGGGCAGGAGGGGTTTGCCTGGAGCAGTTCCCAGTCAGTTGTGCAGTGGGGGAGAGGGAGGGCTAAGCAGCTTCCTGCCTCTCCTGGCCCCGCGCAGACCATGCTGCCCCCAGAAGCAGCCGACAGCAGGTTCCCAGGCAATGGGAGATC
Organism: Rafetus swinhoei; assembly: GCA_019425775.1. NCBI lineage: Eukaryota > Metazoa > Chordata > Testudines > Trionychidae > Rafetus > Rafetus swinhoei. The sequence goes on along the minus strand of JAFJHL010000175.1, from coordinate 3,133,983 downwards.
AGAGCTAGAGCTCAGGGCAGGGGCAGTGCAAGGAGCCCTCTGAGCTCTCTCACGTACACACCTAGGAGGCGGGCCTGCTGCGACCGCTTCTGGGGAGCTGCAGCACGGGACAGGCAGGGAGCTACCTTAGCCCCCCCACTGTGCACCTGATCCCTCTGCAGCAGCGAGACTCGGTACTGGGTCACAACCCCTAGTTTGAAAACTACTGCCCTACAGTAACAGCTACCTCTTGTATTTCCTCAACACAGTGCCTATCCAATTAATGTACAATGGACTTTCTTAGGTTCGCTGAGTATGCAGGCAGCATCAGGCTTGGTACAAACAGCTTAGCCCAGCCTCCTCCATCAGCTTTGCTGCACGAAAGAGGATCTACCATTGTTATTTCGGAAGCCTGCTCCCCGTAAATAAAAAAAGGCCAGGAGAACCAACTAACTTTGTTTGCTCTGCTTGATAGAATTTTTCCGGCTCAATGAGGCATCCAGGCTGGTTATTTTTAAAGCAGGACAATTTAAGTGACTCAAAGGACAAGAGTCCATGTCCCCAAGAGATTAAGAAGCAGCCAGGCCTCCCGCAACACTTTGAAAAACATTTTGGTGAGAAGCAGCTCAGTCGACACATCTAATATTGTTGGTGGAGTTTTGTTGCCTTCCTTCCTGTTTGTTGTTACCACTTGTGGCATTTATGTGAAGACAGAAGCTTTGCTGCTAATGAGGTCTCTGCTGCATTTCCCCTCAAAGCCATCAGGCGAAATCTCCCTGCCACCAAGGCAGGCAGAAATCTGTCAAGAAAAATCGTTCTCTCCAGATTCTCAATTAGCCTTATAGGCTCAGCATGTCTGGATCGTTCATGTGTGCTCTGCAAAGAAATCCAAACCTTGGGAAGCTTAACGGACTTGAACCCACCCGCAAAAAATCTTCTCTGTTCTCCTCAGGTTCTTACACATCCCTTATCACTGGAGTATCTGTTGCATTATGTGACTAACACCTGCCACATCGAGTTTGTTCTTTCTCTCTTCCTCTCGCCAAAGGGGAGCTGTTTGGGGTTTCAGGATTTTTCAGGAGCTCATATAAAAAATATAAGCACATAAGAATGGCCATACTGGGTCAGAGCTTCCAGCCCAGTATCCTGTCTTCTGACAGTGGCTAGTGTCAGATGCTTCAGAGGGAATGAACAGAACAAGGCAATAAGTGATGGACTCATCCCCTGTCTTCTACTGCCAGCTTCTGGCAAATAGAATCTAGGAGACATATAGCTAATGGGATGGTGTCCCTGCCCATCCTGGCTAATAGTCATTGATGGACCTATCCTCATGAACTTACCTAGCTCTTTTTTGAACCCAGTTGTAGTTTTGGCCTTCACAGCACCCCTGGCAACAAGTGCCATGGGTTGACTTCATGGTGTGAAGAAATCTCAGAGAGCCAGTTCTGTTTGTGTGTAACTTAAAAAACAATAAGTGGTCCTGTGGCACCTTAGACTAACCAAACTATATAGAACCATGAGCTTTCATGGATATATATAACAGTAGAAGTACCTGTACATTGTAGGATATGGGCTAATGAGGCTAATTTAGTGGGCTGGATGTGTCCCATGCATAGCTTTTGATGTGGAAATGCAGATGTTTAAGGCAGGAGAAATTGGCTTTATAATGTGTCAACCAGTTAACGTCTTTGTTTAGGCCTAGGGAAATAGTGTCAGATTTGAAGATAAATTCCAGTTCCGCAGACTCTCTCTGTAATTGGCTAGTGAAATTCATAGAATAATAGAACTGGAAGGGACCTCAAGAGGTCATCGAGTCCAATCCCCTGCCCTCAGGGCAGGGCCAAGCACCGTCTAGATCATCCCTGCTAGATGTCTATCTAACTTGCTCTTAAATATCTCCAGCGATGGAGATTCCACAACCTCCCTAGGCAACTTATTCCAGTGTTTAACCACCCTGACAGTTAGGAAGTTTTTCCTAATGTCCAACATAAACCACCCTTGCTGCAATTTAAGCCCATTGCTTCTTGTCCTATCTTCAGAGGACAAGGAGAACAATTTTTCTCCCTCCTCCTTGTAACACCCTTTTAGATACTTGAAAACCCCTATCATGTCCCCTCTCAGTCTTCTCTTTTCCAAACTAACCAAGCCCAACTCTTTCAGTCTTCCTTCATAGGTCATGTTTTCTAGACCTTTCATCATTTTTGTTGCTCTTCTCTGGACCCTCTCCAATTTGAGATGTGGTGCCCAGCGCTGGACACAATACTCCAGCTGAGGCCTAATCAGCGCAGAGTGGAGCAGAAAAATGACTTCTCATGTCTTGTTCACAACATTCCTGTTAATGCATTCCAGAATCATATTTGCTTTTTTTGCAACAGTGTCACGCTGATATAGAAGCCACTGTTATCGCTTTTATAGAAGAATGGCTACTTTTAAATCCCTGACTGAGTGACCAGGCAGGGTAAAATGTTTGTATTTCCTTTTATTGGTCTTAAACCTACTGCGTACGAATCCCATTGGGTGATTCTTTGGTGCTGCTTCTACTCACGCTAACTGGCCTTCAGAGGACTTACTACTGATTTGCTCTGGAGGGTGCTTTAGAACATTGGAATCCTCAATCTTCTGCCCTGGAGAGACCACATCAGTTACGTGTACCTGCCCTATTCTTAGCACTGCGCCTATGCCAGCATGACTGCAGGCTGAACTCCTAAATGAGAGAGATGCTAATCCTGATCTGAGCGGGAGAGCCACTCTCGCGTCAAATCTTTTACATATTCCAGTTCTCAGACTCAAAGGCGTTTGTGACATTCACTCAAGAGCAGCGTTCTGTCAATGTCAGGAAGAAGTTCTGTGCTGAAAACATCACTCAGAAATAAACATTCCCTGCCACCCCCTCGAATTTACCAAATGAACCTTGTCAGAAATGATCAATTCATCTCCCACTGAGGCTGACCCAGTCTTTGCTTCACGCCAAAGGAGAGAATTTGACGACACTGCACAATGCATTAAGATTGCCAGATCTCCTGGTAATTAATTTGCTTGTAATAGAGTTTGGGGGAAGAGCAGTTTCTCTCTGAGGTGTTTAAACTGATGATGGGTATTTTTTTTGTCTCCTCGTTAAGGGAAAATTTTGTCTCAGTTTGTTTTTTCAAGGACACGTGTGTGGATTTTAATAAGCGCCTGCAAATATTTGCTCTTGCCATTTGAACTCTTCCCTCTGTCAGGCCAATACCTTCGGAGCAGCAACAACAGCTGGGAATTAGCATATGATCAAAGGAGGGTTGCATAGATGCTGTTGAATGCCTCCCCGTTTCTCAACTTTCTGAAATAACGCAGCTTCACCTAAAACTCAGATTAAGCCGGAGAACTCAAGTTTAATCTCACTCTTACCCTCCTAACTGTACATCTATTTGAATGTCACATTCAGCCTGATCTGACATGTTCACATTATTTCTGCCTTTATTACTGCTCATTAGATGACCCAAGTCTAAGTCACGCATTCAGCTGCATTTATCTCTGGTTTTAGGAGCCTGCAAATTGAAATTCTTTTCAGCCATACTGCAAAGGCTTGGGAAATTTGGAAGAGAATTTAACTCCATGCTCTGAATATTAATTTGGGAAAAGGGGAGGGGGATATCTGGTTGCTGACAGAGAGATTTTCTGTTTAATGAGTCAGATGTTTTGCTGTGGCTTATCTTCACTGGATGCGGCAGAGCGGTGTGTGTCCTAATTCTCAGGCAGGCTTTACAATCATTCCAACCTTGCTATAGTTTAGAACAGCCTCGGAGCTGCTCTAAAATGCTTCAGCTTATACCACTGACCTGAGAATAGCCAGACTGCAGTAGCATTCCAGCCGTGCCTACCCCTTTTTAAAGAGTTCATTAAACCAGGAGGAAAACACCTCAGGATCCAGGTTCTAAAATATATTTATGTTCCATAACACTTGTGCTTCCTGCAATAGATTGAAGTTCTTTTAAAGAATCTATAATAACTGATACACTCAAAATATTTACTATGCTGGTGACAGATGGAGGAACGAGAGAGAACCCAGTGCTTACTTAGCGCAGCAGGAATCTAGGAGATGCATTTATGGTGTTTCATGCAAACAAATATGACAGCTCTTATGTGCATGCACAGGGCTAGCTAGTGTGCACGGAGCTTTATTCTGCCCCTTCTTGCAAGGCTCATCAGATAACAGCAGCAGCAGCAGGAGCCCTGGTTCCCATTGAATCACTGGGCCCTGGGACAGGTGCCCTCTTTGCCTTTGCCCCTGTGGGTGGGCCTGATGCCTAATACACATCCTCAGTGAGACGCATTAGCGCACTGCTGGATTTATGGGTGCCTTCTGTTTATTATTCCTACTGTAATCAGAATGTGAGAATTACTCATGCTTGTGACTTGAGAAAACTTTACAAACCCAGCATTTCATCCAATGCCAAGGGGAATTAGAAATGCAGATCTATGGGGAAAAAATTATACGCCGTGTGTGTCAATACAGCAAACCTGATAAGAGCATCAATCAATCATGTGAGCATGAAGGTTAGCAGCCTCTTTACAGAACAGAGCAACAGCCAACAAAAAAAGGGAGGAAAATTTTTTTTAAAAAAGAATCCATGCAGAAATCTTCAACATGAATACTGAGGGCATGGAAATATTACCATGGCAACGTGGGTTATGGTTACGGCATGGACCTAGAACCTGGGAGATCTGCATTTAACTCCTGCTAGGGGTGTCTTGTATGACCAAGGGTGCGTCATTTGTTTTCACAGTAAATTCTTTAGGGTTGTAGCTGTCTCTCATGGAATGTACAGTGCCTAGCACAATGGGTCCCTTGTCTCAGTTAAGGCCTGTTGTGTTAGTTTCAGTAAAAATAAGTGAGCCCAGGGAGGCTGCTATAATAACATAGTATCGTGCAGTATTTGTCCAAAACAACATTTGCAAAGGCATATTTCTCTTGAAAGATGTTTTTAGTCACAAGTGATATTGTAAATGAAGGCAATAGGGGGATGTTTTCTTTTTCAAATTGGAAATTTGAATCTGTAATAGATGTTGCTATTTAGGGATGAGCTGGATTGCATTTTTAGTTGCCTAAAAGGTATTCCAATGACCTGTAAATTCACAGTGCTGAGAAATTAGTTGGATATGGTTTTTGTTTTCCTTTATGTTGTGTCTGAAGCTGAAGTCTCCACAGGCAGACGGGATGGACTGGGGATCTGTCCTCCAGTGAACCAAAGTTTAAATTTTCCATTCGCATGTAGCAGTGGAGACGCAAGATATTCTGTTATACAGTAGTGCTTTTTATATGGTCCTGTTCATTACCCGTTGAAATGTACCCTTCTGACTTGGGATTCTGAAGGAGAGGACTATTGGGGTGGAATTGTTCAACAGAGGGAATTTTGTGGTGCATTTTATAAGAGGATATTAGCTCTGGAAAAAGTGGGGGAATGACAGTGCTAGAGACAGAAATCCTACCAGCACAGAGAAGATGCAACCCAGAAGGCAGGATTGCATGCTCACAATACACACTTCTTTGCTTGTGAGAGAGGGTAGATGGACAGTGTAAGTCTGGCCCCGGTAGTGCAGGAGAACCTCACGAAGGGAGTTTTCCATCTACGACCCCACAGTATGCTTCAGTGCTCATCCAGAGCGCAGGATAGGAATTTCGTCAGCAATTTTCACATACATGTAAGGGATTTAGGCATCTAATTCTCAAATCCCATGGGAGTTGGGCACCTAAATCCTTCAGGAGGCTTTGAAAAGCCCAGACTTAGTCCTTCATCCCATTCTTACTGGCATCGATGCTTTCTTAATTGCTTTGGGCTTCTTTGTGTATCACAAACTCTATTCAAAATCAAATTATTTTCTGCAATTATTTCCGATGGCAAGTGAGATACTGGCGCCTAGGCATGTTTTTTAAATTTCTCCAACAGCTCAGTCTGGATTTTATTCATTTCCATTTATGTTTCCTTTATGTGTTTATAAAACTTGTGATTAATAATATATTGCGCTTTGTTCATTATTGCTGGGGAAATTCAACTCATTACAGCTCTTGGTGCAATGGCTGTCACTTGGACTTACCAACAGACACTTCAGTGCTTAATAGCGTTGCTTCATTCTCTCCTGTAAAAGACAAGGAGCTGCCTAGGTGCCACGAAAGCTAGTTAAACTAAAGTTGATTACTGAAATGTTGTCTCTGGAGCATTAAAAAATGCCAGTCAGCCCCTTTTTATCTTCCCATTCGCTGCTGGGAGCACGATTTAACATTCCCACTCCAACACAAGATTCAGCTGGACCTCTGCCGAGTCAGATACTTGAGTCTGAGGCCTGGGCTGCAACTAGAACGTGGGTCAACCTCGTTAGGCTGTTCTGGGGCATGAAAAAGGGCAAAGCCTGTGTGATGTCACTAGGCTGACCGAACCCCATTGGAAGCACAGCTACAGCAGCAGCAGAATTCTTCCATCGACCCAGCGACCGCCTCTCAGAAAGGCGGGTTTACTACAGCGATGGAAGAACCTCTGCCATCACTGTAGGAAGTGTTGACCCTACAACGCTACACCATGGGGGCGGAGCCTCAGAAGGGGTGGAGTCTCAGGCAGAAGGGGCAGGGCTAAGGAGCTATCCTTCCCCAACCAGCCCTCTGCCAAGCCCAGGCCTCTGACAGCAATTAAAAGGCCCAGGGCTCCAGCTACTGCTGGGTCCTTTTAAATCACCAGGCCCCAGAGCAACCGCTCGCTTTGTCCCTAGAGTTGCCATATGGTTTCAACAAAAATACCGGACCACTTGACATTCCATCACAATCGACATGACATCTGATTTAGAAAATACCGGACATTTCTATTGTCTCATTTCTATTTTCTCAATTTGTTTCCCGAACAGAAAGCTCAAATACTGGACTGTCCGGTTCAAAACCGGGCACCTGGCAACCCTATTTGTCCCCTCATTGGCGGCCCTGACTGAATGTAAATCTGTAAATGGAATCTGTCCCATCTTGAGGACTCTCCTTCTGCCCCAACACCCCTACAAATATCGTTCAGTTCTGTGGAGATCTGGAAGCCTATTTTCACTGCCTCTGCCTAAAGGAATATTTCCAGCACACCGATGTACAACACACTGACCTTGCTGATCCCTCTGAAGCTTATCTACTCATTGTCTCTTTTTTTCTTCCTCCCCTCCATTTCTTTCCTCCCCTCCCCCCCTTCCCTTATTTATTCTTGGATCTGGACTTCCAACACTCCAGTCATCTAAAGAAGTGGGCTGTGTCCACGGAAGCTCATGATACCATCTACATGTTTTGTTAGTCTATAAAGTGCTACCAGACCATTTGTTGTTTTTTAAGTTCTTCCTGTTACAGACTAACTTGGCTACCCCTCTGAAGCTTCTGAATGTAAATATTCTGCCTTAGTTGCACTATCCTCACATCCTACCAGGTGTAGGTGACCCCTGCCTGGCTCCTAGTGTGAAGTAAGGTCAAAGGTGGGGTGTAAAACACTTCTTCTCAGAATGGTAGCACTTGACACTCATTGTGACGAGTAAAGGTACGTGATTACAAATGGCTAAAGAAGTGCCCAGGGGACAAAAGGTGTGATTCTTCACTCACTCCTGCCAGTTCTACACCAGCATTACTCCACAGACTTCAGGAGAGATATTCCTGATTTACACCAGCGGACGCAAATGAAGATGCAGGCCGAGTTTCTATGGTAAAATGAGGTCCACACATGGAAAGGGTTTGAGAACCCATGCCCTAACCATTATGCCCGCTGGAATGCAGTGCGTGCATCAGTGAGACAGATGTCCTGGGCTCTTCTCCCACCTCGGTTAGATTGTTTCCCAAACTGTTCCTGTGATGCTCAGCTCCAGTACAGAGACACGACTGCATCCCCTCTGCTATATTACAGCCCCACCTGGGCACTGTGTGGCAACCTCTGGGGTTTGAAGCTTGCCCAGGGTGCCTCTTTGCTGAGCTATTTGTATTTCATTTGAGAATTCATCACAGGTGCTTTGATAGTAAAATTATCCCACTTGTTTTGTGTGAGCCTGGTTCTGTATCCATAACAACATTCATTCATCCCAAGGGGCACATACGCCTCTGCTACCTACAGCACTCGGGTCTTTTCATTAGTTCTTAGGGACAGATTTGGGTAGGTGAGCAGCTTGATTGTACATATGATTAAGTGTCACAGAGATTTTAGCAGGGGGGCTATAAGGAAGCAGCACTGGAACAGTGAAGTGATCTCAGCCATGGAGAACAATGATGACATTCACTTTCAGATTGATGGCCTCATTCCTCTCCAAGGACCTTGTATGAATATCAAGATTGGCCCATAGTCAACTGAATTGATTGACAAGTGGCAGGTAGATAGGTGATGAGTTCACGAATGGGCAGACACTAGCTTCTCCACGTGGTAACAGGAGTGGAAGCACAAGGCAGTAGAGTGGTGTGGTAAATGAGAATTTATACAACCTATAGATATCTTATTTGCTTCAACCCTCTGTATCATAAATGCCATAATAACTCTCCCTATAATAAATGCCATACATAGCAATTTAGAAGTTGCAAAGATGAGCCAGCAAAGGCTAGCCCCATGGTGGCTATAGCTGCTACTGCCATAGTGAACTAACCGCTTTCAACCAGCCAAATAGCCACTAGTGGCTAGTGTGTTGGACACCATGGGGCTAGGCTTTTGCTGTCTTGAGCTATAACCTTGTGTCCAACTTGGTGACTGCAGTGGAATTCTGAATAGCTCTATTTCCAGTCTGTAGATACTTGATGCTATCTTCCAGGTTGCACCACAACATAAAACCAATGCTTAGTTTACCCCAAGCCTTCTCAAATCTGGACCTGATACTGCTGCCACTGATCAAAATCCACATCAGATTCTCAGCAGTACCCTGATTTCAGAGATGCCGGATCAGAGCCTACATCACCAAACCATGGATGTGCTTGGAGGATGGGGATACATGTAAATATTCACCAAACTGCTGCACTCCAAAGTGTTTCAGATCTGAGCTAATCTGCCCATGTATCCATTGTGGCATTTATAAAGCAGTAGTATAGATATACAGAGAGTGGGGGGAGGTAATAAGTTTTATTGGCCAACTTCTGGTGAAAGAGACGAGCTTTTGAGTTTTCACTGAGCTGTTCTTCAGGTCTATGTAAGCTTGAAAGCTCATCTCTTTCACCAACAGAAGATGGTTCAATAAAAGATATTATCTCATTCACCTTGTCTTTCAAATATCCTGGAACCAACACAGCTTACAACACAGGAAATGTATAGAAATACAGTGAGGCTCTGCTGTATAAACTACTTAGCATTAAAATTTAAACCCAAAGAGATCTGCTTCTGTGAGTCTTTATAGCCACATGCAGTCCCACAGAAGTTAGATCACACTGCAAGACTGGGTCCCACATGAATTACTCTAGAGACTCCTACCAACCACATGATGGTTATCAGATGGGAATGGGTGTGTGTATGCATATTTATATATATTTCATGTTTACATTATCAGGGCCGACTATAGGCACCAGCAAAGCAAGCATGTGCTTGAGGCAGCACATTTCCAGGGGTGGCATTCCAGCCATACTTGTGTGTACTGTGCCTCCCCCGTTCTGCCCCCCATCCACAGTCACCTGCCAGCACCAGCCCCTTCCACATGCTCCCCCATGCAGGGAGGTCCCAGCGCCCAGGCAGGTGCCCCATAGCCCTGCCGCTTCACAGGCGGCGCTGCCTGAGTCTCTTTCTTGCGGGGCCGGGACCTGCGTGTGCCCCACTGCACGTGCTGATTGACCAGCCAGCACCACATCACAGACCCTGTGGGGCAAATAGGAGAGGGAGGGGCACGAGGCCCTGTGGGGGGTCGTGGTGCGTGGGCGTTCATTCGGAGGGGGTGGCCAGGGAGCCCCAGCCCCTCCGCCTCTCCCCACCTGGTCACCGTGCTTGGCCGCACAGGGCAGCAGCATCTCCCTGGCTCCCGAAGGGGAAACTGAGGCAGCAGGGAAGTGACTTGCCCCAGGCCAGCCGACGGCAGGGCCGGGGACAGAACCCAGGCATCCAGGCTCCAGCCTGGCGCTCTGGGACATTCGGGGCTGGTCTGGTCTCAGGCCGAGCTCTTATCCCCGTGGCGGGCTGTGCCAGGCCAGATCATGCGGCCCGGGCCAAGCACACTGAGCAGAACACCCCCTTCCTCTGCACCACAGGGCCTAAGCCGCTGCCGGAGCCGCCCCTGCTCCGGGTCTGGGTCTGGGTCGCTGCCAACAGAAACGAGGGGGGAGGGGCGGCCAAAAATTGTTTTGCTTGGTGCGGCAAAAAACCTAGAGCCGGGCCCTGTACATTATTATGTATTCATATTATGTTTTTTATCTACATAATATATAGATGTCCCCCTTGTGTTATTCAAATAGGTAAACGGAGAATTTTTGTAAGATTTTAAATCATATCATACACTGTCAAATCCATTTTAAATATAGATGCAATGCCCACAGTTAACATATGGCAGATGCATTTAATTTCTGCATAGCAGCTACGTATTGCTATCCCATAGGTCCAGAATGCCGACATTTGTGAGTTTGCTGGTCCTCTCTCCACCCTCTGAGATGCAAAATGGATACACGCCCCAGATGCTTTCCTGGGGCAGAGTAACAAAGCTTTCTTCTCCTACCCTCCACTGAGTCCCCAAAGCATGGGTTCCTGGCAGACAGCATGTCGTCGCAGAAGAAACCAATAGACTGTATTTGCACTGTGAGCTGCAGTGCTAGAGTGACCCAGCTGTAGTGTAGACAGGCCTGCTGACAGGGGGTGGGGGGCGAGGTGGAGGGGGGGCAAATGGGGAAGGGAACAACTGCCCAGTGACCTGGTGATTCAAAAGCACCTAGAGCCCTGGGCCCACCTCTCAGGTGTGAATTTAGTTTGACCTAAATTTTAAGTGTAGACTGGGCTTTAATCTCTAGGAGCTATAAGAAGCTGATTCTGCAGCCCTGGCTCTGGTAGAAGTTGGCAGGTCTTATTGTAGAATGCAATAAGTGTCATTTTTGTAGTGAATGGATCAATATATCACTAGTAAACCCCAGCAATTTCCAGCAGCTGCTGGTTATGGCCAGCCTTTCATTCTATATTCCATTCTATATTACGCACCGTAGCTTTTTAGTGTTTTAGTATTTTTTATGTTTTTAAAAACTTAGACATGGTAAGACTGCAAAGGGACCACATGGCCAAAAGGGTGAAGAACCCCTGATAAAGATAAACAAGAAGAATGGATTTTTTTTGTCATAGTGGAACCACGCTGGCGTGTAACAAAGGGCAGCAAAGCTGGGCCTTGTGGAGCAGAAGGCTGTGATTTCTCTCCTTGCTTTTCCCATAAAGTTCCCAATGGCCATGCCAGAGACACAGTCCCTGATTTTCCCATAAAGTTCCCAATGGCCATGCCAGAGACACAGGAACAACAGTTAAAGACCATGGATTTGTTACAATGTCATAGGGAACAATCCTTCCCAAGGGGGAAAATGATCTAGGTGACCTAGTCCTGTGTTTTTTATGTGTCTTTTATTCTTCCCTTAATGCTAGGCACTCCTATATCACTAGTGATACTAACAGTAAAGCAGTTTTACCATTAACGCAGTATGGCTATAAACCATGGATGGGCAAATATTGGGCCACCAGCTGGCTCCAGTTCACTGCCACCACTATATTTACCTCTGCAGGGGTGGGTAATTGCACTCCCATTGGCTGTGGATCACTGTTCCTGGCCAATGGGAGCTGCCGGAAGTGGTATCTCAGTCTGTGCTACTTCCCACAGCTCCCATTGGCTGGGAATGGCGATCCACAGCCAATGGGAGCTGCAATCTTCCATACCTAAAGAGGTGCAGATAAATAGAGCAGCATTGGCCTGCCAGGGGCTAACCCGGGCAAACCACCATCATTTTATTGCCCACTCCTGCTGTAAACTGTGCAGTCTGTCAGTGGAAGGTGCTGGGTATAACTGAGACTTACCTTTTGTGCTCTTCGCTTGTCAGCTCTCTGATTTTGATGATAAATTCGGCTGAAGTTGGAAACTATAACTGGGACAGGCAGAGCAATGACCAGCACCCCGCTCAGCGAGCAAATGGAGCCAAATATCTTCCCAGCAATCGTCTTGGGCACCATGTCGCCATAACTAGAGGGAAAGAAGACAAAAAGAGGGCCCTCTCCTTTAGATAAAGCCAGCGCTGCCAAGAGCCTGTGTAATTTCACTGAGCATGCAGATAAAGGTCAAGTGGGAGAGTAAAGTCTAATAACCAACAATAGCAACCTCTGGTCTCTTGGTGCATTTCATCCCACACAATCCTAATAGTACCACCACAGGAAAAGTATGGCTGGATAGTCAAAGAGAGGGTCTTGATAACAGCCAACCTCAGGCCTGGAAGAGGAGCCTTACCAAACATTTAGAATAGCTGCCTCTTGGTCTCAATGAATATATAGTCAGACACTGTAACTGGAGTTTTCAGAAGGACTGGTTCCTATTAGGTCCACAGCTAAAGAGAATGGCAGTGCCATGTCATGGCTTATGCATAAGATGATCATTTGCAGAGATCAGGAAGGTATTTCCCCACGATATGCAACATTATGCTTTCGGCCAGCTGCATTATGGTTTGCATTTGCTGTTCCTATGATTGTCTGAAGTACAGGCATTGGCCAGAGCTGGAGGTAGGATGCTGGACAGGATGACCAGTGATCTGAATCTGTGTAGCAAATCACATACAACAGAAGGACCTGATTTACCATCTTTTTTACATGGGTGTCATGCTACTGGTGTCCATGGAGTTACCCCTGATTTACCCTCTGGTAGGGCGGAAGAGAATCAGGCCTTTTGATCCTAACAAATGGCGGAAAAGCTAGGATTTTGAGCTCTTCAGAATAACTGGAACCCCAAGTTAGGTTTGCTGCTGGACCTGCCTTAGAAACTCAACCCTGAGTTTGTGTTTATTGGTGGATTCCCTAAGGTTGACAAGGGAACCTGAAGTAAACCTGGGTAGATTTATATATTTACCTAAAAACTCCGGTGACTAGATTCAGAAATGGCTGATGGATTTAAACCCCAAATGGAATCAGAAACTCCTGGGCTTTGCTTATTACCTGTCCTGAGGCATGTGCCAGTCCATCTGCCAATCTGACAGCTGGAGGTCATGGGATAGAAGGGGGCGTGCTTGGTGGAACACAGCTGTGACTTGCTATTCCAGTCCATTACACACAGTCTAGCCACACTAGTGCTTGAGGGACCTTCGTGAGCTTTCTTTCCTGGCTGAAAGGTACATAGGCCATTTGGCCCAATATCTTACATAAAAGATCATGACAGGCTCTTCTCTGGGCTACTGCCCTCCTTTGTCTTCAGCAAAAGGCTCTATTTCAGGCTGGGCAGGCCAAGGGACAGCAGCCTCCCACCTCTCTGTAGCATTTGCAGTTTTCTGAATTTTCTGTAATTGCCTTGCACGGCTGGCGGATGTTTAATTGAACCGTGCAGAAGCCTTTTTCTGGATTCACCTGCCGTCAGTGTGCTAAAGCCCCATGTGATGGCTTTAATCAATAAATCATTCTTTGTCTATTAACTTTTTAGACACTGCCTTATATAAGGATAGTTTAAAGGCTCTTGTTAAGCAATGACCCCTTCTGCCTCATTTGAGGCTGTCAAGATTCTTTTTTTTTCTTTTTCCCCTGCTGCCCCCGACACAGTAGAATTGCAAATTAATCATATGCCTCAAATATGACCTGCTGGATAGAAACAGCCCTTCTGTACATCTGCAGAAGGGATGAGAACTCTCTGGCGCATGCTTGGTGAATTCGGTTTAGTATGTTGTATGCCCCGATTGCAATCTGCTCTGTTACTCAGGGCTTCAAAGGAAATGCTATCAAAGGGTCAGACCAGCATCGTGTGTGGAGAGAGTGCTAGCTTAAGATAGGTTTACCTTCACTTGGACAAACACTAGAAATATCCCGCAAGGAGCAATCTTGCACCAGCTGCAGCAGGCTGGATTGGAATGAGACTTAATAGGTCTTCTTCAATGCTGACTCCTATATGCACCTACCCAGCTGAATTGTCTGGGCACAGAATGTTGGTGAATTCAGCCCTCTGCATTTGCATGGCACTTTCCACGCAAAGACAGAGAAGTTACTGGGATTTGGTGTCTTTCAATATAAAGTGATGCTGATAACTGAAAAAGTCTCAGGTACCTCAAGATGTTGCTCTTTTCCCTCTCTAACCTCTTTTTCTTCCTCTCCCATCCCATTCCCTTACCTTTCTGCTCTTCTAACTCCCTCTCTCCTCATTCTTCATTTATTTTGGAGGATATTTTCAGTAAAGTATCAGTTTAAAAGACAAAGAGAAAGAAAAAGGAGAAGCTGGGATTTTATTTGCTAACTCTGCATTGAAGTAAGTAAGAGCCAACAAAGCAGCAAAAAGAACTTGAACATTTCTATGCTGCTGATTGTTAAAGAAAATTTTAGCCATTCATTAAAAAGCCTGCATATCCATCCATTCTCATATCACTGTAATGCTTAACATGGTCTCTGTGACCTGCCGGATACGTACTCTGCAGAATGAGTAAATGTAACAACTGCAAGGTAACTTTTTTCTCAGGGACTATGACTGCTGTGTTCCTACTGACTACATGCATGTCTCTGAGAACTCAGACAAGGTCATGTGTTGTTGCAACAATGTTCAAACCCGCAGCTGCACTTCATTCATTCATTAATTCTGGAGGCAGCGCAGTACTATGATGTTGCAAGGAGAAACTCTTCCTGGAAACTGGTGGAGTTGCTCTATGATTTAAAGGACCCCCCCCCTGCGTTTAGTAAAAGTTTAGCATGCATACACACTAGCCAAGTGAGTATTTCATTACACAACATCCTCCCACAGCAACCAAGGGAGAAGTTCTCCTTTTGGATTGTTTTTCCTCTTGCTGTGCCAACCCCTCCAAAGTGAATTTAAGCAGCATCATTTGAAACAAATCATGCATCTCTGAGCTCACATATGGAGCTTCTGTCAAACATTCCTGGTCGGGGCAGGGTTTTAAAGCATATTTTAATGACAGAGCACTTGTAACGTCTACAGGCAAGACTAAAGCAAGGCAAGACATTTTGCATCTGGTATAATTTCTGCGTCTCTGGGGAAGTGGAAAAGAAGGACTTGGCTTGCAGTTATGAAATGCTTACCCTCTCCCAAAGGAAAGCCATTGGTGAACCAGTGTCTACACATTAGGTTATGCTGCAGCAGGTGCTTTGCATATCACAAGATTGCAGAATGCTGTAAGGAAGCGAGTGTGGTTTTGAAGCACTGAGGGAGAGCATACTAACTGAGGCACTGCTGAAATAAAAATGTGGGTTTGGTACCCAGGCCATGGATACTGCCCTTGGCTCCACTAACTCTTCAGAAAACAAGTACAGGTTGAGTCTCTCTAGTCCAGCATCCTCGGGACCTGACCAGTGCCAAATCAGAGCATCTGCTGAACCCCGGGAGGTCAATATTGTCTAGCAGCATTACCAACACTTCCACTGCATGCTGGGCTCTTAGAAGACATTTTGGTGTAGCTTAGAGCTAAATCACAGCACAGAACTCGGAGAGCCAGGACTGGTGGCTGCAAACAAACTTTATAGGACTGCGGAAAACCTGGACACACCCATGATCTGTGAACATCCCCTTAACTCAAATCATGTGGGACCACAGATGTTGCTGGACCAGAGAGTGCTGGACTAGAGTGGTTCAGCTTGTAACTGTATGAACTTCAGTACGATTGTCTTTTGATTTTGTATGGTTCAGTCCAGAATACAGAGAAGAAAACTTGTTTCGGGTTATGCCAGTGATTTATAAACCTTCATTTCCCAGACGGATTTGCAATGCAGATGACCTCATGTTTTTGAGAGCTGGCATTTGTTAAAGCAGCTGCAGCTACCAAAAAGGAAAAAAAAATCACATAAAAATCCCTAAACCCTCTTATTTTTTCACACGTCACAATCAATTTACTATCAACAATGCAGTTGTTTGTTTATTGGGCATTACCAGAGGGCCATAAATGTATCGTTTTCATATGCAGAACATTCACTGCTGCTCCCTTATTCTTCAGGGTAGAGAACAATGAATAAATACTCGTCAGCCCCATTCTGAATGGCAAAGCCACATGCTTATTTCTAGATAGCAGGTGACGTGGGTTAATTTGTGGGTTATCGAGGGAGTTGCAAAAGATATTGCAACAGATGATTGTCTTGTTGCTTCTTGGGAAACAAGGGAAGTGAGATGGGGTCTCCTGTGATAATTCGTTCATAGAATTATAGAACTGGAAGGGACCTCGAGAAGTCATCGAGTCCAGTCCCCAGCCCTCATGGCTGGACCAAGCACCATCTATCATCCCTGACAGGTGTCTGTCTGACCTGCTCTTAAAAATTGATGGAGATTCTGCAACTTCCGTAGGAAGTTTGTTCCAGTGATTAACCACCCTGACAGGCAGGAAATTTTTGCTAATGTCCAACCTAATCCTCCCTTGCTGCAGTTTAAGCCCATTGCTTCTTGTTCTATCCTCAGAGGTTAAGAGAATAATTTTTCTCTCTCTGTGTAACAGCCTTTTGGGTACTCGAAAGCTGTTGTCATGTCCCCTCTAGTGGCCTGTCTGGCCTTGACCGTTAAGATGTTGGGCTGTAACTTGAAAAGCATGCTGGCCTTGTCTCTCTTTAAGGCAGCCGTGCAATCTCCCGGCCCACTAGCCCACCGTGGCTGTTTCGGGTTTTACCAAAGTCCCAGCAGAACGGAAAGGTTCCAAGTTTTGATTTCAGTAGCTTTTCTGGCATGCTAGTCAGTCTGTCAGGAATGCGAACCTGGTGCCAGAGCATTTTTGCATGTGTCTTTCAGGCCTGCTGACAGGGGAGTAAAGGTGGCAATTGCCCCGGGGCCTAGCAATGCACAACGGCATGGAGCGCCTGGCCACCCCGGCTTCTACTGCCATAGCCCTAGGTGCTATAAAATGCTGCTGGAGCACTGTGCGGTGTGTGCCAGGCAGCACTGAGGGCTGCCTTGCCCCAGCCCCACCCCTTCTGCCTGAGGCCCCGCCCCTTCTGTGAGCATGAAGCAAGACCCTCCTCCCTTTGCCCAGCGGCCTAGCCATGCTGTCAGCCCCCACTGGTCTCTTTCCATGCTTAGCTGCAAAGCTGTGCCTTGAACTAGGGGTGCAAAAGCAAGGGGGAACTGGGGAATATGTCCTGACTTTGGGCACAGCTCCAAGCATAAACTGAGCAGCAAACCTAGGATGCAGATTCTCAGGGCACTCAGATAAAACACTTTTCTTTGGTATGGAGGTTGGAGAGGGAGGTGATGGGCTTTGGACCAGACCCTTAAGATCAGCACTCCCTGTAAGCTGAGCACTTGTGCAGCCTCTGAGAAGAGATTCAGATACTGCCCAGATGATTAGCACAGCACCCACAGCTCAGATGTGTTTCTACTGGTGGTGCACATTTGCACATACCTTGGTGCACATAAAAATTATTCTGCACATGGATGGTAAAAATCTTACAGGGATGGAAAAGATTAGTGGGAACATTGCTTAAGACTACAGTTGCTGCTACTCCACTCCCAGCATGTGAGTCTAGTGCAATATTAATTGCTACAGTGACAACTTGTTTTCTTCCCCATGAGGTGCTAATGGCCTTGTGGCATATTTATAACTGAGATGCCAAATAATCAAAAAATATTGTTTTCCAATGAGCATTAATTGGGCATTTTAAACCCAAACCTTCCCTTTTTTTCTGATGAGAGTCAGAGAACCTCAGCCAACCCCATTAATTTGTTTGCTAAAAGGGGAAAAGACTTCTGCAGAAAGTACATTTTAGGTAATTCTTCAATAACCTCACCAGGATAGCAAGATGATAAAAGAGTTAGGTTATGATGAATGGCCAGAGGGCCTTAAGAAGAACTTGGAATGTACAGAGCAAGCAACACCAGTCTGTGGATTCACCTTGGCCATATAAAGCACTCCTGTCACAGAGAGGTAGGCTGCCCTTAGATTTAAGGCCCTGGACTCTAGCTCAGAATACCTCTGTTAAATTTTTGGCTCTGTTGTAGACTTCTTTCTGTGACCTTGAGTAAATAGTGTAATCTCTCTGTGCCTCAGTTCTCTGCCTCTGAAATAGCAATGAATAACCCCCTTTGTCTGCTTGGTGCTTTTCGATGAGAAGGTCTTTAGAGAAGTGAGTGTCTCTTATTATGTGCCAACCCAGCACTCAGTATCATGGGGCTTCAAGGTGCTTTTGTGAAGCAAATAATAATGACAGTGGGACAGAAGTCTGTAGTTAATACAGCCCTGCAAATGGCTCCAGGCATATCCAGAGAGCTGAGCTGCAAATTGGCTGCATTAGATGTAAAGCATGTCTAAACATATGTACTGTTTAATGGCTAGACTGTTTTCAATGGTTACACTTGCTAGAATTCATGCTGTTCCACTTACTCACTTCATTACATTAGGCACCTCTGATGTAGGCCAAAAAATGGCCTGTATTTGTGTATGTGGGGATATATAGCCCTGCTGGATTACTCAGTAGGGTGCAAATAGAGTCTTGCCTTCCTCCTTGCCGAGGTCTGAAAAAAATGTTACTGAGGCCTTCCCTGTTGTAGCTACCGTGGGTGTTTGGGTTGCTTTTGATGGAATAGTGCTTTGCTGAAACATCTAGCATTGGCATAAGTAACTGAAAATTGATTCCACAGTAAATCAGTTAAGGTTGAAAATATGAAAGCTATTTTTTTGGCTAAGTTGGCGGGTATCGAAAACTGCTCTTTGCTACAGAATTCTTTACTCTGCGATGTTGCTCAGGCCAGGTCTACACTAAAGGCGAAGATCAAATCAAAATACGCAACTCCAGCTGTGT
The DNA here is from genome assembly GCA_019425775.1 of Rafetus swinhoei. NCBI lineage: Eukaryota > Metazoa > Chordata > Testudines > Trionychidae > Rafetus > Rafetus swinhoei. The sequence continues at coordinate 3,115,135 of JAFJHL010000175.1, read as the reverse complement.
TAATTATGTAGCTGGAGTTGACATATCTTGATTTGAGTTTCCCCATCATCCCCACAGTGGGAGGCCAATGGGAGCAGGAGCATGAGTACTGGTGCTGATGGTGGTGCCATCTGAGTTTGATTTAGCGGGTCTTTACTAGACCTGCTAAATCAAACTCTGGAAGCTCAATCGTGGCACGGTCAATCTTCCCTGGAGTGAAGACATGGCCTCAGTTTACTTCAGCGGTACTGCTATCCATCTCCATAGTATTCAGGTGCCCTCCATGTAAAAAGAATAGAAATAATAAAGTCCTTAGTAGGTTCTATGGAACTTCTGGTGTTTCTCCCTTTTGGGGATGTTCTCTGTTCGGCAATAGGTGGGGAATTTTTTAAAATTTTATTAACACCCTCATTTGTGTTTGCTTGGATGTTTATTGGGCAAAAAGGAGTGTTGTGAGCATGATTCTTAGGATGGTAAAGCTCTTCCAAAGAGGAAGGTTTTGCAGTGGTTGCTAAAGATGGTCAGAATCTGGAGTTACCTGGTCACCTCTGAAAGTTTTTTTCCACCGCCAGATCCCCTCAACAAAGAAGGCATTGTCTCCGGCTCTCAGATGCTGCATCCAAAGCTTGGGGCTGCACAACTCCCAGGGGAGTGCAGCTGTTGTGCTGGCTCACAGACTGAAATCTGATCTTCAGTGTAGCAGGGCGTGAGCCACTAATTGCTGTGAAAATTAGAACTAAATCCTGAAACTGATGCTGGAAACCGACCGGGAGCCAGGAGAAGGGCTTGAGCATGTGCCAGATGTGCTTGCGATGACCTCGACCAAAGACAGTTGGGCAGCTGCATCTTGCCATTTCTGGAACCCGTGAATCGGTCCACTTCAGACACAGTGAGTTACATTAGCACAGGCTGGCAGCCAAGGAGGCGGGGATCCCTTGGTCCAGGGCCTCATCCCGGTGAAGTTTCCTGGCCAGCTGGAGGAAAAGCAAAGCAGCTTGGGAGACTGATGATACCTGCTCAGCTACAATGCGTGAGGAACCACATATGACTCCAAGATGTCCCACCACTCTGATGACTGGGAGCTGTGCCAGAGGTAAAGACATCTCTGTGAGGATGTCAAAGCGTTTCCCTTTTCTGACTTGCATCAATTCAGTCTTGCCTGGGCTCTTCTGGAGCCAGATGCTCTTGCAGGCATACAGTAGTGGTACGGGTGATTGCATCCAATGTTCCCTCAAATTTTTTCCATCCATGTGTGGAATAATTTTTTTTCTGTGCACCCAGGCATGTGCCTGATATGCACCCCCAGCAGGAACTCCTGCTACTGGCTGTGAGCATGCGGGCACTCGAATCAGCTGGGGGGCATTTGAATCACTCCTGGGTTGCTGCCCAAGAGCTCAGCTTACAGGGAACACTAGTAGCATCCATTGAGAATGAGGTATGTGATTGTGTGTCATTGTCATGCTATGGGCAGTTGAGCATGTGGCATTCTGTTACTCACAGTGGTCTCAAGTCGGTATAGACATGACCCCATCTCACCAGCTATTTGCTGCTTAATACCTGAGCTCACTTCTTTATATTGATTTGAACACTGATTTAACAGGAGAGGTAGCTGCGTCCCACAGTAGCAAAGTAGGAGGTGAACAAGTCTAATTCCTGTACCATCAGTCATGGGCGTGTCTCTCTTCTAGACCAAGTTGCTTGAAGACTTCAGAGTTCTAGGATGTCAGGATTGTAATCTTAGAGGAATGGACTGGACAAAGCAATGGAGCATGGAGTGTACGGAGCAATTCTACACTTTCTAGGAAGATGCACCTGCAAGCAGGTCCTTTCTGTCCCTTTGGGCCTTATTTTGGTATCTTAAAGACCAATCACAGCTAGTCCCTTCCACTCCTCTTCATCCTCCACTCACATGGCAAGAAAATAACTCCTTACAAGTCAGAGTGTGTATGCAGAACACCCAAAACTCCAAAGAAAGCAGCACACACATCAGAGCTGTTAGTAATTTTAAAAGGTACAAAAACAATCCACCAGTCAGAAAAGCAAATGTCTCATATACCGAAGAGCCACAAAAGAGATACGTGTCTTTACCTGCTTTCAGTTTGCAACAGAAGCAGGAGACCCAGACCTGGAGAGGCTCAGATCCCAGAATATCCCAGATATCCATCACAGCTTCATTCTTTGGCTACGTCTACACTGTACGATTATTTCGGAATAAGCTATTCCAGAAGAAATACTCTGAAATAGCTTATTTCAAAATAACGGGCTAGCTGTGTGGACGCTCGCATCGTTATTTTGGAATAACAGACGTTATTCCAAAATAATGCTGCTGTGTAGATGAAATAATGCCGCTGTAAGTGATAACAGGGGTTGTATGCCATTCATCCTTCTTAGCAACTATCAGGCGTGGCCGTTTTAATATGCTGTTGTTTTACCCCCATTTCACTAAGACATTGTTACCAGATAGAGGTCACTGCCTTGGAATTTTGGTTTCAATGGTGAAGCTGTCTGGACACCCCTTGAACTCCTGCAGCTGGAGGCAGCAATAAATAAGGTGCTGAACAGCTCATCAAATGACTCAGTCTAAAAATAGCTCTCCCGGCAGCGTCCTCTGATGATCATCTCTCTCTGCACAACACGCACAGACTCTAAAAATAGAGGATTGTAATCAAAAAGCTGAAGACCCTTAACTACAGAGTAGAGACATTAGCAGGTGCACCAGTAATGAAGCCACTACAAAGGCAAAGAGAAGATTTTGATGAGGTTGCTCTTTTCCATTCTACTCGCTTGCCGTTTTCTGTCACAGGACATATTCTCAGCTGATGTAAAACCCATTTGGTATCGGTGGAACCAGGCTCAGTTAATATCATATGGAGATCTGTCACAACAGGATCTGTCTCATCATCTTCCCACCCCTCAGCAATGGGGTATAATTTTGCTCCTCTTTCTCCCCGTTTCTCCCCTTCACCCTACTTGAATCTTCATAGATCATCTCCTTGAAAAACGGTCACCTTGCCATCCATTCATTTCACTGTGTGTTGGTTTCTTAAGCCCTTCTTAGAAGACCAAATGGCTCTAAGAGCTAACTTCAATTACTAGCTATGAATACCCTGAATGAAAAAATATTCACGTAATGCAACCTCCTGCTGTCTCCGCCGGTTTCTTTATATTCAAGTCTCTCAAATACCAATGTCCTATTTCAACCTCCTGATATGTTAAATCGCTTACAATGCTTTTCTTTAGCGGCACTAAATTAAATGACAGATACATTATATAGACTGAAGAACACAGCCAACCATTCTTCTAAGCGAGGAAGCCCAGGGTTAGCTGACATAAAGGACTAAATTGAAGAATCGAGTGTTATGAAGAATATTTTTTTTCTTTTGCAAAATGAAAGGCACTTTTTTTTCTACACGGCTGTTTTTAATCCTGGAGTTTTCGGTTTTAGAAATGATTTCCCAGCTGTTAAGTTTCAATGGAAGTCTGTGATTCTACCTTCCCAACTTTAAATTGCTAAAAGTTTTGGCACATATCAGACAGATAGCAAATAGCATAAGCCATTGAACCACCCATAATACAAACCTAACCCCTAACTAAAGGGAGCTAAGAGTAGCATAACCTTGTTTGCTTATGACGAGCTTAGCTTGTCCAGGAAACAAAAAGTGACATATGGACCAAATGTGTGAAATTAAAGTAATGACTCTGTGGGAATGAAAATCTTTTTAAAAAAGAGAAAATGATAGTTATGTTGATGACACTCATAAATATTAAGAACAATTAATGGCATCAAAAGAAGGACCGTAGTTGAGAATATCACCAAAGCCGTAACAGATGTGACTACCAACAGTAGCACTACCTTCATAAGTTGATTAGTCACTGTAGACATTTAAAATGATGACCTACTTTTGGGGGGGGAGGGAAGAGGCAAGAAATTGAGCTTTAATATCATAAACTAATGAATTTATGTTAGGATTTAGAAACAATTAAAACTTTAAAATCTAAGTTCAAGCTCCATTAGCTATTCTTATTGTACAATTAATTCTCATTCATTTCCTTCAGGTGCAGAAGAAATAAGAAATGGAATTTCGCCCTTCCTTTGCCATCATGCCTGGAACATCGAAAGCTAATTAGGGTATTGTCTGCTCAAAATCCACCCTCTTTCACAGAGGTGAAGTCACATGTTCTCTGGGCTGCTTGAAGCCATTCCATCAAAGAAATAGCTGCACATGTCATGAGAAAAATTAAAGACAAAGCCATTTTCTTTCCGTTTCCCCCCTGCACTTAAAAATAGGTTTTTAACCAGCAGCAGCCCATGTTCTGTTCAATTAAAATAACTTGGATAACAGTTTACAGACCAGTTATTTGTTAGCTGGGTATAAACACTGGAGAGTTCATGATTAAGAAACCATGGATTTAAAAAATGAGGATGAGCATGTTAATGTGGGATGCAACGAGCACATCACCTTAACTCTAGGGACGTATATTTAGAAGTGCATTAACCATTTTGCTAGCGTTCCATTCAAGGGCAGTCTGCTCCAAAGCCTACTGACACTAATGGGAGGTTTTTAATGAATGACAATGGGCATTATCTCAGGCTAATAGGCTTGGTTTTAATTGAATGCTTTGATGGGTATGTGTATGCAGTAGCTCAGCCTTTTGCATGGGATGAATAGAAGGGTTTTTCCTAGGGTTGGCATGGCAATCTATTGTTGCTTAGCACTAGGCGCTGGTCTATACTAGGGAGTTATTTCAAAATAATTCTCTTTATTTCGAAATAGCAAGCGGAGCGTCCACACCACCAAGCCCATTATTTGGATATAACAGGCTGGTTGTTTCAAAATAATAACTCCTGCTTTCCACGAGGAATAACTCTAGGGTTCACCAAATGAAATTAATAGGCAGCAGGTTTAAAACAAACAAAAAAGAAGTTTTTCTTCACTCAACGCACAGTCAACCTGTGGAACTCCTTGCCAGAGGATGTTGCGAAGACTAGGACTTTAACAGGATTCAAAAAAGAACTAGATAAATTCATGGAGGTTAGGTACATCAATGGCTATTAGCCAGGATGGGTAGGAATGATGTCCCTAGCCTCTGTTTGTCTGGAAATGGGTGACAGGAGAAGGATCATATGAGGATTACCTGTTGTGTTCACTCCCTCTGGGGCATCTGACTTTGGCCACTGTCGGCAGACAGGATACTGAGCTAGATGGACATTTGGTCTGACCTAGTATGGCCGCTCTCATGTTCTTATGTTCTTAATGCTTATTTCAAAATAGTTATTTCAAAATAGCGGCAGTGTGGTTGCACCGCTGCTGCTATTTCAAAATACCTACTTCCCAGAGTAATTGGAAGTAATTACTCCCCAGTGCTTCCTGGGGCTCTAAGTCAAGGTAGTGCATCCACATTAAGGGAGCCTGCCTCAGATTAATATCAAGGCTTCCCTGTAATGTGGAAAATAGATTATTTCAAAATAATTTCCTAGTGTAGACATGCCCTTAGAGACCTCTGTCAGGTTGTGCTAGATGCTGGACAAATATATGGTAATCAGCAGCCCCTGCCCCAAGGAGCTTACCACCCTGCTCTTTATATCTTCCAGGAACAGTACAATTATTAACTACCGAATCCTTACAACAGTCAAGGAAAAGTCCTACACAGTGGAATAAAAATGATAACTTAGAAAAGTGTTTTCATTAGACCATTCTACAACATTTAACAGTAAGCCACGTCTCTGATATTGAGGTCTGTAGGATGAGTCAGAAAACCCAAAGAAAGGGAATTCTATGGGATCCATTGATTGCACTATAAGACCCCCTGGTGAACACAGGGTCGGATTAAGACATGCTATGTCAAGTTTAACAGGCCTCACATCATTACTAAAAAAATGTGTAGTATTTTAACAGAAAGGACAATGAAAATAGAAATAATAAAGTTTCATATTTGCATATATACCAGTACTTAGGCGAGGATGCAACTAAAAACTAGTAATTTTTTTGTAGTGAGAGGCCCTCAGGTAATCTGAGGCCCTAAACGGTAAATTACTTAACTTGTGCATAAATCTGGCATGGGGTAAACAGATATGGAATGACAGCTTCTGATAGCTTTGCTCAGAGTAAATACTCTCTTATTCCAAAGCTGCTGGCAATAGGGTCCCTTGGAGAGTACTGCACCTCAATGTGTGGCCCAGAGAGAGTTTAATGGATTTACTGAAGGTTGCATCGCAAACCAATGTCAACAGCGACATTAGAACTCAGAAATGTCTGGTTCCTAGTCCCACAAGATAACCAGGAAGCCTCAATTGGAGTATTGTGTCCAGCTCTGGGTGCTGCATTTCAGGAAAGATGTGGAGAAATTGTAGAGGGTCCAGAGAAAAGGAACAAACATGATTAAAGGGCTAGAAAACATGAGCTAGGAGGGAAGACTGAAAGAATTGGGCTTGTTTAGTTTTGAAAAGAGAAGACTGAGAGGGGACATGATAGCAGTTTTCAAGTACCTAAAAGGGTGTTACAAGGAGAAGGGAGAAAAATTGTTCTCCTTGACCTCTGGTGATAGGACAAGAAGCAATGGGCTTAAATTGCAGCAAAGGAGGTTTAGGTTGCACATTAGGAAAAACTTCTAATCGTGTTAATGTCAGGGTGGTTAAACACTGGAATAAATTGCCGAAGGAGGTTGTGGAATCTCCATCACTGGAGATATTTAAGAGCAGGTTAGACAGACACCTGTCAGGGATGATCTAGATGGTTCTTGGTCCTGCCATGAGGGCAAGGGACTGGACTTGATGCTCTCTTGAGGTCCCTTCCAGTTCTAGTGTTCTATGCTTTTATGTTGCATCTGTCAGGTACATTAAAAAAGTGGTAAAGCATTTCCTACCCTCTGATGCAAAACCTCATGGTTTTCAAACAGAACATATGAAGGGTTTAACACTTCCAATGGATGACTGAAACACATAAACTGTGATACTTCAAATGAGCTAGCATGAGTGCTTTAGATTGGCATTAAGCACTGGAATAAATTGCCGAGGGAGGTTGTGGAATCTCCATCACTGGAGATATTTAAAAGCAGGTTAGACAGACACCTGCCAGGGATGATCTAGATGGTGGTTGATCCTGCCATGAGTGCAGAGGACTGGATTTGATGATCTCTCAAGGTCCCTTCCAGTTCTAATATTCTATGATTCTATGACTGGCATTAACAGCTCTCTGAGAGTTTCTGTATCTATCTAGGCCCTTGCTGTGTATTGTAGAATCAAGAGAATATCTCCACCACTTCCTTTAATTGCAGCTTTCAAGACAATAAGGATAGGAGAATAACGTACCATACAATGGAATATGATTTTGCAAACTTCTTGCATGAACAAGACAGAATAGCTAAAGTATGGAATTAGCAGGTAGCTTCCCAAGTGCTAAAGGTCCTTTTTTATATTACTTTTTGTTGTCAATGACCATGCAATGTTTTGACCTGAATGAAGAAAAAAGGAGCTCGAAAAATCAGCCAGAATGATTCAGCTGCATTTGCACAACCCACGTATATTGAACATGACAGCTTTGAGGAGCTAATGTCCTTCCATTTAACAGGGCCAATTCCATGCAATCATGTTAATGTCTCTTTGAACCTCCAGTGAAATAATGTCCATGTCACTTCTAATCGCAGGCCAAAAACAATGGCAAATCATTCTTGTTGCCTCCCCTGTGAGTGAACTGGCTATTAAAAGCTACAACATTTTTTCCAGGTCTTTTGTTTAGGGTGTTCATTAAAGATCCCCCTTCTAAGCTAAACTCTCTTTCTTGACTTAAGCAGAGAGTTTGGTCCTTTACTTGCCAATTTCTAGTTTCTCTAATTCCACAAGTATAGGGCCTGTGTCCTGGGGATCCTACCTCTAGCTGGGAAGGTCTGACCATGGTTCCTACTTAAGAGCACAGCCAGATCTTGCTTACACATCACTTCTCCTCCCTGGCCCCTGCTCATCCCAACTTATCCTTTGTTCACTTTCATGCTCCAGCCTGCTACATAGTCAAGAGGGGCTGTGGGGCTGGCAGTGGAGAGCTGCATGGCTGAAGCTCATTCCAAATCTTTGTGCAAACAAAGCTTTATATGCCATTGATCATAGTTACGTAAGCTGGGAAGCCAGAGGGGGCTTTGGAGCTATCAAGGCAATGCATTCTAGTGGAATGAACGTGGAGTTAGGGATTAGGAAGACTTGATTTCTAACCCGGGATCCGTTATTGATTGGCTCTGTGGCCTAGAACAAGATATTTTTAGTCTCTGACTCCATTTCACCTTCCGTAAAATGCCCCTCATAATGTTTATGCAACTTGGAGAGGTTTGGGAGGGGGCAGTTATTCGGTTAAGTGTTTATGGTGTTTTTAAAATGTCGGATGGGATTTTCAAAACTACTCAATGGGAGCAGAGTTAGGCTGAAAATGTGCACTTTTAAATATCCCTTTGTAAAGCATCATCATGGGCGTTCGGTGCAGCTAGGGCTGGGGGATGCAGGCCCCCAGCCCCACTTACAGCCCTGCCCCCTCTGATGAGGCCCCACCGCACCCACAGGGAGGGGAGGAAGTGGGGCAGTATGCCCCCCCCACCACAGGAGGGGAAGAGAAGGGAGGAGGCAAGCATGTGTGTCCCAGATTTCCCAGCTGCCCGAGTACCAGGGAGGGAGGAGGCCACGTGGTTCTAGCCTCCCCGGCCCCCGGAGCACCGGGGAGGGCAGGCCCTGGGGGCAGCAACACTCCACCCCACAACACCTGCAGCAGGCACTCTGGGGTGGAGTCTGGGCGGGGCCACACCTGATGGTTTGGGAAGGCAAAGCCTCCCTCCCCAGGCTACCCGACGCCCAGGAGCATCATATAAATACAGAGCAAAACGGACACAGATCAGACACCAAGACCAGTCACATTAAAAAACCAGTAGGAGAGCAGTTCAGCCCCTCTGGGCACTCAGTAACAGCTGAAAGTTGCCACGCTTGAGCAAAACACCCTCAAAAACCAGACTGTCGCATGAAAGGGCAGAGCTGGAATTCACTTGCAAATTGAACACGGTCACTCTGGGTCGGAGTAGAGATGGGAAGGGACTGACTTACTGCAGAAAGTCATCTCCCCCCTTGGGTCTTCTCACCTTCTCCTCCACTGTTGGGAGTGGGCCACAGACACCCTGGTTGAATTGTCCTCATTAGTAACTCTAACTCAGGAACCAATCCCTGCAACAAGCCTCAGTGCCAACTCTACCCACATATCTACACCAGCGACACCATCACAGGATCTAACCAGATCAGCCGCACCATCACGGGTTCATTCACCTGCACATCTACCAATGTAATATAGGCCATCCTGTGCCAGCAATGCCCCTCGGCTATATTCAACGGCCAAACTGGACAGTCCCTACGTAAAAGAATAAATGGACACAAATTAGATATTAGGAATGGTAATATAACAAACCTGTAGGACATGGGTTCCCAAACTGGGGGGTGTGCACCCTTGGGGGAGCATGAGGCAACCCAGCTCCCTCCTGTCTCCCATTAATCCCCTCCCAAGCTGCTATTTCGGCTATCTGGACACACAGTAGCAGATTTAAAGGTAGCCATCCTGCAGCAAAAATACTTCAAGACCAGACTTCAAAGAGAAACCGCTGAGCTACAGTTCATCTGCAAGATTGACACCATCACCTTAGGATTAAACAAAGACTGTGAATGGCTAACCAACTACAAAAGCAGTTTCTCCTCTCTTGGTGTTCACACCTCCACATCAGCTGCTAGAAGTGGGCCTCATCCTCCCTGACTGAATTAACCTCGTTATCTCTAGCCTTATTCTGGCCTGCATATTTATACCTGCCTCTGGAAATTTCCACTACATGCATCTGACAAAGTGGGTCTTTGCCCATGAAAGCTTATGCTCCAATACATCTGTTAGTCTATAAGGTGCCATGGGACTCCTCATTATCATTATCACTGCAGGTCAAATGCCCAGCCTTTCAGGGCCAGCTTGACTCAAGTGGCACAAAACCTCAGATTCCTAAGGACACAGATTTGGGGTAATTGGATGCGGGTGGGGTTTGGGTCTCCTTTTAAAATATATTGATCCTAAAAAGAATGAGATGCGCCAATGAATGCCCCAGCAATTCAACATCCAGCGTGCATTACAAGCAAAGGAATCAACAACAGGCTGTCGAGTGACAAAGCTAAACCGCAAATCAACCATGGCAGGAGACGTACAGAGCCCATTTCATGCAAGAATTCTTTTCACATTAAATATACTTATTTTCTGCCTTGTTCTGAGCTGTGTAGCTCCTTGAGTGTGAAGCCAACTTTGGAAATGTTTGGCTTGGTTTTGAAGTTGTGGGGTTTTTTTCCCCCGGCATGTCTTATTTTTAATATTTGCATGGAGGCTGTTACCCTTATTTGATATTCCTTTGAAATATCAGGCAATCTGACAGGAGGATGAGAAGTCATAAATGCAGGCACAACAGATAAACTTTGATGCCTGTCATGAAAATTGGTCATGTGATTCTTTGGGAAGGTATGGTCAGCAATTCATTAACAGTGATTTTCCAGGTAATTATGCTATTTAAGTTTCATTCATTTTTATAATTTGCACTGTGAAAGGAATTGGATTACTAACCCTAGAGACTGAATTCATTTGCATCACAGGTGCAAAGTGGGCATAATGCAGAACTCCTCAAACTTTATCTCCTCGGCTTCTTGTCCGTGACCTAGGTGAATCAACTATAGGAATAAGAAGATAGTACAATCTTCATGATCCATTCAATCCTCTTTGTTATCACCTTAGTGTAACACAAAAGATTGAGATTGTGTAGTTTGGAGAAGAGAGGAAAACGAGGAGACTACCTAAAATGAGTAGCATAAAGGAAGGCGGAGAAGTCAGGTGCTGCTAATTGCCAACTCACATAATAATAAGTGAACTGCATTAAACTGAGAAACAGGACATTTAAAACAAACAAACAAAAAAAGGAAATATTTGTACCCCATTTGCAATTAGCCTGGGGAACTCATGGCCACAATGCATCACTGAGAAGAAGAGCTTATTATGGATTTTTAAAAAGGACGTGCTTTACATGAATACTGAGAACATTCATATTTACATTAGACAGTTGTAAAAGACCGATAATCCTTTGGAAGGGATTTAAATCTTCATTTTCTGGGCATAGGCCTGACCTGTAGCTGGTAGAATTAGGAAGAGACTTCCCTTATGGGCAGGTTATTCCATAATGACTCACAGCAGGGTTCTTACACCTTCCACTAAGCAGCCAGAACTAATCCTGGTCAGAGACCAGATAGTGGAGTAGATAGACCCTGGGACTGACTTCACTGGGCAATCCCTATGTTTCCACATGGAAAGTAGCCCAAATAAAGGCTAACTTTCATGCCTCTCTTAACAACGAATACCATGGAGTGTTGCTATTATGCAGAATGCCAGCATGAGCTGGTGAAATAAAATGAGAAATGTGTATGCAAAGAGAGTAAGTTATTTAATACACTGAGGTACCATCGGAATATTTAATGTATGCATACAGTGGCTCCGCATCTTTTTCATGGATCAGCTCAGCTTCTTGGCCTAGAGGCTATTAAGGACAGATGGTCTCAGTTTGAGTAACATTCAGGCCTTGAGCTGCAGTGGCAACTAAAAATGTAATTTCACTGGTGAGGAAAGTAGGTCAGGAAGCTAAAGCACCTGGCCCTAAACTAATCCCAATGTTCTCTATGGCCATTCATTAAAAGGAGCAGCAGAAGTATTATTAGAGAAAAGGGACTAGGATGAGAGTTCAAGGAAATCCCTCTCCCTGCAATGAAAAATGTCCATTTGCAAAGCCATTGCAGAGACAGGGTGGTCTACCACATGTAGTGTTTCTTCCCGTAGTCCTGCTGCCAGCATGAGGATACAGCGGGAAAATGGTTCTTCAGATGAACATTATGTCACATTCTATTTCCATTGAAAGAACAGAGAGAAGAACCTCTTTGTTCACACTTTATTAATAGCTGTATTTCCCACCCTTCTGCTATCCCATCCACCTTGACTCAGGAAATTACAATTTCATCACCTTTCGTAATTGTAACTTGGCCCACACTGCAGATTGCCAGTCAATTATTTCCTTACTCTTTACATTGTTAAAAAAAGTGTATCTCCAACTGGAAAATGAGCTTCCATTCCTACCACCATGCAGGTGTCAAAGGAAATGGGGAAGTGGTTCAGGGAACAAAGGCCCTGATTCACTTAAGCACATGTCTAACCGTAAGCACATACTTAATTCCTGTTGATTTCAAAGTTAAGGACATACTTACTTAAATGTTTTGCTGAAATGGGGCTAAAATAAATACTATCTATTAACACTTGCAAATCTAACCTAATATAAAGAAGTTAAAGTTACAAAAACAAAACAAAACGACTCAAAAACCATACAGGTAGTAGAAAATCTGTTATTTCATCTCTGCCAGCTAATGTATTTTTTCAAGATACAATCGGAAAACTCTCCCTTGATGCTGGGTGCAGAAATCTTTGCATGGACCATAGGATATCAGAAATACCATAGCAAGTAACAAAAGAGCGGCTTGAAAATTGAACCCCCCCATCACTTTTTATAAACCATTAGTCACATGTCATGCACAGTTCATAGGTTAATGACAGTAACTGTTTGCTATAATGTATTAAACCGGAGGTGGGCAATAAAATGACAGTGGTTCAATAGGGTTAGCCTGTGGTGGGCCATTGCCTCTATATTTACCTGCACATTGCTGTTCCCAGAAAGAAAGAAAGAAAGAAAGAAAGCCACTTCCTGCGGCTCCCATTGTCTGGATATGGTGATCCGTGGCCAACAGGAGCTGCAATCACCCGTACCTGCAGAGGTGCAGGTAAATATAGCAGTGACAGCCCACCGGGAGCTAACCTTGGCAGACCAGATCCGGCTAGTGGGCCAGTATTTGCCCACCCCTGTACTAAACTCAGTAAAGATAAATAGGCATTTTGTTAAGGAACATTTTTCCTCAATAGTAGCTAATGCAGCATTACCTAGTTATTCAAAAAAGGGGGAAAACTAAAGTATTATTGATTTAATAATTATTCAGAAAAAAGTTTGATTACAGTGTACTGTCAATATAAGAAATGTTAAATTGAGTTTTTCACAAGATAATGCCAATCTTAATCTCCCCAGCATCTCCTTATTCTGAATGTGATATTCATTTTTTTTTCTGAGAGCAAATTCAGTTCCCTTTTTCCTCATGCCCCAAGCAGCCAAACTGTCATCAGCAGTATTGATCTCCAAAGATCTGTTTTGGTGATAACAGATGAAGCAGAAAGGGTTTTGTTAGATGTTTTGTAGGCCAGGCTGAATTTGCAACATTTCTGGTTAAAGTTCATCTTGTTCCAGTTTCCTAATGGAGTCAATTTTGATTTGAAAGTCGCTAAGGAAAATGAATAGGGGACACCAAAGGTGTCATATTAACTGTCCTTTTCCCGAGCAGAATGAGATTGTAAAAAGGAAGCGCTTCAATGGAATCAAGGACTAGAATGTGATGAGGTAGTTTTGTATCCCCGCACATGCCTCTGCACTGAGAGAATTTCAAGTGACAAGCACTGTACATTTCATCTGGCCCTGCTTTCAGCCCCTTCAGCATTATTGATCAGACACCTGAAAGACAAAGTGCATCATGCAGCAAGTTGCAAGATGGTGATGAATTTAAGGAGCTACGAAGAGGAATATATTTCCTATCTTTCAATTTTGAAAACCAGAAGCCTCAATTTTCCTTGCTAGGAAGGTACATTTTCCATTTGAGGCTGCAAGCTCATTTCACAACAAAGGGATCTCTTGGGCTTGATGTTTAAAATAAAGAAAGGAAAGAGGCCATGCTTCTCAAACTGTAAGCAATGGGGGGAGCGGGTTAGGAAGCAGTGATTTAGTCATAAATACGCTTTAGTATAAAACATGCTTTCCACCATAAAATAATCCCTTTGTACCTGCTTAGAAATCTCTAATTTGTCATCTGTGTGTTTGGCACTGTGTTATCTGAGGACTAGGGGCACATGCGAGTGGGAGACCAGATTTTAGTGCCTGTGCCCATGATGTACTTTCACAGCTTTTTCTTTTCTTTCTTTCTTTCTTTCTTTCTTTCTTTCTTTCTTTCTTTCTTTCTTTCTTTCCAAAATCTGCCTCTTACTGTGCCTCCAGATAGTGAGGGATTTTTTTTTCTGAAGGTGACAGCGTGATGTTATTTTCAAGGACTCCTGTTTTCTCTTAATTGAAGCTTTTCACCCTGAAACTGGCAGTAATCTCTTCCTTGGTCAATATTTAATTTAATTTAAATTCTAGTGCAGGTCATAGGAGTTAAATCCATTTATAAGAATTTGGCCTTGCCATGGCACAGGGCAGTTGTCATCTGCTGGTTCTCTTTGGTCTTCAAACCATGCAGCTGTTGCATACTTATTAAGTTGTAATGCAGCACCTTGCTTTGATCTTTTTTTTTTAATTTCAATTAATCTTAGAGGTACTGCTGTTCCCACACAGACTGGCGAGGAGAAGTTTGCAATGTCAATTACAATGTTCAGAGGTGCTTTCCTGAACAGCCTGTGATTATAGCATGCTTAAAGAAATCATTTCACAAGCATTTCCTAATTTCATTACAATTTAACGTTATCGTAATTTCACCAGTATGTCATTCTTTTAAATTTGTCTGCAAACTCACTGAGCCTGATTTTACCCTTTACAAAAAATTTCAGCTAGGAGATCAGAGTAATTAATATGAACTTCCATTTTGGGAGTAGCCTTCCTCCCTCCATTATTGTTTTTTCTCAGTGAGTGTTAGTTTTTTATGTATACCTTTCTTCTTGATTCCAGGTGATGCGTGTCAGCAACATATTAAAAAGTATCGGAGGGGTAGCCATGTTAGTCTGTAACTTTAAAAACGAGCAGTTTGGCGGCACCGTAGAGACTAACAAAAATATATAGAATCATGAGCTTTCGTGGGCAAAACCCACTTCATCAGATGAGTTGAAGTGGAAAACATACTTGGCATTCAGAGTATCCAGAACCCAAAGCATATTGCCGTAGCTGAGAAAATGTATTGTTATTTTAAGAAAACAGACCAGCTGATCTATCGATTGAGCTGTCTATCTAGGATTTAATAAGGGCACCTGACACTTTGCTATCTGAATAACTGAATAATATGTCCTGCTCCAAAGAGTCAATATATTATTTAGAAACAGAAAAGAAACAAATGTGTCAAATGAAAGGGATTATTTATATCTGGGGTGCACACGCTAGAGGACTTTTAGATGACTCAATCTTCTATTAATTCTGGTAGAGTTGTCAGATAATACAGAGTGAAAAAACTCTCTCAAAGTAGCTGATAGTGGAATTCATTTCTTTGTAGCCATTGATACTATATATAGAAGAAATCTCTGCAGAAAATGTAAAGGCTGAAGGAGACAGTAGATGTGTTTATCAGTTAATCTGTTCAGCTAAGATCGGGCTGAAGGCTCCATGACCTCGGTCTTAAATTCTTAATTATGGTGTCAGTTAATAGTAGATGCTGCTCTTTTACCCATATTTTTTTCCTTTCTGTTTTATTTTAATCAGCTTGCAGTTTCCATGCTGAGCCAAGCCACCATCCCAATGATGCACGCACTGTGCATTTTAATGAGCTGCTCACACTGATTATATGAATCCTAGAAATATTTACAGAGTAAAACATTATCTCCCATCCTGTAGCATTTATTAAAAACAACAACAACAACACTTTTCAAAAGCCTCAGACTTTGGAAATCTTGAGTTTAGGAAGTTGCAGAAGAGTTAAAGGAGTGAGTTGGGGGGAAAGGAGGTGCAGTGTAATGGCATGTTTCCTTGTAGGTATTATGTATAAGTATTGATTAGAAAACAATAGGCACAGATTACACAATATGTAATCTGTGCCTATGTGGTAAGGGAGTATAAATTGGCCCCTTAAGCCCTTGCACCAGCTATCCATTGTAGAACAGCGGGGAGTGTGGTTGCTATACTATTTCCAAGCATGTGGGTGAGCAAGCATGGGCAGGAAACAAGAGTAGAGATTCTCTTTTCCTCTTGTTTCAGGCCTTGTTTCAGTATACTTATGCAACTCCAGCTACGTTAACTATGTCACTGAAGCTGACATACTTTAATTTGACCGTCTCCACATTGGGAGGTTGAGGGGAGCAAATGCTCCCCTCGGCTTCCCTTACTCCTCACAAATCAAGGAGTACTGGTATCGATGGGATTGCTCTCTGCATTTGATTTAGTGGGTCTTTACTAGACCTGCTAAATTGAACTCCAGAAGATTGATCGCCACAGTGTCGAGCTTCCCGATAGCGAAGATGGGACTCAGAGTAGAAGTAATTTGTAGCGGGTATTAAGGATTAAGCATCGGGTGCTTCCCCCTCCTGGAGCCTGGATCACAATCTCCTTCCTGATCTGCTCCTGGACAAGCAAAGCTCCACGCTGCTTCCTACAAGGAACTTATGACAAAAGCAATGTTGGCCCCTCCTGTATAAATTGTTATGCTATTTAGAAATGAATTTAGAAATGAACAGATTGGTGCTTTTTCAATTAAATTCCCTTTTTGCTGATGAAACTAAAGCTATGGAAATAGAGACCATTGCCCTGCCTTTTCCTGCAGGCTGGGCCAGCCCACGAGCTGCCAGAAGCTGGGTCCGGGTGTCAGTCGGTGGCATTCTTTCCCACCAGGATGCCTTGAACCCAGGCCCCTTACACAATAGTAAGGGTTGCCATGCTGCCAGAGGTTCTACCATGTGAACAAGTCGTTAAAAAAAAAAGGGCACTCAAATTGCCTTGGCACATTTTACAAGTCCTGGACGGTAGGCCCTAAAACTACAAAGAGCACCAGTGAGTGAGGAGAACTGCCCACAGGCATAAAGATAAGCATTTGTGTACATCTCTATAGGCCAGTGGCCTTTGTAAGCAGGCTCCAAATTCTTAAATCATTCCTCACTGGAACCTCTGCTATATTTCTCTGCTTCTTCTTTGAACATTACACAGAACTGCTGTGTACTATGAAACGGTTGCCGTGGTTTTCTTCGTTGCACTTTCCTGTTGGGTAAAGTGACACACACACACATAACTATGTGCTATTTTACATATATAGTTGAAACAGTTGTAATCAAAGTTCACTCTTCTCACAACAGCTTTTGGCCTGTTTTGTTAGGGGAGTGAAGTTTTTATTAAAACGTTTTTAATGTTTATGATCTATCTGAATGGATTGGATGTGTTCTTTGTGTTTAAGCACTTAAGCCTTTTTGGAGAGGCCCTTTCTTTGTAATAATAAATCAAAATATTTTTAATTTAAAATATACTGTTCTATAGATTCGCTGAGCATGTTATAGTCCCTGCTGTAAAGTTCTCATTCTATGATCTAATGATTATGAACAAATAATAAAGTATGGAGTGTATTTGGTGAGTATTTGAGTAGGAGACATCATGTAAATGAAGGAGCAATTTTAAATATAAGTAGAATCATGTGTGTTCAGCACTTAACTTCTTAAGTTTCTCTATCTGTAAAATGTGGATCACAGTAAATTCACTTATAATGGCGTTTAAAGAGACTTAGGGCTTTATGGGATAACATGGGGTGTTACTGTGCAGTGAATCTGGGTGCAAACCTACAGCATACTGGCTTGCTACACATTAGCATCCCATGGGGACACTGCCACAGAACACTGAAGTCCCAGAGCGCGCTTTGGTCAATACTACTCATAAAGAGCCGCCGTCAGAGCACACTACAGGACTTTTTAGTGCACCGTAAGAGTGACCACATGGGACATCAGCATGCAGTGAACTACAGGTTGAACCTCTCTAGTCGGGCACCCTGGGGACCTGACCGGTGCTGAACCCGAGAATTTGCTGAACCGTGGGAGGTCAATATTGTCTAGCAGCATCCCCAACACTTCCACTGCTTGCTGGGCTCTTAGAAGACATTTAGGGATAAATTAGAGCTAAATCACAGCACTGAACACTGAGAGCCAGGACTGGTGGCTGTAAACAAAGGGACTGCAGGGAAACTTGGCCTCACCCATGATAAGTGGACATCGGGCTAAATAAAATCATGCCGGACCATGGAGGTTGCCAGATTAGGGAGTGCCGGACTAGAGCGGTTCAATCAGTAGTGCGGTGTAGATTCACAGCTTTGCCTGCTGCACAGTGATGTCCTATGTAGACAAGCCCTATGGGCCTTATTTGAAACCCATTAATATCAATTGAAAGACACCCACTAACTTCAATGAGCATTGAACGAGAGAAGCTAATTCATTAATGTCTGTACAGTCCTATCGTTAGCCAGATCTGCCCATCTGCCACTTCAAAGAAGGCAGCAAAGGAATGACAGTGAGCACATTGCAGGGTGCACTCCTAAGTCTAGAGAGATGTTTTCCAGGGCTGTGCATTCATGTGCCGAAGACAAACGAGAGAGAGAATACTAATAACGACTTGGAAAGCAAACAGGAAATGCAAGAGCAAAATGGGGTCTTGAAGGATGACCCTAGCGGGCTCAGGATATTATGGAGATAGAAAAGATGTTTAACCAGTGTTCCTTGTTTCCCTTCAGTTTAATCACACACAACACTGCAAGCCTCATAAAAAGAGAATAGTGGAGGTGAAAAACAACACTCATTTCTAGATCACAAACCCTACAGCTGTAGAGGTGCTGGCAGGGAAAAGGCGAAGAGTATGATTGCATTGCTGTCTGCTCCATAGCTTCACAACCCAAGCAAAGAAGGGTTAGGGTAATGGGATCATTAGGCTGTCTGCAAGGGTATCTCAGAACGGATGTGAGCACTGGCCTATGGATTTCAGGCTGCAAACATAGGGCATGATTCTCTCCTCATGCCAACTTCACTCCACTGGAACTCAGCCAGTGTAAATGAGAGGAGATCCAGAGATCCTGGGCCCTAAACTTTGCTAATTGCCACTCAGCCTTAGGAGATAAATACTGGGACTGGCATGGATCATGTCTGGGGAGAAAACTGTAACTCCCTAAGCCTGTTAAGTGTAACAAGCACCAGACGGCGAGAACAAGTTGAACAGAATCTTCTTTGCAAGAAGGCCTTGTGGCACTCTGGAAATCCAGCACATGGGCTGGGTGTTGGAAGAGGGCATGGTGCTATGGTTTTCTTCTCTCCTCCTATGAAAGGCTCTTAGAAGAGATTCTGACCTGACCCAGGTTGGATTTTATCCCACACCCCTCTTACATCTTTTCTTTTTTAGACTGGAAGCTTTTGGGGGCAGACTTCCTTTTTTATGTCTGAGCACAGACTGGTCCAATCTTGGTTGACACAACTGTAATTTAAATATTCATTAATCCCAACAAGGAAGAAGTAGGTGGGTTGTGTATGCATAAAGGGGCTTAGACACATCACTGCTGAGATGTATATGGATTTGTGCCAATAAACTTGACTTTAACATGCTGCTTATTAGGATGGCAGTGAGCAAAAGGAATGTAGACATAGGATGAGACTGTGTTGCTTACTGCCTAAAGATGCAAATAGTCATCTAGTGGGATTTTCAAAAGCACTTAGGCAAGTTGGGCATTGAAATCCCATTAGACATCCAAGGCAAAGAGGCAGAACTACTTTGTAACATCGGCCTGGTCTACACTATACCCTCCCCTTGGTCTAATCTACCCCACTTCAGCTACATAAACAGCGTAGCTGAACTTGACATACTTACCGCGCTGTCTTCTATGCAGTAAGGTTGACGCGGGCTGCTCTCCCATCAGCTCCGGCTATTCTTCTCATCCTTGTGGAGTACCGGAGTTGACAGGAGAGCACTCAGAGGTTGATTTATCGCGTCTTAGTAGATGTGATAAATCGACCATGGGTGGATCGATAGCTGCAGCGTTGCTCCACCATCTAGTAAAGACAAGCCCTGAGATACAACCCTGGAAATGATTCCTGAGAGATGATGGAGCTGAAATAGCTGCTCCAGCCAGATACAGTAAACATAATGAGACAATTGGCTGCACCTCACATCCACATCCAGTAATTGTCATGATAAAACATATGCAGTTAAACTGGCCAGAGTCTGTGTGTTCTTCCTATAATGTCCCACACAATTCCTTGGTGTGAACTTGTCTTATTCTGCCTCCTCTTCTATGTTTAACAATCTGCCCCCTTCCTTTTTTATGGTCTTTCCAGGCTCAGGAGTGCTGCTGCTTAAATGAATATTAATGACTAATTAGCTAACAGATGCAAAACTGCACCCTAGGAAGACAGTAGCAGAACCATTATCCTAGCCCATCAATCATATTCTCACCTACTCCTGGAATGCACATTACACCTGTGTCTAGTTAGCAATACACTTTAGTACAGTGCAGGCTCCTTCAACGGTCCTTGCTCTGTAACTTTGTTTTTTCTGTTTTCCTTCCTACAAATAAACGCTGATTTCAAGAAGCCCCCAAATAAGGCATAACTACTATTCCTCCTCCCCCCCTTGCCCCATTCCATGATGTCCCTGAGAAGTTTTATTCTAGTGATGGGAAGGACATAACGGAGAAGAACAGAACGTTGAGACACTGTGGTCCTGTGGCTTAGGCACTGACCAGCCCATCTCAGCTCTGCTACCAGTCTGCCATATGATCTTGGCCACTCACTTCACCAGTCTGTTTCTTCTCCCAGCCATGTGTCTGTCTTATTTACTTTTAAGCCTTGTCCACACTAGCACTGTTTTAGTGACAAAATCATGAAAGTGTTTTCTCTGCAATGTGACTTTTTTTCCAGGAAAAACACCCAGTTTTGGCGCCAAAAAACATCCAGAGACATTTTTCTTTTCCCCTCCCTTTATTGTTGACAAAGAGACAGTGTGGACTCTGCTGTTTGTTTTGTTCAGAGAACTGGCTTCTGCCAGTATCCCACAATGCCTGCCCTGGTGGCTCTGCTCAGTGTTCTGTGATCTCTGCTGCCCGGCAGGCCTGCGCCCTTCCCCTTTCAAAGCTCCGAGAAGTGTCTGACAGCTGAGTGAGCTGCTCTGTTTGGGGATGAAGTGAAGAGCAAATCATTGGAATGTTCCTGTTCTTTCCGGCTCGGGACACAATGGCAGGCAGGCGGCTGCTGCAGGGGGAGGGCCAGAGAGTTGATTGTGCTGCTTTGACATTCCCCAGCACAGAGAGCTCACAGAGCTACCCATGATGCTGCTCCCAAAGCTGAGGAGGTTGTGGGAGAACTCAGAGAGAATCCCAAGAAGTGCAGGGACCAGCTGTACCTTGCCACAACACTGTAATGTGGGACGCTTACTTCAGAGCAGCGACTGACGCTTACTAGGTGTTTGTACTCAGCTGAATACAACAGAGCCCTTGTCTGGATTTGGGGTTCTAGGTATTACTTTAGTAATAAGAGACTCTATTTAACATTCCTTTGTTTTCCACAGTGCATCATATTTTGCGTAATGCAATCTCCAAGTGAAGTTTCTACCATTGAAGTTATTGTGAGCTGGATAGAAGGTGCTATATTAATATAAAATATCACTACTGTGGGTACACTGCCACAGTACATTGAAGTACACTGAAGTACATTGAAGTCCCAGAGTGCGCTTTGGTCAATACTACTTAGAAAGTGCTGCAGTCAAAGCACATTTACAAGTCTTTTTAGTGCACCGTAGGAGTGACCACATGGGACATCAGCATGCAGCAAACTACAGGTTGATCCTCTCTAGTCCGGCACTCTGGGGACCTGACTGGTGCTGAACCAGAGAATTTGCTGAACCGTGGGAGGTCAATATTGTCTAGCAGCATCACCAACACTTCCACTGCTTGCTGGGCTCTTAGAAGGCATTTAGGGGTAAATTAGAGCTAAATCACAACACTGAACACTGAGAGCCAGGACTGCTGGCTGCAAACAGACTTTATGGGACCATGGGAAACTTGGCCACATCCATGCTAAGTGGACATCTGGCTAACTAAAATCATGCCAGACCAGAGAGTACCGGACAATAGAGGTTCAACCTGTATTAATAATATTAACAGACCAGACAATATCAAATTCCTTTAACAATGCTATCTTATGGTAATAAAAACCCTTGGGATGTGGACTCCTTTCTACACATCTGTTTAGTAACAGGACAGTAAAAGGTTGTCACAAAAGGAGATGAAAATGAATAGCTTTTTCTTCCTCGAACCACCTTTTCATCTTCTGTCAATCTAAGGCTTGTCAGAAAGCTGGTGAGTTTCAAATGGAACTCTTCAGTGGAATAATATATTCTCTTAAGTTCACTAACACTAACAAATCAGAGCAAGATTCTTTAGCTCTCTTCCTGTATTGTCTCTTCAAAGGGAGACTGATGCTATGAAACAGTCTAAATGATTCCTCCTTTTGATTTTTTTTTTTTTTTTTTTTGAGAAAGGCCACCAGAAAGGACACTATAGCTCGGCAAAGGATCTATCATTTGAATACTATACGTCCCACAAATGTATATGAAGTACAGTGCAGTTTTCAAAGCAATTCATGGATCAAGCTGCAGCTGTAACTGACAACTATCAGCAGGGCTGGCCTTACCCTGAGACAAACTGAGGTGGCCACCTCAGGTACCAGACTGTGGGGGGGCACCACTAGGACCCAGAGAATTGATACCTTTCAAAGTTTTGGCCCAAGCAAGGGGGTATCGGGATGTCATTTGAGCTCCCTGCCTCAGGTGCCAAAATGTTGTGGGCTTGCCCTGACTATCAGAGGAGATTATGCAAATCCAGAGTCTAGGGACATCCTACAAAACTTTCTTCTTTGAAGAAGCTTTTCCACCATACAAATGCCTCTCCCAACACTGTCACCCCTTCTGCCATGAAACCCCAACACTACCCCCTTTTCTCTCCTGAAATCCCAAACCAAAATGAGAGGAAATGAGTAAAATCCAAATAAAAATAATAAAACAAAACCCATGAAATCCCCTAGGGACTTTGTTATTGCTACTGATTTTATGCCATAGTGACCACTGAATTCCATAGCTCTTTACAAAGTCACACACACGCTCTCTCTCTCTCTCTCTCTTTCTCTCCTGGCTACGTCTATACTACAATCCTCTTCTGCAAGAAGAAATGCAAATGAGAACGCAATATATGCAAATGAGCGCTCCATTTGCATATCCTCTAGCGAAAGAGGATCGTAGTATAGACGTAGCTTCTAGAGAAAATACTTTCCCCCTCATTGAAATGTAGTGTGATGAAATGCAGCAACTATTAGGATGATGTGTGGTAGCCATAAGCTTCAGGATTACCAGCCGGCTGGAGGCTATAAACAACCTCGCTCCCTCATTCATCCTTTTCCCTACCCCTCTTTGTGTTGTCATTTTAACTCCTGCAATATGTGATGTTCTTCTAGGGCATGGGCTCTACCCTTTTCTTTATTGTCCAATGCTTTGTACTTTGGTGTCTCTATGTAAATAACTATATTGATAACTGACAGGACATTTCTCTGAGTCAGAGAATATGTTCACCTGAAGGCTCATTGGGTTTCTAAATATACACAATATGAGAGTGAAAGTGCTGAAAATGTTTTGCTTGCACCTTTTGTTAACGGCAAATGCTTTTTTTGACTTAACAAACATTGTCACAAGGAAATTTCCCTTTCCAGCAACATTTTTTAGGCATTTTATTTAAAAAAAAAAATCCCCAATCTCCCAAACCAGACAATTTGCAGTTTCTTATAAAAAAGAAACCCATTTCTTTGGGGAAGGGGCTTTTCAGTTGTCAAAACACACACGGAAAAGTGGTGGGTGGGCATGTTTTTAGGTTTTAACAAAAATCCCTTCCCCAAAATGCTGAAAATAACTGGTGTTGGTTGTTTGTTTTCTTTGGATTTTTTTATGAGAAACAAAATACATTTTCTGGCAAGATCTTCAGAAGCCAGCGCAATGAGGCCCCCTGATCTTTTTATTGCCTCTAGGCACTACTGTAATAAAAAGAAATAATAAGAACAATTTTATTATCCTTGTATTAGCCAGTATTTATGTGTCAAAGTGGGATGAGCAATATGTTGTTTTCTGCTGAGCATATTAATTTCCAGTCTTGGTGCCTATAGAGACTTTTATGCAACTAAGTAAATAAAAAGAAGAAGAAGAAAAAAATCCGTGAATGATTTAACAAAAGAAGGAATTGTCTGTTCACTTTCCCCTCTGCCAGCTACCATGCATCTCACCAGTCACAGAACATGAATAACAAATAAGCAGGAGCAGCAGGTAAAATATTTATGGTGAATAGGACTGTAATTGAGATCCAGAAGTGAAAGCAACAAAGAAGAAGGTCTTTCTGAACAATTGCTTGCTGTCAAATAAAAAAAAAAAATAACTGTATGCTGATAGCCTATGGGTGTCTCTTTATGGTTACAGTGCTCAGAAGCTGGAAACTAGAGGGTAGCCTCGCTTGAAGAGCTATAATTCAGCAGCAAAGCAGAAAAGAAATAATCGGGAAGAAGCAGTTAGCCTTTTAGACCCAATGGGCCAAATTCCTTTTCCTCTTCTTCCTGTGGCGTTGTACCAGAACTTATTTGGGCAAAACGCCTTCTGAAAGCAATGGGAGTTTGACCAAATAAAGACTTCAGGAATCTTCCCTCAGGGTGATTTACTATGGTGTAGAAGGTGAGCAGATATCTGCACATTTCCAGGCACCGAATGCCTCATGCTGTCCCTCTGCACAGGACTGAATTTCATTCTATGAGAAGAAGCTGAGAACTGGAGAAAATTAGCTCACTTTCTGTCGGCTGAGCCCAAATATTGTAGGCTTAGCTACCTGCTTATCTGAAAGAACAGAGTTATTTGAGCAAAATCCAATTTCCCTCGTTTGTGTTTGATGAAACGCTCTGAAGATTTAACAAAAGCATGATTTTTTTTTCAAGAAGAAGAGCCCGGGATGAAGTTCCCTCTTATTTTCTTTGCTGAAGGAGCATTTTATCATTCTCGGCAAAAATTAACTGGAGTTGTCCAAGTTTTCCTGTGATTGATAGTGTTGCCTTAGATGTTACTAGTCAGAACCTGGTTTCTCCCTTTTTCTTCCTCCAGAACTAGGGTAGGCAGTTGCCAAGGTATAAAATTCCCTTGAGTACAAAACACAAGGTCACCTGCACCAGCCATGCTGTTACTCTGAACATCATGTCTTATCAGATTAGAAAGTAAGGACAAGTTTCACAGGATACGTAGTCTGGGTAACTCACCACTGCAAACGAGCGGGTTGACCCTGAGAAAATGCACATACTGGGGGTGGTGTCTGCTAGCAACATGCTGTTAAATCATATTATCCTGGGAAAGAGAACTGTCTCAGTGAATTAGATGATCCATGGAACAGAAATGGGGCAGCATATTTATTGAGCTATCTCTCTAACACTCATAAAGCTTATCTTGGCACTTTGGCCTTGTAGATCTATTTCCCCCAGGTGAGAAAGCAGAAGGCTTGCTATGAAAATTAACTCCCCAATAAAAATAATTAATACACAAAAGGACTATCACCAGAAAAAAAATGTCTTTCTCCTAAGGACTTGAAAAAATTGGTAAGAGGTTTTAACAAGATTGTAAGATTAAGATTGTGTATTTATTGTAGATTCTTAGGTCTGGTCTTTACTAGACCAGGTAGGTGAGTTTAAGGTACACAACTCCAGCTATGCAAAATGTGTAGTTGGCGTTGGCTTTCCTTAAGCCAAGCCGTGGCAGCGTCCCCACAACAGGAGGCGGAAGGGACCACATGCTCTCAGCGTTTGATTTACGGGACTACACTAGACCTGCTAAATCAAACACTAGATGATTGACCTCTGGAGGGTCGATCTTCTCACTAGTGTGGACATGCCCTTACTGTGAAAGTAATAGTAAATCCCTGATTTTTTTGAACACCTGACTGCTAATGTTAACAAATACTAAATTGGATTGGGTGGGGGGGGGCGGTGATGCCAAAGTTATAGTTCGTCTAGGGCGCCAAATACCCTTGGGCCAGCCCTGATTCAGAAATGCTCAGAATATATCATTTAAATCAGAGCATCCACAAACACAATAGGAGGTGTTCAGTTTGATCCCGGAGCTCAAAGTTCTTTTTTGTTGAACCTTATACATAGCCTTGGAAGGATTAGATTTTTATCAGTAAACATCAGTTCCATCACACACACAAACTGATGAAAAAAGATTTCCATTGATGCAAATTTTAATTTACAGGCAGGAAAGGTAAGAAAAATGCTGCTTGAGAATTTATTAGAGATTTGTTTAAGGATATTTTGACTTTTTATATTTTGATATGTGATATTGACAATTTGTGTTTTAATGGTTATAAAGCTTTTACATTGAATCGCAACATCTACTGTCTTTAAATAGCTATTGTCTGACCCCTTCAATTTCCCCAAACTATAATAATTTAAATACATAAAAATCCTAAAATCCCATAATTTTGCACAGATGTAAAATGTAAATAGACAAACATTCTATATGATCCACTGAAATAACAACAACAAAAATCACATTTTGTCAGTCCTATTTATAAACTCAAGCCGTCAGATTTTGAAGCACCCTCAAAGGTATTTCAGTAGAAAGAGACAGCTTGGCACACTTGGTCCATTGTCTGGTATCACTACAGGCCAGTCACATTACTGCCTCTCTCTTCAACAGAAGTTGGTCCAATAAAAGATACTACATCAGTCTGTAGTATCTAACCACCACCCAGGCTCTCTAACCACTTGGGACTTGACAGGCCTACAACTACCCTGCATCCAACAGCCCTGCCCAGTAAATTCTTCTTCTGGTCCCTGGCTTGACTACCTCCAGAGACTGCAAGTCCACAGCTCCCCTGCTAACTTGTTTCATTTCCTAATTTTCTTCCAGTCACAAAGATGTCTCATCCTCCTCCCCCCACCATTCATCCTAAACTTGAAAAATCCCACGCCCATCATTTTTTGTTCCATGCCCCCTCATCATTGAGAAGAATCCTTTTCCTTCTTCATATTATTTGCACAGATATTTATCTTCATTTCCCATCATCTATCCCTCAAGTTTGCTCTGTCATTATTGTGGGGGAAAGATACTTGGGGAAAGTGAGGATTTTTGAAGATGCTATCTGTGTTTTCCTGTTCTTTTCTCAGCTACATTTGCACCTGGAGAAGAAAAACTGTTCTATGTAGATATGAAGCTGTGACTACAATGAGCTTGATAGCATGGACAGATTTGATAATGGATTTGTTTCTCTTTTGGAATGGAGAGGGAGCAGTTCTTTTGCCAGTTACTAGCCACAATAAGTAATAGTGTTTGAATTTATCCATGGAAGTGATACACAGTAAGCTAACATCTCAATGTCACTTTGAAAACAACAGCCTAAATTTTTTAATCAAAGTAGTCAGGACTCTGTTGAAAAAACCCAACAACTCACAAAAACATAAACACACAAAACCGATAAAAAT
This sequence comes from Rafetus swinhoei, assembly GCA_019425775.1. NCBI lineage: Eukaryota > Metazoa > Chordata > Testudines > Trionychidae > Rafetus > Rafetus swinhoei. Next base: position 3,087,785 of record JAFJHL010000175.1, on the reverse strand, counting down.
AAAAACCAAAAATATCAGTCCCTCCAACCCAGACCTGCAACATGAATTTTAATCCTCATCTTTCTTATGACAAAGATGTGTTAGAATCCAGATGTCTCATACAGCAGTATGTTCTGAGGGGAAAAATGCCTTCCAATATGCCAGTTGGCTCTGTCAGCGCTTGTATTGTGACTGGCAATGAATGAACTGCACCTTTTCCCTACGGGTTAGTAAGACAGCTGTAAGATCTTTATAAAGTGACACAAGTTCCAAACACTTCCTACTAACTTGGCCAAGTAGTCAGGTCAGATAAAACTCCGGAAAGTCGATCTATCTATCTATCTATCTATCTATCTATCCCCACAAACACCCTGTCTGTCTGTCTGTCTGAATGAGGTAGATGCAAAAAGCACAGTTCCCTGAGAGGACTACATGATGAGGATACTCTGTTTAAAAATTGGTACAAGAAAGAATTATGTTTGCTTGCTGCAAACAATTCTTGTCTGAAGAATTAATTTCACTTTGTGTCATTTCATGCTTTTTTGTTACCGGATCTGTCAGAGGAACGAGGCAAGAAAATCTTCATTGACTCCTATTTCTAGTGGGTGATGACACAGGGGGTGGTGCTCCCGTGTGTATATATTAAGTTCCCTGCTCGGAGCCTGTCATCTCTGCCGCTAGATGACCACATGATACAGGACGAAGCTATGGGGAAATCCAGCCATAGCAAGGCCAAACTTGCTCTTTTCTATCTGCATCCTCTATACCAGGACTGAGGAGAGATGAGCCATGGCCATAGGAAATCGGGAGGTGCACTGTGCCCCTGCCAAAATTTTAATTGCTAAATGGGATGCCCCCACGTGTCCCCTCCCTGTTCCTCTGGGTAGCCCTGCCTGCACCCATGCCCCCGGCATCAGCCACTTATGGCCATGACCCCCATTTCGACCAAGCTGGTCAAAAGGGGCTCTTGTTGAAGCCCATAAGCCTTGATTGGAGTTTTGTCCCCTTCTGCGTATCTCACTGGTGCCTTATTAACCTTCAGAGACGAGATGCAATGGGTTTGTTACCAGTCACAGTGCAAACGATGACAGAGCCAAAGGGCAGCCAGCAGTGTTTTCGACAGGCTATGCTGCTGTATAGAACATCTGAATTTCTGACCCCCCCCCCTTTTTCATAAGAAGGAGAAGAATGAAAAGGCAATGCCCCAGCTCTGTTCTGTGTTTGCTTTTTGGAAGAGATTTCGTGAATGGGAAATGGGCCCCTTTTTTGACTCCTTCTAGTGCTGGTAAATATGGGGCTTGCTCCAAAAGCTCACTGAACCCAATATAAAAACTTTTCATTGACTTCACTAGGCTCTGAAACAGGCCCATGTTCCTTGTGTATCTACAGGGCAGCACAAACCCTACAAACATTTAGTCAAGATTGAGGGGGTTTTTTCCCCTTTCCTCAAGCACCAAAGCAAAAATTACTTAAAAAAATGATCTTACAGACGGAGAGCTCAGAACTTCAGTTGGTAAAAAACCAAATCCACACTTCAAACAGTTAAGCTTCATTAAGTTTCAAACACAACCCCTAATGAGTAGCTGTATCAAAGGAAATTCCCTTTTTAAGTGTGCTATTTTAAATAGAGTGGAGCAAACTGAGCCCTCAGTGAAACCTCTGCAGTGGCAGTGGGACTATACAGGTTGCAGCCCAAGATCTGTGACTGTTAAGTTGCTGACAGTGCCCCCAGTGGCCGACTCAGGCAGCACTGAAGGACTGGCTGGAGGAGGCTACCCTCAGCCCTGGCCCCTCTGACTGAGGTCACGCCCCTCTGATTGAGGCCCCACCCCCTCTGTCTGAGGTTCAAACCCTTCTGAGTGCACGGAGTCATCCCCCCAACAGTATAATTTATGTTGCTCGAGCCTAAGAATAACCCACATCCCTGAGGCTATGTCTATATTACAGAGTTTTTTTGGAAAAACGGCCATTTTTCTGAAAAAACTTCACTTACGTCCACACTGCAATTGCGTTCTTTCGAAAAAAAATTGGAAAGAACAGAGGGGTTTTTCCAACATTTGTAAACCTCTTTCTACGAGGAAGAAGCCTTTTTCCGAAAGAGCTCTTTCGCAAAAAGGTGTGTGTGGACAGGGAAGAGGGAGTTCTTTCGAAAGAAGAGGAAAGAGGAAAAAGCACAGGTGCCCTGGTGGCCACTCTCTCCATAGTAATCACAGCGTACATGCGAGATAGCGTCCATTCAGTGTGGACACTATCTTTCGAAAAAGCAGATGGCTTTTTCAATGTGCTTTGGCAGTGTGGACACTCTCTTTCGGAAGAAGTTTTTTTGGAAGATCTCTTCCGGAACAGCTTCTTCCGAAAGAAGCCTGCAGTCTAGATGTAGCCTGAGTGACGTAAATTAAACTAACTGAAGCGCTGCTGTAGACAGCTCTCTGTTGGCAGGGGACCTTCTCCCGCTGACACAGCTACTGCCTCGCATGGAGGCAGGAGTTATTTAGCCGATAGAAGAGCTCTCGCCAGTCAGCTCAGAGGGTCTGATGCAACCTGCTGTTGTGCCGACGCAGCCTGAGTGAAATCTTAATCTAATAATAAGTATTATTGAGGGGTCATACACAACTTCTCTAACAGTGAGATGTGGCCAGTAGAAACCTTGGGAAGTGCTATGAGCTTCAAAGGACCATTTTAAACAATGTGCCAGACAAAGAAAACTAAGCATCTGTACTAGGAAATAACTGGGCTCAGAAGAATGCAAATTAATATCTCTGGTGATGCAAAGATTCAGCCTTTCACTGCTTCAGTCTGACGATGGGGCCATTGTCTGGCTGATGACCTCCGTGTAGATCAAAGGCCTTAACCATATACAGGAGTGACTCACAGATTCATGGTGTGCTTGTTCTGAGCTATTATAGCTGTTATTAGCTAGTCTTAGAGGGGTCACCATGTTAGTCTGTATCTACAAAAACAATGAGGAGCCTATGACAGTCTCTGAGGAGAAAATCGAAACAGGCCTGCTTAGATTCACAGAATCATAGAATCCTAGAACTGGAAGGGACCTCAAGAGGTCATTGAGTCCAGCCCCCTGTCCTCACGGCAGGACCAAGCACCATCTAGATCATCCCTGACAGGTGTCCGTCCAACCTGCTCTTAAATATCTCCAGTGATGGAGACTCCACGACCCCCCTAAGCAATTTATTTGAGTGCTGACCCAGCCTGACAATTGGGAAGTTTTTCCTACTGTCCAACCTAATTCTCCCTTGCTTCAATTTAAGCCCATTGCTTCTTGTCCTATCATCAGAGGCCAAGGAGAATAATGTTTCTCCCTCCTCCTTCTAACACCCTTTTAGATACTTGATAACTGCTATCATGTCCCCTCTCAGTCTTCTCTTTTCCAAACTAAACAAACCCAATTCTATTAGTCTTTCCTCACAGCTCCTGTTCTCTAGACCTTTAAGCATTTTTGTTGCTCTTCTCTGGGCCCTCTCCAATTTCTCCACATCTTTCTTGAAATGTGGTGCCAGAACTGGACACAATACTCCAATTGGGGCCTAATCAGCGCAGAGTCGAGCGGAAGAATGACTTCTCGTGTCTTGCTCACAGCACTCCTGTTCATGCAGCCCAGAATCATGCTTGCTTTTTTTGCAACAGCGCCTGGAATGCTGGGAAATACACAGTATAGGCCAGGAAGTATGCGCCCTGGAAATACATGGTCACGAGGGAGAGAGAGGCCCTTGCTGGACCACAGAGAAGGGGATACACGTGGAGTTTCCCTGAACTGTAACACATCTATTAAGCAAGTCACTCTGGATGCAGGAAAGATTAGGGTTCTGATGCATTTGTTCATTGCATACTTTTGCCAACCTTTTCACCACAGAACAAAAATCGCATTCTCTTTATAATAAACCTTGTTTTATTGAATTCCTTTTGGGCAAGCACGAGTTAGTGCAGCAACATGGCATAAGAACATAAGAATGGCCATACTGGGTCAGACCAAAGGTCCATCCAGCCCAGTACCCTGCCTGCCAACAGTGGCCAATGCCAGGTGTCCCAGAAGGAGTGAATCGAACAGGTACTGATCAAGCGATCTCTCTCCTGCCATCCATCTCCACCCTCTGACAAACAGAGGCTAGGGACACCATTCCTTACCCATCCTGGCTAATAGCCATTAATGGACATAACCTCCATGAATTTATCTAGCTCTTTTTTAAACCCTGTTATAGTCTTAGCCTTCACAACCTCCTCAGGCAAGGAGTTCCACAGGTTGATTGTGCGCTGTGTGAAGAAGAACTTCCTTTTATTTGTTTTAATGCTTCCCCTTAATTTCATTTGGTGGCCCCTAGTTCTTATATTATGGGAACAAGTAAATAACTTTTCCTTATTCACTTTCTCCACACCTCTCATGATTTTATAGACCTCTATCCTATCCCCCCTAAGTCTCCTCTTTTCCAAGCTGAAAAGACCCAGTCTCTTTAATCTCTCCTCATATGGGACCCGTTCCAAACCCTTCATCATTTTAGTTGCCCTTCTCTGAACCTTTTCTAATGCCAGTATATCTTTTTTGAGATGAGGAGACCACATCTGTACACAGTATTCAAGATGTGGGCGTACCATGGATTTAAATAAGGGCAATAAGATATTCTCTGTCTTATTCTCTATCCCTTTTTTAATGATTCCTAACATCCTGTTTGCTTTTTTGACTGCTGCTGCACATTGCATGGATGTCTTCAGAGAACTATCCACGATGACTCCAAGATCTCTTTCCTGAAAACTTCCACACAGTGTGCAGTGGCGGTCAAAAAGGCAAATAGGATGCTAGGTATTATTAAGAAAGAGATAGAAAATAAGACCCAGAATATCTTACTGCCCCTGTATAAAACTATGATACGCCCATATCTTGAATACTGTGTACAGATGTGGTCTCTCACCTCAAAAAGATATTTTGGCCTTGGAAAGGGTTCAGAAAAGGGCAACTAAAATGATTAGGGTTTGGAACGGGTCCCATATGAGGAGAGGTTAAAGCGACTGGGACTTTTCAGTTTAGAAAAGAGGAGACTGAGGGGGGATATGATAGAGGTGTATAAAATCATGAGTGGTGTGGAGAGGGCCGATAAAGAAAAGTTATTTATTAGTTCCCTAAATAGAAGAACTAGAGGACACCAAATGAAATTAATGGGTAGCAGGTTTAAAACTAATAAAAGAAAGTTCTTCTTCACACAGCGTGTAATCAGCCTGTGGAACTCCTTGCCAGAGGAGGCTGTGAAGGCTAGGAATATAACAGAGTTTAAAGAGAAGCTAGATAATTTCATGGAGGTTAGGTCCATAAAAGGCTATTAGCCAGGGATAAATGGTGTCCTTGGCCTCTGTTTGTCAGAGGCTGGAGAGGGATGGCAGGAGACAAATCGCTTGATCATTGTCTTCGGTCCACCCCTCTGGGGCACCTGGTGCTGGCCACTGTCGGCAGACAGGATACTGGGCTAGATGGACCTTTGGTCTGACCCGGTACGGCCGTTCTTATGTTCTTATGTTCTTATATTAGTTATAGCTAAATTAGCCCCCATCATATATTGTATGTATAGTTGGGGTTATTTTTTCCAATGTGCATTACTTTACATTTATCCACATTAAATTTTTTCATTTGCCATTTTGTTGCCCAATCACTTAGTTTTGTAAGATCTTTTTTAAATTCTTCACAGTCTGCTTTGGTCTTAACTACCTTGAGCAGTTTAGTATCGTCTGCAAACTTTGCCACCTCACTGTTTACCCCTTTCTCCAGGTCATTTATGAATAAGTTGAATAGGATTGGTCCTAGGACTGACCCTTGGGGAACACCACTAGTTACCCCTCTCCATTCTGAAAATTTACCATTTATTCCTACCCTTTGTTTCCTGTCTTTTAACTGGTTCTCAGTCCATGAAAGGATCTTCCCTCTTATCCCATGACAACTTAATTTACGTAAGAGCCTTTGGTGAGGAACCTTTTCAAAGGCTTTCTGGAAATCTAAGTACACTATATCTATGCATGAAATGTAATACCATTAGGAAGAAAAAATGACAAATAATAAACATTAAGAAATCAACATTGATTCTTCTTTTAAAGAAAGGAAGAAAATGGGATGAAATCCTGCCCTGCTGAAGTTAATGGGGATTTTGCAATTGACTTCAACAGGGCCAGTATTTTACACTGGGAAAAATACCTGATTCGCTCCATTGTATCTAATTATTTGTACCTCCCATGACATCCTCTGTACCAGTACTGATGAGATTTGAGCCATGATTGTACAAGCACCAATATTAGGACAACGGGTACTGTGGCTCAGAAATTCCACGCTTCTCTGGATTTATCCTAACAAACCGTTGCATTATTTCAATACATGTTTTGTTTACTTAAAACAAATTGTTCTGCTTAGAACAGAATTACAGGCTGGGCTCTGGCTTTTTCTCTAGCTGAGGTAAAGCACATTACATGTGTCAGGCTGTATTAAGTTCCTCACCTAACTAGTAGTGAGGGCTGCTTACGCCCTAAACCCCACTAATCCAGTTTATGTTTTCATAACAGTAAATATGACATAATATGGGCGCAGCTTGTGCTAGTAGTGAGCAATGGGATCATTGCAGTGTTCCGAAATCCTTTTATTTTAAGGTTTATTTTGTTGATAAGAACAGCTTTAGCTACATTTTTGTCCTGTATTGTTCCATCTGTAGCAGGAGCATGGTTAGGGGACTTATACCATCAAAGTGATAAGCTAAATCTCCCTTCCCCCCGCCTCCACCACAATATCTTCTACCATTAAAAGGAATATCCTAGGCAACCACACTAGTTTAATCTCCTGTTGCACAAAAATATAACATGGGACTCATTTGGAAGTGAGGGGAGAGAATAGATGATTTACGTGCCCGTCGTTGAGAACACAAGACGAGAAGGTAGGCAAGGTTGGAGCCATTTATACTGTGCGGGTCTTAGGAAGATGAAAGCGCTGAGGAGAAAGATGGTCTTGCAGCTGTGAGGTGTTGGATTGAGACTCAGGAGATCTGGGTTCTGTTCAAACTCCCTATGTGACTTCAGGCAAGACAGATAGGTGTAGGCGCCCTGGACAAAGTGGGTGGGGGCCCGGCTCCATGGTCCTGGAAGGGGCAGGGCCTTGTGCAGAAGGAGCTAGGGTTGCCAGGTGTCCGGTTTTGAACCAGACAGTCCAGTATTTGAGCTTTCTGTTTGGGAAACAAATTGAGAAAATAGAAATGAGACAATAGAAATGCCCGGTATTTTCTAAATCAGATGTCATGTCGAGTGTGATGTCATGTTAAGTGTGTCCGGTATTTTTGTTGAAACCATCTGGCAACCCTAGAAAAGGTGGGGCGAGGGGCAGCCAGCCCTCTGCGCCGCCTGGCATGTGGCCGACCCCCACCCCTCAGCCCTTGGAGCGCACAAAGTGCACCGCCCAGCTCTCTGGTGGTGATTTAAAGGACCCCAAGCCCCTTTGAACTGCCAGTCGTGGAGCAACTACCCCACTTGCTCCTCCCCTGTCCGCGGTCCTGGATAGGGAGTTAAACACCTTAAGACCATTGAGGGTCTGGGCCTTCATCCAGCCCCACTGAGAGAAATATGGGCCCTGCTACATTGCATTCGCTGAGGCCCCGGCTGCTCCCATTTCACACAATTTATAGAGAAGTTACAAATTTGGGGGGAGGGAGGGCAGTACATTTCTCCTTCCTTACCCTGCCTTCCCGATTTATGAGCGCCTTGGCTCCCCACGAGCACACTGGGGGTGATAGTACTCTCTTTCTCCCATTCTTGCTCCTGGCCTACAGAGCCAATGAACCAGAAAGACTGGGCGTGCACAGTGCCAGCCTATTGGGCTCTGTTAGGCCTTAATATCATATCAATAATAAATATTTAGACTCACCTTGGATTCAAAGTCCTGATGAAGAGTAAGTGACCCAAATAATACCAAAAGGCCACACAGTCCAATTAGATTTTAAGCAAGAATTTCCCATTGGAAATCAGTGAGGACTTCTGCCTAGAAACCAATGTCCCGGAATGGCCCACATTATATAAAAATATGCCTAAATTTAACAGTGTTCAAATAAATCATTGCTCAGACCTTTCTATTGCTTATGCAGAACTCTATTGAGACCATTAACACTTTTCTCTTAAGCCATCCTTTAGCTGTCAGAGGCGAGTGACTTTTAGTCATACCTACGTGGTCCAGATTTTAACCAGCCACCTGGATGTAAAAGGCTCCATATTCCATTAAGACTCCACTCCTGTGGCTTGTTTTATCATTCAGTGTCACACCTTATATAAGATGTTCCATTAACTACACAGGGCTGTTACGCAGTAAGTCCTTCATGACTGGAGGTGATTCAGCAATTCCCGACTGGAGTGGATCTGTTCCGGTGCCTAAGAAGTGTGTCTCGAACTGGGAGAGGGAGAAAGGAGGCTAGTCCTAACTCTGCCACACTCCTCTCCTTAGGGGTGTAGATGTTGTTGAACGTCACTGCAGTTTATCCCTCACAGGGTTGTTGCTGAGGTAGAACTCTATTTTTTTTTCAGTTGAACGGATGCCCTTAAGTGTCAGGAGCTATTTGAGTATAGACTGATTATTATTGTTGTTATTATTATCACTTTGTTCAGTATTAAAGACCCACACACTGCATCAGGTTTACACAGTTTGCACTTTCAAATTGCAAAGGCATGAAGGATCTCTTTTTATGAGTTTAAAATTTTCAGTTTGCCTCAGTATTTATGTACCTAATTTTGCCTGTGGCATAAGCGGTAAAAAATTATAGTGTAAGCTCCTCACCTATAAGCATTCAACTGGGAAAAGACGAAGCAGGGTCAGAAATTCAGATTAGGAAATGTCAAAAAACCCCAATCCCCTCCTTAATGCTCCCCTCCTCGTTAAATGTCGAGCTTCCTCATAACTATTCAAACGGTGAAATAGGTAAAAGTTAAACCTACACAATTAAACAGACTTGAATTTTAACCAGCAGATTCACCCAACCCTAATTTCCTCTCACCTCATCTGAACCATCTGCTTGACCAGGATGCAAAATAGATGTACAAAAGTTAAATGTATTTATTGTGGATGGTTTTGAATAGATCTGATCGGGAATTTGTCAGTGAAAGGGTTCCTCAGGTCAAAGGAGAAATTTCTGGTCAGAGAGGGAAAGCTAAGCACCCCAGAATATCCAAATGGGTGTAAGAGGAGAATCAACCTCAGTGTATCACACGTGTGTGTGAGCGAGAGAGAAAGAGAGACAGAAAGAGAGAGAGAGAGAGGACTTCTGGAAATAATTCTGGGGAAGCTAGTGACATAGCGAAATCTCCACTTAATTAGCCCAGCCAATCCATATAGATCATACTGTGCTGCTGTGCTAGGCACGTACCTCACCGATTCCCCGGCCACGTACCCTTCCTACATCTGCTTCTCAATTCACAAATAACTTTCTAAGCTCCTCTCTTTGCCCCTAGGTAAAAATATTCCATGCACTAATGTAACTAAAGGACATGTTTGTGCACCAGGTTGGAACCAGTGTAGCAAGCTACAAATGATGCATGAAATGAGGTTAGAACTCGGTGGCAACCACTGAGTGGGCAGTGTGTTTGCTCTGCTCAGGGAAGCTCTGTATTCCTGTCTTTGGCTCACACCACTCTCCTGTGCTCCTTGTGATGGACTGATGTCAGGTTCACTACAGCAAATTCATACCCATGGCAACCGCTGAATTAAATATGGGATTTGATTTCATTTTCCTCTCTTCCCATCATTTCACCCGAGCGGCCACGCTGAAAAGATTCATTCCTTTTTAACTATGGGAAACAATTTTGTGCTTGGGTTGGGTTAACTCTAGCCCAAGAGACAGCTTGGAGGGATGGAAGCTTGGCCTGCTGAGTCCTTGGCCTACCTCCAAAGGCTGCTTCCACTGAGATATGGAACACTATTCTCAGAGGTCATGTTCTTGTCTTTCAACGTAGGCCACCAAACATGTCCATCAGGTGGGAATGACTCAGCAGCAGTAGGAAACCCAGAGGCCAAGAGCTTTATGTCCCAGTACAAAGCCTGTGAGCTGGCTACATTAGGGATCTATATATCCTTAATGATATATAGATTAATGTTTGTAGTGTTGTTGTGGCCAAATTCTCTCTAGGATGTTAGACAGAGAAGGTGGGTGAGGTAATATCTTTTATTGGATCAGTTTCTGTTGGTGAAAGAGACAGATCTGGGCTGAAGAAGGAGCTCCATGAAACTTGAACATCTGTCTCTTTTGCTGACAGAAGTTGGTCCAATAAAAGCCATTTCCGCCTCCACTTTGTCTGTCCCGTATAAATTAATTATCTCCGTGTGCTGAGTCTTAGGACCACTGACAGACCCACCCACTCGCATCGTTCAGGAAGCTTACCGATGACAGGTGAGATTTGTTCACTCCATAAGAGAGATGTGACTGGCCTTTCGGAAAGTGAGGTTGGAGAGTGAATACAGGCTGCACCTCTCTAGTCCGGCACTCTCTGGCCCAGCCACGTCCGTGGTCCGGTATGATTTGAGTTGGCCAGATGTCCATTTATCACGGGTGTGGCCAAGTTTCCCATGGTCCCCCAAAGTTTGTTTGCAGCCACCAGTCCTGGCTCCCAGTGTTCTGTGCTGTTCTTTAGCTCCAATGTACCCCTACATGTCTTTGAAGACTCAGTATACAGTGGAAGTGCTGGTAATGCTGCTAGACAATATTGACCTCCTGTGGTTCCACAAATTCTCTGATTCGGCACCAGCCAGGTCCTGAGGGTGCCAGACTAGAGAGGTTCAACCTGTAGTTCTTAGGGCTGGATCCTGGGGACTTGAGGAAGGGAAGGATTGTAAATAAAAACAAGCCCTAGGAAACAAGTGAGTTTTTGCTCTTGTACGCCTGTAGAGTGTCTGGATGAGCATGCGTCTTTCCTGCTCTGCCTCAACACATGCACCAGGACAGGGAGTTAAATTTTATCACCACCATTTTACAGACCAGAAGCCCAGAGGGGAGACCTGGTCGGTTGCCATGACCTGGTGAATCAATGGCAGAATGGGACAGACCAGGCCAGCGGGAGGCCCAAACGGAAGGGGTTTGGTTACACCCACCTCTCCTCCTTTCTTCTTTCTAGCTTCTTGGGTGCTCGAAGAGCACACTGAAAAGAGCATTCTGAGCCCTGCAGGGCTGCTCCCTCTTCTTGCGCCTTCTTTGAGAAAACAGTGGGGCAGAATGGTCCAGATCAGCAGTGTGGGGGGAGTCGCATATTCCCGTGTGCCAGTCCCTGGGCCAGCACTGACTAACACCAGCAGGCATCTGGCCCAGACACTCATTACGGCGGTGTCTGGGGACCGCTTTCCTATTTCTAGCTTCTCACCTCGGCTTTTGTAGGAGAAACTATGTCATATTGGCACACAGAAGCTAAATGTATGTCCTATTATAGCTCTGCCTGCCTTTGGGCTGTTGGATCTTCCCCCCTCTACCACCCCAGCAATTCACACATGAATAGATCCATGAATTATATCCTATGGGGAACATGCTCATATCTTCGAGCTACTTGGCTGAATCCTGCCTTATGTTTCCAGTAGCTCTGTTGAGCCCTGCGCTTGGAACAGCCTGGATTTTTTGGCAGCTCAGGAGCCTGCCTTTTGGCAGCTCTTCTAGACGTGGTTGTTCTTCCCTGTCCTAATGAGCAAATGCGAGTGAGAGGCTGGTGTCTCCAACAAGCGGCTCTAGGATTGTAGCTGCTTTTAGCCCGCAGCCCCCAAAGACAGCTCATACAATGTCCTTGGGGGAGAGGGTGGGGGGAAAGACTATTTGCAAGAAAAACATCAGTTTCACGACAGTGCACATTAGAGGCAGTAAAGGAGTGCGCACATGGATACACACAGACAGTTACATCTTCTCTGCGTCGCTACGTCCTTCAGCTCACTGCCACATAGGGCCCATTCGGCTGTATCTGTTGAACAGAGATATTATACGGGTCTCTCGTTAGCACGTTCCCCTCAAGTGGTCTCAAGGTCCCACTCAGGGACAGGAATTTACCAACGGGTTGGGTTCCAAGAGGTCTTTGGTAAGCCAGTGGCTTGGAACTCGGAACACATTTTCCCATGGAAACAATGCTATCAAGGGTAGTTAGGTTCCCAGGCTAGCCCCCAAAAGCCTATTGAACCCATAATGAAGCTGAAATATTGTATCGTTGTGATGAAAACCAGTAGAAATGGTTGTTTGATTGAACCCTGAATGCAGGTGCTTGGGGAAAGGCAGGTTTAATTAGAGGAGGGTGAGGAGATAGGTAGAGATTCTGAAGGGAACTTCTTGGTATCCCCTGGCTGCCACCCCCCCATCCTTCCACAGGTTGTTCACCAGCTTTTGTGGCTAGCGCTATCTCCTGACCACCCTCCCCTCTATGGGTTGCCCTCAATCCCCATTCACCAGAGGTGGCGAGCGCTGCCAGAGGACTCCGGAGAAGCAGAGGGTGGCCATGCAACCACTGGCTGCAGAAAAGCGATGGTTTCCCCTTCAAAATGCCGCTCCTCTCCGGCTGTTGCTGCATGACCACCTCCTGCTCCACTGGAGTCCTCCAGCCACCACCTGTGCCTCTTGCCAGCTCCCCTAAGGCAGCCGGGGAGCTTTCATTTGTCTGTGCAGGACGTTGGTATGTCAGACGTTTGTAACTCAGGCTTTGCCTGTACTTTCATGTTCATTTCTGGTCTGACACAGCACATGCTCTCTGTGCATTGTGTGGGCGGGCTGTCGCTAATCCTCTGTCAAGAGTCAAATGTCTGTTATCGTGATCAATGAAGATCAATGACCAAAGAGATCACTTCACTAAATGTGTCTGGAAACTCAAAGGTTTGCCAGGCTGGCAAGACAATGTCATTTTTAAAGTCCCTTTTTCAGGGGCAGCCTTTCCTTTAACTTCTGTGCATCTGTTTCATTCTATGAAGCGTGTGTACAAATATCTACCCTCCTCCCTGGGCTGTTGAGGGATTTAATTATTGAATTGATGCAAAGGGGGATAGTGAGCTGTCCAGAGAAATTTGTTTCTATGACACAGTCCCAGGAGCAATGAGACATAGCTGGCTGTCATTGCACCATTAAACGCCCCTAGAAGCCATTCTATTTCAGTAATAGTTGTAATTTAACAAATACCAGCTTTTAGCAGGGTAAATTGTCACTAAAGTCCTTTCTTCAGAGACCGTCTCACTGGTCTAATTTACACATTGCGGGGTGAAGAGGGGAAAGAGCTCTTTTGAAAGTTCATTAATATTGATTAAGGCATCAGTCCACGGCTGTTTCAGCCCTAGATTTCTATAAGGCCCTCTGGGTAAGTAAATGGGCTAGTTTGATTTGTCCATGGCTTTAACACCCCGCACACCTCCACAGACGAGTAAAAGCTGGCTTTCAGTGAGGGAGTTTGAGAAGCTTATTTATATTCATGAATTATTAGTCAGTTGCTATTTCAACCCCGTAGATTGTGTTTAAGTTAGAGAGAGAAAGAGGACAACACCTGGACCTGCAGTCTGATGTTCTGCTCTGGCACGCGCGTGATTTGTGTGTCCATGAGATGTGCCTTTGAGGTAGTTTGTAAAGAGATCGATGACTTCCATTACCTGTCAGACCCTTCGCTCGGACTGTGCACCCGGTGGAGCTAGTCTCACTAACATTTCCTTCTTGCTGGTGTTTTTTTGCAATGCCAAATAAAGTCGCAGCATTCTTTATCCTAGATGGAATGGGCCAACTTCTTCCTTAATGTAACGTATGATACGGGGAGACTGTGGAACCCTGGTACCTTCCATGATATTTTCCACTTCAGTATCAACAACATTATCTGTTCTCTTTCCAGTCATTTCACAGAAAATTTCCCAGTATGATCCTTTCCTCTCCAGAGTTTAATTTCCCATCCCATACGCCCTCTGTTCTCAAACTCTGCCAAGAGATGGGGTTTATTTGCTCCCATTACTCATCTATAAAAACAAATTCTTTATCTTAAAAAAAAAAGCCTTGAAACATTTTGAAATGAGGCATTGTCAGCCCCGCCTGTTCTTTGAAGGCCGTTGTGCTGTGATGGATGAAGTGCTAGGGATAAGCAGGCCTCAGGGACGTGTGTGCCTAACAGAATAAATACATCTTTTGTAAATCATCCTCACTGAGGCATCATTAAACCTAAGCACGGCATCTCAGCTCCCAAAGCAACTCCAAGTGCTGATGGATCTTGTTTTTCTTTCTCACTAGGACCCACATTTCTCACACAACACCCGAGGATGAAAGCACCTCTCTGTCTCTCTCTCTCTCTCTGTTTCTCTCTCTCTCCCCGCCCCCCACACACAAACCATAGGTCCATCAAAGATTTTGTACCGCACTGGTTTCTGTACATTCTTCACCGTGTAACGAGAGGTGATATTTTCCTCTGGCAAAGCACTTGTGGGCAGGAAATTTGCTTTGTGAAAAGTGAGACTGATACAGGACTTTGCTTTTGTCACCCCGACACCTATACGCTTCAGATGGTAGCTGACAGTCTCGTTTGAAATGGAATCTGATTCATTTAAAAATGTAGGTGTGTGAACTTATTGTGCCTAGTTAAGGGACACGTTCCCACACTCAAGCCTAACATTCACGGCGACTTTTTCAAACTTCAGAGAGTTTAAGATGAACCTTCTCCTGTGAGAACAGCACACAAGTGACCCCGAGCTATAGAGGGTATGACAAGCATGACAATAAGAGTGTGCATGTAGGAGATGCTATAAACCAAAGGCTCTGATTCTGTGTGTGTCAGGAGGAGGGGGGGGGGGGGAGGGGGGGAGAGAACTGTGCTATTTAACACGGACAACAGAGTGAGCATATGTTTCTTTGTGTGCCCAGAGGGCTATGAAACAAGGATCTATGTGCCAAGGGTTGGTTTAACTGTACATGTGTATGGCTTAGAGTAGGGATGTAAAATCCTGTGTAGTTAGTTAACCAGTTAAACTTTATGTTTAAACCAGTTAACCAATTAAAGGGGGACAGACGCCCCTCCCCCGCCGCCCACCACAGCTGGACTGGAGCACTCCTCACCCATGTTGGGCCCTGCGGAGCTGGAGCAGTCCCTGCTCACAGTGGGCTGGGGGCAAATCCAGCCCCCACCAGTTAATTGTAACCAGTATGTGTGAGGCTTACCGGTTAACCATTCACATCCCTAGCATAGAGAAAAAGTCAGTGTTAGATAAACATCTCTCAGGGAGGATCTAGATAGTGCTTGGCCCTGCTGTGAGGGCAGGGGACTGGACTCGATGACCTCTCGAGGTCCCTTCCAGTCCTAGTGTTCTCGGATTCTATGAGTCTGTGGGTGACCATACAGAGAGGGATTCTCACAGGGATTTTTTCCCCACCCTGACAAGAGAGTTTGGTTCAGTTACTCTCAGCTGCTGCATACACAGCTCCCAGAGAGCCAAAATGAAAAGGCAAGGAACAAATAAATGGGTGCAAAGAAGTGATCGAACTCAGGAAAACGAGAGGCTAAAAGAGAGTCACAATCGAGGCCCACCTCTGCAGGTACGTGCGATCGCAGCTCCCATTGGCTGGGAACGACAATCCGCAGCCAATGGGAGCTGTGATCCTGCATACCTGCAGAGGCACAGGTAAATACGGCGGTGTGGAGGCCCGTCAGGAGGAAGGGGCAGACCGGATCTGGCCTGTGGGCTGATATTTACCCACCCCTGCTCTATAGAAGATAAGGTGAGGATAATCAAGCCATCCCATGAGCATGCTGAGAAGAAAAGAAAAAAAAAGTCCAAAAGAAAAGGAATATCAAAGAGAATTAAGTTTGATGTGAAGAGAAAAGCAAAAAGATGATCGCATTTAGTACTAAGTGGCCATTAGCAAATGGTTTTTAAAGGCTGAATAACACTTAGAAGCCTGTTGCAGACATGAGTAATATGTATCCCAGTGGTCTTTAAGACCACCAGCCGAAGATGGCATTGTAGTAACCTAGTGACCTGGTGGACTCTGTTATCGATTAATAACATTTGATTAATCACTTACTAAAACATCTATTCATTATTTATAAACAGTTTATAATGGGAATTGCAGCATAAAGTGTGACTTAAAAAAAAAAGTCAGACCAGTACAATTAAAATTAAACACACAAAGCTAAGTGTTCTGGCAAAATCCATCTCCATGAAGTTAAAACCCGTGTTAACCTTTGAAATGTGCTCACTAGTGGACTAGGGATTTAAACCTCTGTCAGCGAAAGCTTCTTCCTTCCTGCAGTTTTCAAATTCTTATTAATAAAACATGGGTCCGTTTGTGTCTTGGTGCAGGGACCATAATCTTAGTACATGCCCTCCCCATTTATTATTGATGCAGGCATTTAACGGCTTGGGCACATTTTAACAGGAACACCAAGCAGTTGGTTTCAAACCAGAATTAGCAAGAACAAATATTTGCTATTCTAAGGCTGTTTTTTAAAGCCTTGATTCCTAATCTGCATAATGGTCAGGCATTGTGGGTTAACTGGGAAGAGGGGATGGATGCAGAGATAATATTGCATTGAACATCACCTCCTTACTTCACTGATTTTAGCTCCTGTCTTTTATTTCCGAGTCACTAACTTCATTTAAAACAGGCAATAGGTGCTATACGTTTTTTGAGCCACTAACTTAATTTGCATAGATACCAGAGAGCAGCTGAAGGTAGGAAGATTAATCGCGTCTCTTGTTTAGCATCACAGAGATTTTGCAGACTTTCCCTACCTGGCTTCATTTCCTGATCATTGAGTTTCCACATGGGATTGGGTGAATGAATTTTGTCTCTCTGCTTAGAGCCAGGACTTCGGGTGTTGATGCAAGTTCAATTATGTTTGTCAGTTTTCCAACCTGAGACTCTTCTCAGTGCAGATTGTCCTAGCCAGTCTTCTGAGAAATCTGAAGATGCAGGCAAACTATGAGCAGTAATGAGAGGTAATCACACCTCTTAAGAGCAACATCATTAAAACCAAGAAGAGACAGGCAACTTCAAGACATGAGAAAGATTTAGGGGTTGAGTTCAGCAAGAAGAGGTCTATTTGAAAACAATGGAAGAACTCATATAATTTGACCCTGCTGCAACAATGCACAGAATACAATACACAATATCTGCAGTGTGATAGAGATGGGTAGGTTCTATTCAGGGTTTCTAGATTTTCAGATAATTTTGCTATTGACTTAAATGGGCATGGGGACAAGCAAGTAGTTTGAAGGGTCTTCTGTAGTAATACATACTGGGCACTGGACTGCACTGGTCTGATAAAAAAATAGGTGAGAGTACTTTCCCAATTGCTTCCCAGTTGTGATGCCAAGATTTTATTATTAATATGTATATTACTGTAGTGCACCGTATATGCGTAAACCAGGATACAGTCCTGCCCTGAAGATTTTACAATCATTAGTCAAGACAGGAGAAGGATAGAGGAAAGGAAGCATTCATAGCCCTATTGTACAAGCAGAGAACTGAGCTACACAGAGATTAAGTGACTTGCTAAAGGTCTCACGGGAAGTCTGTGGCAGAGGTGAGAATGGGACCCAGACGTCTTGCGTTCCTGTTCAGTGTCTTATCCATAAACCATCCTTCCTCTCTGATTTGTCTCTCACAGAAGACTGTACAGAGCCTCCCTGTTTGCTTTAAGCAGCAGGGGAAAGTGCTGACACATCAATTCCTGGGGATCGAATCGGTTTGGCCAGAGGCCTCTCTTGGGGGTAGATTTATTGAAGGAGACACTCTGTATTCTAGTAAAGAGGAGAGGATACAAGTTGATAAGGAACCACAGGAATTGAAGAGAAACAGTCAAGATTCCCACTGAATCATGTCACAAGAGGGCAGACAACTACATGCTGGCAAAGTTTATAAGTGCTTGCATACAAATGGAGAAGTTTAACCACTAAGATGAGTGCACTTGAATGCCCAGTATTAAAGGAGAGTATTGATAGAACAGGTATCATAGAAAGTTGGTGGAACAATGATCATCAAAGGGAATGATAATACCAGGGTACAAAACTTACAGGAAAGACAGAGTGGGTGATGTAAGAAAATGTAGAGTTATAGATAGCTAAAATCTTAAAGGGCTCAAATTGTACCATGCACTAGTACCATGTGTGAGTAATAAAAGTACAGCAGCAGCAATATGCTACCAACCCCCTGACCAGTATGGTGACTTGAGAAATGCTCCAGGATATCAGAGAAGCTACAAAAACAGAACACCCAGTATCACAGGAAGATTTCAACTATCCCCGTATTGACTATGCACCTGCCACCTTGGGATGGGCTGCAGAGACTTCCTGCTGCCTCCTCCAAACTTTTCCCTCCTGCAACCTGTGCTCCTCCCTCCACCTACCATAGCAGTTGCTATTATTAAGCTCCAGAGCTAACACCTCATTTAGATCAGCCTTGGAAAGGTCACACCTCTGAGTCAGCAGAACCCACTCAACTCTTTCCCAGGGGCATCAACACTTGTTAGCAAGGTCGACTGTTTAAGGTGGCAGCCTATTGTACTACCCTAATCTAAAATACATTTTAAAGACTGTTTTCCAAATGCTAGAAGTTATTTCATGAGTATGAACCAACACAATGTACGCCGTTCCCTCTCCTGCCCTCTTTTCTGGTGCTTTGGTGAGTGTTAAAAACTTGAAAGTAGGTCACGCAGGACTCCCGAGTGCTAAAGAACAAGTATTCCTCTGGTGAACTGCTCCGTGGCCTAGTTCTTGGGCAGCCAAGTCATGAGAGACAGAACATTTCGCATGACACTAAACAAACGCCAGAGGCACTTTTAAGGAGAGATCCAGAGAGATATGAAAGGGAAAGTGGAAAGATACAATTCATACTTCAGGAACTCCAGACACGGAAAAGGATATCAGGCTCACTCAAGGAGAAGAACCGAGGACAAGGTGAGATGCAGACTACATGGACTTTGCTCTTTTGGTCTTGCATGCCAGCATGAGGTCTAATTCCAGACAAGCCCCCACTGAGTGGTCACCAGACCTGCCCTCAAGACACTTAGCTTGAAATGCATTTATATATGTACCATTTTATACGCTGAACCAGGCCACAAGTGACTAGTCAGGGTTTGTTTGCATCATGCAGATGGTCTTGGAATAAAAAATCTGTACTTCGTGGCCTCCATTCAAGCTATGGGCGCAGGGAGGGTAAGCGGTACCCCATGCTTTGAGTGTTTATTTGTCTGCAGGAGGCAGTATGAGCAGAAGCCAGCACCACTACTGTCATCCATTTGGGGGGACAGCTTTATATGCCAGCTGAGTCTCCATATGAGACGGTTCCCTCAGGAGATGGTGAAGCATCATCCACCAGCAATGGTGTTTCTTGGGATGACAACACAAGGTGCGGCAATGGTGTGTGATTGTCCCAGCATATGTGGCAGTGCCATGATCCAAATTCTCTGCTTGGTTAACTGTCTTGACTTAGATGGAGTTATACCATTTGAGAATCTGCTCCGTGTCTTGCAGAAGGTGGTCCTGGAGTCCTCACAAACTTTGGTGTCTATTTCAGAGCTCAGCTTCAATTACTATAGATCTGTCTATTCACAGACCAAGTTTACCAAAGACCTTGAAAACCAAACTAGAGAAAAATCACCATCCCTTAATGTTTGCTTCTTTACTGTTGCCTTCACAAAATGGAACAGCTTACGGAAAAGCCTTTGCTAAAGCAAAACCCATCACCCACTCCCTCAGAAACTTGACGAAGACACGCACGTACACAGAATGCAAAACCAGCACAATGGGGCAATCAATTCTAATGATTACTTCTGGTTTCTGACAGTGCTGTGAAAAAAATATCTCTCGTCCAGACTGTGTTGTGAATGGTATATACAATAACACACACACACGCACACACGTACACTCCCCCCCACCCCCATCTTAGAAGAACATTATTAAGGTTAAAAGTCAAGAATTCAGAAATAAAGAAAAAAATGCCAGAATTAAAGTTGTCAGTGAACACCTGAATTCAGCCTCCCCTGTGCATATATTATCAAACCTGGAAAAGAGAAGCCCGAGAGGAAACATGACAGTAGCTTTCAAGTACCTAAAAGATTGTTACAAGGAGGAGGGAGGAAAAAATGTTCTTCTTAAGCTCTGAGGATAGGACAAGAAGCAATGGGCTTATGTTGCAGCAAGGAAGGTTTAGGTTGGACATTAGGAAAAACTTCCTAACTGTCAGGGTGGTGAAACACTGGAATAAATTGCCTGGGGGGGTTGTGGAATCTACATCAGTGGAGATATTTAAGAGTCAATTAGACAAACACCCATCAGGGATGGTCTAGATGGTGCTTGGTCCTGCCGTGAGGGCAGGGGACGGGACTTGATGCTCTCTTGAGGTCCCTTCCACTTCTATGATTCTATGATACAATCTTTAACTGCATGATCATCTGCCATTTTCCCCCACTGGACAGACAGGTCTCATTTAATAAGTTGCTTATCAATATTTTATTTCTCTTTTTTGTCCCTGGCCTTACTTACTACTCATTATTCAAATCCTGCTGTGAAGACAGAATGATTAACTTCCTCATGTCCCTGTCTATGGTGCTCATCACTATGAAATCTGAGTATGTTACAAATATTATTGCCCTGATTATGTAGATGGGGAACTGAGGCACGAAGAGATTAAGATAAAAAAAAACATGCTACATTTGGATGTTCAACTTGAGACACCCAGGAGCTAATTCTTCCCAAGTACTCAGCATTCTCTAGCACTTTATATAGCCTAAGCATAGGCTTCCATTGAGTTCAGTTGGACTTCTGCAGATCAGACCCCAGGGTCTCAAGTCAGGCCAGAAAATGAGAAACACACAATTAGTGACGGCTTTTGGTTTAAGTGACTTGACCAGCATCACACAGGAACACTGTGGCACGGAAAGGATTATACCCCAGTTCTCCAAGGAAGCATAAAACTGCCCTTTCTTTTCCTGCAGTCTTCTGTCTCGTTCACTGCATACCTTCCAACAGCTACAATAAAGAAAACAGGCTTCTTACACCCCACAATCTCCTTCACTACCCACTCTTGATTCATCCACAGAACAGGTCTGCCCTGTGCATTAAATGAAGCTGTGTTCTGTGGAAGCGGGGTTGGAGGGAATATTATGTGATCATATAATTTAAGACTGTGATGACTGAACACAAGGTCTTATAATGAGAAATGTCAGGCAACCTTATAATAGCCTACCAGACCACTATAATATAGGACGCAACTCAAGGTTTTTAGATATTTTCCTCAGTATTTGTCCAAATCCTTGTCTCTGTTTCATTGGTGTAAGTCTAGACTAACTCCGCTGATTACCACCTGTGTGACTGAGAACAGAATCTGGCTCTCCTTTACTTAATTAGCTATTTGCAAACACGGTGGATTAATGTTTTGTGGAGAAAGAATTAAAATTATGTTTTCAAGGTCTAATACAAAAAATACATGACTCATCCGGCCTGCACCAAAGGTCACTGCAAAGTGCTTTTCATTATTCAACAGAAAGTAAATCACATTCTGTGACCATGGGGAAGTTTTCTTGTCATCGGATAGCCCTACACAGCAACAGCCAGAGTTAGTCTATATTTCAAAGCACAGTAGTAGACATTTGGACCTCCCACATCAGAGACAAATTGCTAGTGGGAAATAGGTCAGTTTTTCCTATCTTCTTTACATTGCACCAGGTCATCAAAGCAGAGTAACCCCATTGAAACCTGAGCTATGTCTATGCATTGGGAGCTGGGCATGTGATTCCCAGCTCAAGCAGACATTCTTGCACAAGTTGTCATTGAGTTGGTGCAATGAAACATAGCTGGGTTAGCAAGGGCATGGGCAAGTGGAAGCATGGTGCTGGCCACGCAGGCTTGTTTTGCTGCCACCATTCACTACTGCCTGTACTGTCACAGTTCCACTGCTATTGTTAGGGTGCTAAGCTGATGACAGCTAGCATGAGAACATCTTTGCAAGCTGGGAATCACACCCCCAGCTTCAAGTGTAGACAGACCCTAGGTGTCTAATCAACCATGTAACCTTGGTGCACCGTATTTTGCTGAATGCAAAAATTGATACTCTTAGGAGGCGGAGGTGATATTTTCCACCATATGATGGGGAATTTATGCTTGCTTCATGTGTTTGTGAATAAAAATGATCCATGGCTGATCATAATTTGATGTTGTTATTAAACAGTTTCTCCAGGCTGCAGTTCTTACCTTCATTTATTAAACATGTCAGTTTGCAGTTTGGCTCCTGTTTTATTTTGGTGCCTTGAAACATTGCTCTGAGAACCAAGGAAAGCTTAGAAGGCTTTCACTCCTTGAGTATTTCTTCCAACGTTCTTCTCCTTTTTAGCCAACTTGGAGTCAGGAGGAAAGTACATAGAAAGACAATGGCCATCTTTCCATTAATTGCCATAGGTTTTGGATCCGGGCCTTGACGTGCTAACAAATAGGGAGTGAATGAAATGGTTCAAATTCAATGCACCCTTCTGGAGATCATAAATAAGGAGCAGGTGGCACGTTTTACTGTGATTTCAGAGACAGCACATATAGACGTTGGGAAGTGGTAGCCTTATATGATTTTCTGTCTCTTTGTATCAGCCTTCATTTTAATGACCTGCGTGTTTTAGATACTGCAAAGCCAACACTAGACATCTTCCTAATTAGCCTTACAGACAAATCACCAGTGTTAGTTCTGCCTCCTCTCACTGATCCTTATTTTCCCAAAGATAGAGGCTGTTTGCTGATTCAAGGCCCTGAATTTTCTCAATTTGAATTGAATGTGAGGAAGCTATTTAAGCTCACTTGAGCAGGCAAACGCAACCGTCAGTCCCCACTTATGCTTGCCTGTGGGAGAATTCCTTTAGCAGCCCGGATCTCCTTCCAAATGGCATGTTTCAAACCTTGCCACAGGAATAAAAACTGATCTGGCTTTAAAATTGTCTCTCCCAAGCCCCACCCTGTCACTTACAACCTCCAAGTCCCATGCTGAGGGGGGTATAAAAAAGAACATATTTATGGTCTTGTGTGTCAGAGGTTGTACAGGACATGAAATAATTTCACTGGTTGAAAGCTAACCTGCACAGTTCCTTCTTATTATTTATTATGGTTATTAATTAAACATTAATCACAGATGATCAGGCTGCAAATGATTAGTCAGAACATCCAATTGATGCAGGTGACCTTTACATTGAACTTATTTGTGTCATACCTGCCCTGTCCTTCAACCTCATATGGAAACTGACCTTGCTTGGCCGGAGATTCCATTGTTAATTAGAACGTTGCCATGCTAACTCTCTGGTTTCAAGTTTATTGATGCCCCTTTGCTGAAGGTGCCGTGATATGGAGAGCTTGTGATTACAGTGCAGTAAGGCTCTGCCATCATTTCTTTCCCCTACAAAGAACCTCATCCTCGTTTATAATCCTGCTGAAAGTAGGAACTACTTCAAAAGGGCAAGAAAAAGGGAAAGATCTTCTCCTAAGTAAAAGTAAACCCTGTTATATACTCTTTAAAGGTAATGAATATTGTTAATTGTATTTTTCCCACTCAGCGTCATTTTATTTAGTTCATTCCTTTTGATGAAAGCTGCTTTCTGCAGTGAGAAAGTTTCTATTATGATTTTGAGTTGTTGAAGACTTACAGAATCAAAATGTTCCCAGCAGCCAGCACAAAAAGAAGTGAGGCCAAAGTGACTGGATTTATTTCTAAAATATCCCTCTCTTCTAAGAGCTGTAGGTCTGTCCCTGCCCCTTAGGTGCAATGTTTCAAAACTGCTATTCTGGTTAAACATTATATTGTGAATTAAAATGGGAAGCTAGCTGATTAAAGCCAAGTGTAAATAATGATTTTCTAGTTACCTGGTTGTGAGAGACCGTAACTGAGCCCAAGAGAGGGTTTTATTTTTGTCTGTTAACTCTCTCTGAGATATCATTGCCAACTGAGGCCTCCAGCTGGAAAACACGTATTGGGTTAGATTTCTCTATTAAATTCATAGCGTGGTAGGGGAAAAAAAGTGGCCATCATTGTCTACTGAATGCGATGACACCTTTCCCTAAGGGTCTCAGACATTCTGGGCAAAAAGTAAACAACCATAAAAACGGCTCATATTTGGCCAGAGATCAATGGAACTCAAGAATCATACACTTCAAGCTCTATCTTATCTATCTGTCTAGCTTAAGTACTTGTATAGCCTCCATTATGCTAGTCTCTGAGTGCCTCATAATCTTTGATGTATTTATCCTCACAACCCCGCTACGCAGAAGGGCAGTGCTATTATCTCCGTTTTTCAGATGAGGAACTGAAATGCAGAGAGACTAAATGACATGTCCAAGACCACACGGGAAACCTGGGAGAGCAGAGACATGTGCCCTGGGTTTCCCAAGTCCTAAGATAGTGCCCTATCTGCTGGACCATTCTTCCTCCTTGAATCTGGCTTGAGTTCTGAGTTTGTCACAATTATTGGTCTCATCTCTCTAGACAAAGGCCAGGAGATTGGATTGTGCTGGGTAAAGGAACAGTTGAAAGCTCTTCGAGTTTGTAAGAAAGTGCCAAGATAAAAGACCCCCACATAGATAACAGTTGAGAATTTGGCCAATAAACGGGATGTCATTCTACAGTGGAACGTCATGAAAGAAGTAATACTTTGCTCTAGTCTGCACCAATTAGGCCTCAACTGGAGGATTGTGTCCAGTCTTGGGCACCATGTTTAGGAACGATGTGGAGAAATTGGAGAAGGTCCACAGAAAAGGAACAAATTGAATAAAGGTCTAGAAAACATGAGCTATGAGGGAACTGAAAGAATTGGGTTGGTTTAGTTTGGAAAAGAGAAGACTGAGGGGGGACATGATAGCAGCTTTCAAGTACCTAAAAGGGTGTTACAAGGAGGAGGGAGAAAAATTGTTCTCTTTGGCCTCTGAGGATAAGACAAGAAGCAATGGGCTTAAACTGCAGCAAGGGAGGTTTAAGTTGGACATGGGGAAAAACTTCCTAACTGTCAGGGTGGTTAAACACTGGAATAAATTGCCTAGGGAGGTTGTGGAATCTCCATCACTGGAGATATTTAAGAGCAGGTTGGACACACCTGTCAGGGATGATCTAGACTAGTGTTTCTTAAACGGTGTTCTGCATTAAAAAAATGATTGTTTGGTATTCCGCAATCTTAAAAAGTTTAAGAAACACTGATCTAGAAGGTGCTTGTTCCTGCTGGGAGGGCAGGGGATTGGACTTGATGATCTCTCAAGGTCCTTTCCAGTTCCAGTGTTCTAGGATTCTATAAATACAGGAAGAAAACATCATCCCATAGAAGCAGTGAGGATGCCTCTTATGGAGTGTGACCCACACTCTTTAAACAAAAGTCCTACCTATGTACATGCTACTTCCTTCTTCCTTCAAACTCACAGACTTCATAGGTGGCAATTGCCAGAGAAGCCTATGGGAGTTGGGGGCCCCAGTTCCCTCTTTCTCCTTTGCTCATTCCAACCATAAGATCCACTAGTGCCAGGTGAACCCAAGAAGCTTCGGGGGAGCATCTCAACCAGTGTTCCCTGTAAGCGGTGCATTTGTGCAGCCATGCAGGAGAGACTCAAATGCCACCCGTCTGATTAGCAGAGCTCCTACAGCTAGGTTTTGTGGTTCTGTAGGAGGTGCACATTCACACATGCCTTACAGCACATAAAATTATTCCACATATGGATGGAAGAGATTAGAGGGAAACTGATCCCAACTTGCTTGGCTAATTTAAGCTCATGCCCTGTAACTAAGATAGCACCACCATTTTGGTACCTACCTCCTGCCAGGTTGCTCGCAGAGCATTGTTTGCACAGCAGGGAAGGGCATTTTCATTACCCATAAGAACACATACAAGGAAATGTCTGGGAGAGCATTTAAAGCTATTCTTAGAGAGGTCCCTTCCCAAGGGTGACAGTCATCACTTAGGATAACTTCCTGCAGCTGAGATCTAGCAGCATGTTGCCTCACGTGAGGGATTTGATGCATGGATAAAATCCCCTAAACCTGCTTCTGTGGGTTTGGCGATTTTTGTACAGCTCAAACGCACAAAGCCACGTCTGTGCCCTGGCTTGTGGGATGGCTCAGTGAAACTGCATTTACCTTTCCAGCAAACTCTGCTGGGTTTATATTCTTTTTAATAGTCAACGACATTGGGGTTTGGGTTTTTTTTTGTTTGCTTTGTGTTTTTGAAAATCCCTGGAAGAAAACCAGTCAGAAGTCAATGATCTGTGCATATTTTCCAGGCGTCTCCCTATCTTTGCCCTACAGCCAGAGCGACTCTATTATAATTCAAATCTAAACATAAAAACAGCCAACATTCTTCAGCTGGAAAGTTGGAAATGTCTAAGTTAATACGCCAGGCAGCAGGGCTGGTAAAGCAGCTGATTCAAAGTGACCCAGCAATTCTCCCTCCATCTCTTAGATTTGCAGCACCATTAAATTTTGTCCCTTAATATCATCTGAAGCTGAAGTAACATTTTATTCCCCTCCTCCCAGAGTTGCTGTACTCAGAAACCTGAGGAAAAAGCACATACTGACTGGCTAACCCTCCACAACCTGGTTCCTGGATATATTATTTCCATTCCTCGGAAGGTCCTTTCCTCATCAACCAGATGCAGCTACATTGGAAATGTCAAGCCACACTGTGGCTACGTCTAGACTGCAGGAATTTGTCGGCAGAGGCAACATTTCTCACGCTGTTATTTGCATAGTCTCTTCTGATCCTTTTTGCGGAAGAGGTTTTTGCGCAAAAAAAGCAGTGTAGACGGGGCCATATTGCGCAAAAAAAAACCCCTTTTGCGCAAGATCCTGTATACCTCCTTTTTTGAGGCACAAGGGATTATGTTTTGCCATTCGGAGCACAGGTATGGCTCTGGCAAGTCTGAATGTTGTTGCTCTGGTTTGAATATTGTCTAGACATGTCAACTCCCTCTCCTTCGGGGGCCTGCTCTTAGAAAGCCTCAACTTCTTCTTCTTCTTCTTCTTTTTTTTTTTTTTTTTTTGCAGAGTGATGACAGTGAATTTCACTGCCCATGAAAACTGGAGACAAGCCATTATTATCTGATGCCCGACCTGCATAGATGAGGAACATTGACTAATAGTTCAGAACCTATGCTAGACATTAGGCAGCATAGCACAGACAAGGTAAGTATAATATGGAGCCAGGTAAATGTCAGCCTTGTATTCTCCCCTCCCCGTTGGTGCCACTGGCTTTGGCTCTGTGACAGGGCATCTGCCCCACACTGGCCCTTTCAGGATTAAAACCCAGCCTGGGGAGAGGGCTGGAGCAGTGAAGCTGTGGAGGAACTGGCCAGGAATCAGGAACATGAGACCGTGGAATGTGATACTTAGCAGACTGTATTATGACGGTGCTATTGTCTATATGCTCTAAGCATCCTGTGGATAGAGGGCTTTCCCTTTCTGGCATGCAACTATACAGGTGATTGGTTATTAATTCAGTCTGATATGTAATAAATAGTACCCATTGCTAACTGAGTATATATGAAGTGTCTGTGTAATAGAACATATTCCTGGGGCACATGGAGCTAAAGACAGGCTTATTCCCCCTCTGAAAAATGGCGTAATCCCACAACAAATGCATAACCGTCTGTTGTTCTGTTTGTAAAATTACTGTTGACTTTATGAATCGACAAAAGAAGTAAGATTGATTAACTCCCAGACATGCAGCTGCTCCCTATAATTCTGTGAATTTGGGGTTTAATTAATCAGATTACTTCCTCAGTCATGTTGATTAATTTAAAATACCTAGCCAAAGAGCGGAGAACGAACATGAGAAAGATCTTTACAGATATGATCCAAGCTAGATAAATTCATGGAGGTAGATACATTCATAGAGCTAGATAAATTCATGAAGCTAGATAGATTCATGGAGGCTAGATCCATCAATGGCTACTAGCCAGGATGGGTTGGAATGGTTTCCCTAGGCTACGTCTACATTATGACTTCTGCTGCAAGAGCATATGCAAATGAAGTGTGGATTAGCATTTTCCCACGCTTCATTTGCACACTCTCTTTCGTTCCGTTTATCTTGCGCAAAAGGGGATTTTTGCGCAAAAAGGAAATGTCCATACTGCCTGTTTTGGCACAAAACCCCCTAGCGCAAAAACGGAACGAAAGAAAGTATGCAAATGAAGCACGGGAAAATGCTAATCTAGCCTTCATTTACTTAGGCTCTTGCAACAAAAGTCATAGTGTAGACGTAGCCCTAGACTCTGTTTGTCAAAAGCTGGGAATGGGTAACAGAATGGAACCTCTTGATGGTTCCCTGTTCCGTTCATTCCCGCTGGGGGCACCTAGTATTGGCCATTGTTGGCAGACAGACACTGGGCTAGTTGGACCTTTGGTCTGATGCAGTGTAGCCGTTCTTATGTTCTTATGACATGTTCCCACCAGAGAAAAGTCCAAGTCAGAACTCCAGATTCAAGTACCCCTGACTTCTAAACTTGGAATTGGTATTGGAATCTGGGTCCAAACTTTGGGTTTCAAGACTATGTCTAGTTCACACACCCAACATTTGGCCCACCTGTTTGTTTGTTTTTTTCATTACTGAATTTCTGTGCATGAAAAAAAAAACAGTTTTGCGTATGTACAGGCTGCCTTTGTGTACGATACAATTGAGTGATTAGAAATCTCCCCAACTTGCATGTACAAATGCAATTTGCACATGTGTTTGAGTTTCCATGCATGCATAAAAACAAGCAGAGGTATGTGTATTTTCGGGATATCTGATCCGTAACAAAATGGAGCTAAGGTCTGGTAAACACGTTTTAAATCC
Source organism: Rafetus swinhoei (assembly GCA_019425775.1). Lineage (NCBI taxonomy): Eukaryota > Metazoa > Chordata > Testudines > Trionychidae > Rafetus > Rafetus swinhoei. Next base: position 3,059,036 of record JAFJHL010000175.1, on the reverse strand, counting down.
AAATCAGTTAACTATTTAGAATAAAATGGTGATGTGGGTGGAGACATAAAAAGGAGTAGTCTGGAGGGGAGGAGGGTTGGAAGTGAGTGTACAGGTTGAACCTCTCTAGTCTGGCATTCTCTGGTCCAGCAACATCTGTGATCTGGCATGATTTTAGTTAACCAGATGTCCACTGATCAGGGGTGTGGCCAAGTTTTTCATGGTCCCATAAAGTCTGTTTACAGCCACCAGTCCTGGCTCTCAGGGTTCTGTGCTGTTGTTTAGCTTGAATTTACCCCTAAATGTTTTCTAAGAGCCCAGCAAGCAGTGGAAGTGTTGGTGATGCTGCTAGACAATATTGACCTCCCGTGGTTCGGCAAATTCTCTGGTTTGGCACCAGCCAGGTCCCGAGGGTGCCAGACTAGAGAGGTTCAACCTGTACTGACAAGTCGTACTTCAGCAGATTTCATTCCTCAAGAGCCAGTGTCTGTCAACAATGCTCAGCAGGCCTTGAATTAACCCCTATCTGGAGGTTGATGTTCTGACTGCATGCATGCCAAGTACTTGTATAGTCACACTGTTCATTTACGCTTCATAACCGAATAGCATGCCTAGTGAAAAGTAATGCTGGGCTGCTTGGCTGAGTACCTCCCAGCCATCATGTTCTTGGGGTAATTATTTTAATAAATATGAATTGTGGGACTCCTGCCTAGAAGTGGAATAGAAATCTAATCTATAATACAGATGGATAGAAGTGCAGCTGTACTATGTTAATTAAGTATACACCAAACATATGGCAATACACCTCCAGAACAACAGGCCCAGATACAATTAGCTCTTGTGCATGCATAAAGCATCAGTCAACTACTCAACAAAATGCATAAGTCATAACCTCAGACTGATGAAATTACCACTGTAAACTCTTTCACTTAGCTTGCAGAAACATTTACCGTGTCACCAAAATGATGGGGAGCTTTTCTTTTTCTTTTTGAAAACCATTTGGTCTTTGATTATTTTATTTCGAATCTGCCATTTAGCTTTGTTTCTGAAGAGTGAAAGGAAGACTTAGGGAAATGTAAACCTACTGGGCTTGATTTTGCACTGCCATGAATCTTGTGCAGACATTAATACGAGTTCAAAGGGAGTTGAAAATGCTATGTTCTGATTATGGTCTCAAGCCCATCGTACTGGTATAAAGAACCACCCCCAAGTGTAGTGCAACAGAGAACCCAGGTGCAGAGTCTGTGAATAAAATGGAAGAGTAATGGATACTTGGACACACTATGTTATATTGTTACTATTTATTTGTATTCCATAGCATCTAGATGCATGAGATCCACTGTGCTAAGCCCTGGGCAAACATAGAAGGTACGTCTAGATTGAAAGGCTATTTCGGGATACCAGAGGTATCCCAAAATAGCTACCCTGTGTCCAAGGAACGCGTCCGCTATTTCTAAATAATTTTCAAAATAACGGACATGCTATTTTGGCATCCCTGTAAACTTCGTTCCACGAGGAATAAGGGATGTCTCGAAATAGTGCTGTATTTTGAAATTTGGTGCCGTGTAGACGTGCCAATCTTCAAAACAGCCTATTTCGAAATAAAATCGAAAGAAGATGCGCAATTTGTGTAACGCAGATTGCCTATCTTATTTCAGTTTTAGAGTGCAGTCTAGACGTAGCCATACAATGAGATGCTGGCTCCATTGAAGTCAATGTCAATACTCCCTCAATCAGACCAGAATTTCACCCATAACAAAGACACAGTTTGTACCCCAAGGGAATTTTCCAATCTAAATTTTACAAAAAACAAAACAAAAACAAAAAAATAAAAAAATAAATCAAGGGGAGCAAGGGGTAATGGTGAGACAAGTCTGATCCAAAGAATGCTCCCCAATTAGCCCTTTGGGGGCCAGTCTGAATGGATTTCTCAGATGTTCCTGCTTAATTTCAGAGTGGGTCCCTGCATCATTCCTGCTAACATCTTATCTACCCGGTTCCTGAATCTGCAGCCATGGTGCTACAACAGTCTCTCTGCAGCCCGACTATTCTTACTGCTAAAAGCTTTGGTCTAGTATCTACCCTACAGTTTTCCTTCTGAGCTGTGGACTAAGAGGCCTCTGTTCCTTTTGCAACCATCTTTGGAGACTCTGAATATTTCCCTTCCTTCATTTATATTGTACTCGGAGGGCATCTGTTATTAGACAAATAACCATAGGATACAGGGGTACAAATTTGGGAGTGCACCAAATCCTAATTAAGGACCATGCTTTACTCTCCTTCTTCCTCAAACTAAAAGCTCTCCCCTTAGAACCATTGAAGCCAAATGTCTGTTTTCTTCCTGACTTTGCTAGACATTGGACCATGGTTTCACTTGTCCCTCTGGACTGCTCACTTAGGGCACATCTACACAGCAGGGCTAAAGCCAAAATAAGCTACACAATTTGAGCTACGTCAATTGCATAGCTTAAGTCAAAATAGCTTATTTTGGCTTTTGGCGCTGTCTGCACAGCAGGAAGCCCGAGGTAAAGCACTCTTTCTCCGACTTTCTTTACTCCGCATACAATAAGGGTTACAGGAGTCGGAAGTCCTTCAGCTCAACATTATTTTGACATTATGTCGAAATAACTGCTTGTAGTGTAAATGCCGACTAAGTTATTCTGAAATAACACTGCGGTGTAGACGTACCCTTGTTGACCAGACAGATGGGAAACCTGGAACTCACATGGAGCAATTCTAGTTGGAGGTAGGAAATGAGTGAAGGGTGAAAAAAAGAACAAACGTTTATCCAACTTCATTCAGACACAACAATTGTCCACTTCAAGCTGTGTTTGGTGATTCAGATAACTTGTTATTTAAAATGAAGGTGCAGTGGCCCCATGTGCTTATTCCAATGAAGAGAAATATTACCTATTTGAAAAGACACTTGCAGAGACTTCTCTTATTCCCAGACTATTTTAACAGACTATAATTACTTTTCACACCTTCACTTTATCTAATTCACAAACACCGCCTCTCCCCCCCCCCCCGTGCACTCTGTACACACATACACACATCTGTTAATCTGTTAACAAGGGGCAAACTGCTTTCCTGTTAGTTCAGTGCAGGAGACCAGGACCTCAGTGTTCACCTTCCAGGGAGGTGTTGTTCAGAGGGCACAAAGCTTGAAAAGTCCCCTGAGATTTTATAGATTTATAGAGAAGAACTAGAGTGGGAGCGCCCATGCACCACATCCTTCAGACTAACAGGTTTGTATATTAGGGGGAAAATAGTATCTTATAAATTGTAGATAGCACTAAAAAAGGAAATCATAAGCACGCTAATACCTGTTTGCTTCCAGTGCCGTAATGGCTCATGGAAAAGTGCTTTTGATTTGAGTGAGTGTGACCAAGTGGATCACAGAAATCCCCTGGGGATTGTGACCCATTGCGCTGTTCAAGCCATCCATGCCTGCCTTCCTGCCTTCTGGGGTGCTCCACCACCCTGTCCTGCTGGGCCAGAAGCTCTGGTCTCACCCGGCCAAAGCATAGAGTTGGGGTAACAGCCCCCATGCACAGCAACACAGACACTGAACCAGTTCAGCTCTGGGAGGGCTCAGCTAGAAGGCTATTGACAGCACCCAGGAAAACAACCCCCAAAAGGGACCAAACCCCCAAACAAATCCATCTTACCTTGAGTAAAAGTTTTACACAGAGAAAGCTCATAAGATCCACCCCCTCTATCAGTGTAATAGAGATATTCACGGTGGTTCCCCCCCAGTAACAGTTATTGACACGGGGCTTGATAAGAAACAAGAGTACTTTTATTAAGTATAAAAAGCAGGATTTAAGTGATTGCAAGAGAAAACAGACCAAAGTAAGTTATTAAACCAAAATAAACAGATACATCAGCTAATTCTAATACACTAAGGCAGGGGTTCTCAAACTTTGTGATATCGTGATCCCCCTCTAAGTTGCTCATGACCCCCTGCGGGGTCGGGACCCACAGTTTGAGAAATGCGGCACTAAGGGTATGTGCACACAGCAAGTTATTGCGAACTAACATAGTGCATGTCTACACTACAAGCCTTTATTTTGCAATAATGTCGAACTGGAGGACTTGTTACTCCAACCCCTTCATGAGGAGTAAGGGAAGTCAAAGGAAGAGTGTTCTTCCTTTGACTTCCTGCAGTGTGGAGAGCGCCTAAAGCCGAGTTGAGCTATTTCAACTTAAGCCGCACAATTGACGTTGCTGAAGTTGCATAGCTTAATTCAACTTTAGCCCTGCTGGGTAGTCTTGCCCTAAGAAAAGTTGTTCATGCTATAGTTCTCCCCCTTCGTCTTATCTCAGGCCAGCACTGATCTTTTTCTAATCTGGGCCCAGAAGGTTGCAGAGCCTATGGCAGGGCCAGCAGGCAGTGGGACCCTGAAGGCCAGCAGAGCTCATGGGGCTGGCAGGTGATGGAACCCCAAGAGCCAACTGGGCCAGTGGAACCATGGAAGGGCCAACAAAGTGCATGAGGTTGGCAGGACCCTGAGCGGGCAGCCCAGAAGCTAGGACCCGGGGTAGGACAGGCCGGCAGCAGGGCCAGCTCCAGGTGCTAGGAAGCAGGATTCAAAACCTGGGGGTGCTGCAGCACTCCCTGTACCTCTACTTCTGACACCTATGCCAATTAGGACTGGATTCCTAGCCCCAGCTAATTTAATAGAACAAAACACCTGTCTTACGGTGACATTGTTGCTGCTGTTAGTGCTAACAGCCGCATGAGACCAGAATTACTGAGGCAGTGATGGAAGAGGGGGTCTTTTCATTCTCGTTGCACTCTGATGGCCAGATGAAAAAAAGTCCTGGATACAGGAGCAGGTTGAAGAACAGGATGTAAAATTCATTTGCTCCCATCTTTTGTTCAAAATTCAAAATGTTGACCATGATAGTTCATAAATGCATGAAATTTGAAAAACTCCAACCAACTCTGTGGGATACTTTGCCTGAAGCATGAAGGCATTCCTTACCCTTAATACACTTTCACAGCTTGTCATTTTAGCTTTGAAGGTTCAAAAGCAGTTGTATATCACAAAAAAGGAGTGTTTCTTAGAAATGAAAAGCTCTGTGTATTTCTAGATGCCAGGTATTTCTAGATGTCAGATTCAACTTAAGAACCACATATGATGAAAGTAAACAATGAAGCTGCCCAGCTGACAATTGCTTTTCCTGGCTACTTTCAAGGTTTTGAAATCTAGTTTGGTTCTCGATTGAAATGAATGCATAACCTTTCAAACACCTTGCCTGATTCAGAGCAGAGTTTTTATTCGTAATCATCATCAATCAGGTAGACCAGAGCTACTCAACACGCGGCCCATGGGTCTCATGTGGCCTGCAGCCTGTTTGTTTGTGGCCCATGGGTGGGAGTCAAAACAAAAAGTAGTCCATATAATGGTCTTCTGTTGATATGTATTTTAGTAGTTAAATTCCTGGACTGTCATTGCTCATTAAAAGTGCTGTCATATGGGTGGAAATCGGGTAAATATTGCATTTTATTACTACCAGCAGAAATGACTTAAATGGGGCCTGCGTGTTGTGTAGTCTCGCTAACTTAATCTTTGTAGTCATGCCTGGCAGTGTGAAAGAAGCTATTTGCATATATTTGCATATATATTTGCATGTATATGCATGTGATGGGGCAGACAGAGCCCGACCTCCCTGCAGGAGACCTTCCAGCACCCTGGCCAGCAGCAGGGCAGTGGAGAAGTCCTCCAAGCAGGGTAGAGAGGCAGCTTGCTTTGTAGCCAATTAGAGTATGGCAGGCTACAATATAAGGAGCTGCTAGTGACAGCTAGGCAGTTCCAACCTGGAGCTCAACCCAGGCAGACCTCTGGGCTGACTGGGGACAATAGCACCTTGGACAGCTCTGAGTGGGAGCTGGGCCCGTGCAGCTAAGCCGAGCTAAACCCTTTGGCACAAGGCTAGCCGGCAGCAACCCTGAGGAACCCTGGACAAGGGGAACTTTACAACTAGGCCCTAGAGAAGGGCTAGGATGAGACGGCATCCCGGGGAAGTGGTCCAGGGACATGACCAGAACTGTGGACTCTGAAACCAGGCAGGTAACTGCTACCTATAGGGTTCCTGGTCTGGGACTCAGAGGGCCTGGGTCCCTCCCTGCCCCCAGCCACTAAGGGGCACACACAGACAAGACTGAACCTGTTACAATGCAACTACACTTAAGTTGCAGCTCTTAGCATGTGCTGTGAGTATTATTGTGGCCTTCGGGGCTTCCAAAGTTGAGTAGCCCTGAGGTAGACCAAGAACATAAACCTGGGCTTTCTAGCAGTCCTCTAATCACCAGGCTAAAAGTGGGAGTCGCGCCAAAATCTTCCCAATGAAAACTTCATTGAAACAGCTATGGGTCTGCAAAAGGCTTTGACTGTGACAATACAGCATATTTCTTCAGCTCTAAAATAAGTCTCCACACTCAGTCTGTCTACCCTTTCCCCCATTCACATTAAGAGGCCTGACTCTTCTTTCACTTATGCCGGTGTAAATGAAGAGTATTGCTTATCTGTTTGTTTTGTATCAGAACCCATCACCATACAGGTTGAACCTCTGAAGACTAGAACCCTCGGGACCTGTCTGATGCTGAACCAGAGACTTTTCCAAACTACAGGCAGTCAATGTTGTCTAGCAGCATCACCAACACTTCCACTGCTTGCTGGGCTCTTAGAAAACATTTAAGGGTAAATTAGAGCTAAAGAACAGCACAGAACACTGAGAGCCAGGACTGGTGGCTGTAAACAAACTTTATGGGACCATGGAAAACTTGACCACACCCATGAGAAGTGAACATACCCCCTAATTAAAATCATGCTAGACAACGGATGTTGCCAGACCAGAGAATGCTGGACTAGAGAAGTTCAACTTGTCGTATCAGAGCATTTCCGTGTTTAGTAGATTGGCACACAAAGGAACACCACTGACTTCTAATTAAATCCACCAGGTACAAACTTGTGCAGTAGAAGGATAATCTGTCTGTGTGTCATATTCACCCTGACACTGACTTGCAAATAAACCTCAACAGCTACGATCACATTATTAAACTATAGCTATAGAGATTTGTTAATAGAGATTTGTTCTCTCACATCAGCATGTGAATTTGAGATTCATTCATTGGACTAAATGGTCTACTGAGGTCCCCTAAAGTCCTACACTTCTATGAGTCTATGATTGATTGTTTTATCTGTCTTTTCTTACACTCTCTCTCTCTCTTTTTCTTTTTTTGCATAGGAATGGAGATTAAAACTTCTACCTTATAGCTGCAGCTGAACCAGGCTTCTAAGCTTCCCAGGCTGTCAGGAGATTAGCGCTGCAGGGTATATGCTGGAAGGACTCTTTATTCATTAATGGCCCATAATGTATTTGCATAGGTGATAGCCAGTCCCAGCCTGCCCAGTGGATTAAAGGAAGGCAGTTCTTTCATTTTTCATATTCTGCATCTCTCATTTAATGCCGTAAATAAACTAGATTCACTTGTGCTATGCACCTTAAGTCTTCTTTCCGAAAGGCTGCCACTGATTATCTACCTTTTTATTTTCCATCATTAATCTGCCCTCCTTACTTCAGTGCTCTATTCATGTACTAATCCCAGCTGTCATGTATAGAGATGTTAAGAGATGGAAGCCTAATCCCAGCATGGTTTTCATTCTCTGTCTAATGTATTTATATAGATTCACATGGCATAAGCTTTTTGTACTGGGGTCTTAGCAAAGCAGGATGCTTAAATGACCATTGTTACCTGGACTGAGCATATCTGAACATATATGGCTTTGCAATAGAGTTATTAAAATTCAAGGGAATGATGTTATGTTTCTACATTGCATTGTAATCCTTTTTGATAATGCTACCGGGGCAAAAGTGGGTGCTGCATTAAAAGGTTTGCGGGGAAGAACTAACATTAAAAAGATCCCAACAAACCAGGTTTTCCTTTTTTGCTTAAATAAAATCCCCAAAAGAGGAGCTGGATCATTGATTAGGGCTGACGTTGGCATCCACATTGCTGTGTGAGAAACAACGCTATCTTGCAAAGCACTGAGTGCATGTTTTAGAACCGTGGTGTCCAACCAGTTCTGAAGCAGAAGCCTCTACAGTGGCTACTACTATAGCGAACTAGCCACATTATTCTGAAAATGTAAATAATTTTGTGAGCCAGCTAGCCACACTCCACCGGCCAAACAGCCACATGTGGCTAGTGTGTTGGACACCACAGTTTTAGAAGAACATAAGTGACTCCAGTGTGCTTAAGTCAGTTAGGTCTGTTTGAATATTCTGCACTAGGACCTTAGAGAAGAAAGGTCGGATTACAATCTCCTTACCCCACAAGTAGTCCCATTGGCTTAACTGACTGCTCGTCATCTCATCCTCTAACATCATCCTGTCTCCCCACTTTGGCCAGTACCTGCTGTCTAAGAGCAAGACACAAACTCCTACCACGTGCTTAATCCATCATGCATTGATGGAAGACAGAAGACAGGCATTCCTCTCTACCCACAATATGCAACCAGTTGTTGTCCTGATGCAAAATTATATAATTTTATATTTTAAATTAATCTAAAATTTCAATTAATTATTTTATAATTAAAATTAATATATTTCCTTTTCCTTCCTGAGCAGGTTAGTTTCATTCTCTGTTAAGAACTTAGGGGCCCTTTGACACCTCCACTAATAGCTCTGCCTTGTTTTTAACACCGCAACTTTAACCTTTTTCCTCCCTTGATAATCTCTGGCTCCTTCCTAAGCTCATCCGTTTGCTGCTCCTCCCCTCCCTGCTCCCCCTTCCTTGGTGTTATTCAGCTGTGTCCCCTGACCTTGAGAGCCATGCAGCTGGACGCTGTGCCAACCCCCACCAGCCAATTCTGGGTTGTGTTTCATCCAGCCCACAGAAGACAGCTGCACATGTTCATCGACGGAGGTGGAAATTCACACAAGTGACCGGCTGGCTAAAGGTTGGAGTGTGCCTAGACTCCTCAACGTTTCACTGTACGCTGTAGTCAACACTGGCATTATGAGGGAAAGAGGAGAGAGCCAATGACATTGCCCCATGCCTTGTGAGCAATGTTAGTGAGTTGCTAAGAAGTTAGCTAGCCAGAAAAGCCCGACTGGTCCTCCCTGCATAGGAGCAGCAGCTGCAGACTGCCTACATCGTTAACTCACAAACAATTAATACAGCTTGGAGATTAAGGCCCCCTCATGTTTATTCATGTCTCATTGACTCATTCGGAATGTTTTTCCACAATGCCAGCAACTCCTCTGGTGAAAACTTTTGTTTCCAGCTGCACTTGCTGGGGCGCGGTCCCGAGCTCTTCACAGCAGCATCCTCCGCAATGAAACGGGAGACGCGACAAAGGGGCAAGAAGGCTCAGGAGAGGCGGCCACGGATGTGCAGGCCCTGGAAAGCCAATATGGGCACGTGGCTGAAAGCAGCTTTGAGAGGAGGGGAGGATTGACAAATGGGACGTCATGAGCGTGTTTCCAAAGGAATCCGTTGCGCTAGGTATTAGTCCTAAGTACAAACTGCAGGGAGATTTGCATTTTATTCTCTTTATCCAACGTGAATCCCCTAAAGCCCCTCCTCTCTCTTTCCCAATTCAGCCTTTAATTACTAAAAAAGCAGCAAATCCCCTTAATAAAGTTCCTGGAGAACAGTGAGCTCATCTGAGGTTAGATGGTGTGTGCGCACAAACACACAGATGTGTGTGCACACTCTCATCTAGACTGATGCGTGTACACACCCTCCCACACACCTACACATGTACACATCCATTTTTCCTCTCTGCTTCACAATGGAGATCAGAAGCACAATTGCCCGCATACCATAAAGGCAGGCTGTGTTCGGACGGTCTCTCTTGGAGGGATGGGACATAGTATCTGTTCTGTCCCGCCTCTGAAGAGAACCTCATGAAAAAAACGTGTTCTCGTGAGCACAGGACCTTTGGTCCCCACTGGAAGTGGAGGTGTCAAAACAAACGAACAAACAAAACAACAAAAACGAAACAGCAGTGCAAAAACCTGCCTCCCTCTGTGCTGAACTCACCTTCCTTGCTGCAGTGCTCACATTAGTCTATCAGTCTAGTCCCAGTCCTGGAGTGAAGGACAAATTGCATTGATTTCTGGAATATAACGCAAGCTTCTTGAAAACAACATAATCATTGCAACCAGACTCTAAGAGACGCCAGAGCCCTAGAGGCTGGCTGTGAATGTGTCCCTTTCAGAGGCTGAGTCTTAAATGAAGATCTGTAATCCCTCCTCCATCAGCATGGAAAAAGGTTTGGAGGATCGATTCTTCCTTGAAGTCTCTAGCAGCCACTTACAGTACTGACAAGAGAGTTCATTTCTCCAGTTATTTCATAAGAAGATAAGAATGGCCAGACTGGGTCAGAGCAAAGGTCCATCCATCCCAGGGTCCTGTCTGCCCACAGTGGCCAATACCAGGTGCCCCAGAGGGAATGATCAAAAGAAGGAATCTTCAAGTGATCCCTCTCCTGTCACCCATTCCCCACCTCTGACAGAGGCTAGGGACTGCCATTGATAGACCTGTCCTCCATGAATAGCCATTGATGGACCTGTCCCCCATGAATTTATATATCTCTTTCCTGAACCCTGTTAAAGTCCTGGCCTTCACAACATCCTCTGGCAAGGAGTTCCACAGATTGACTGTGTATTGCATGAAGAAAACCTTCCTTTTTTAAAAAAACCCCGCTACCTATTCATTTCATTTGGTGACCCCCTAGTTCTTAAGTTATGGGAACAAGTAAATAACTTTTCCTTATTCACTTTCTCCACACCTGTCATGATTTTATAGGGTTGCATCTCTAAGGTAGTGTGGCCAGATGTCCCAATTTTATAAGGCCAGAGGTTCTGATTTTATAGGGACCAAGACAATCAGGCTCGGATCCCAAGTGGCATTCTCTGTGCCCTGCTGGAATAAGAGCAGCACAAAGAGTAAATACTGAGTGGTGGTTGTTCAGGGAACAGAATATCTTGGCGCTGAGCCCCAGCACGCAGTGGCTTCTTCTCAAGCTCTGGTTCTGTAGATTGCAGCTAGTGCTGCCACCAACGTTCCCTCTTTCTTTCCCATCCATGTGTGGAATAAAATTTTTGATGTGCACCTAGGCAAGTGTAAATGTGCACCACCAGTAGAAACAAAACCTAGCTTTGGGCTCTCTGCTAATTTCTCCTAAGTGGCCACCCATGCATGTAGTTAACAAGGGACACAGGTTGCTGAGATGCAAAGAAAAAAAAGGGGGACATGTGGATGGGTGGTTTGGATGGATGGGGCTCGGTGCTACTCCTACCGCCTGTGCCCATCATCTCCTCTTGTTTAAAATGGCAACCCACTGAGGAATGTAAGAGGAGATCTCTGGGCTTTTGATAAGCACTGCATCTCCCACTCAACACAGGCCTGAGAAGAATGGTCAAGTCTCCTCAGCTCTGGCCAGTACTCCCATCTCCAGGACCGAGGCAATAACCCTCCCAGCAAAGCCAGGGCATCCCCTCGTATGGAGGGATGGCTGAGCTGGGGAATAGGAGGTGCCCAAAACCAGGACTTTTAGTGTACTGCAAAGATTTCCCACGACAGCTACCTCAAAAAAGGGGGCCACCTTGGGAAAACCTGCACAGATGCCGACCTTCAGTGCAAAGAATTCAGGAATTGCAAACAGCCGTCACAAAGAAGCTCCTGTGTGTCTGTGCATGCCCACAGGAATAGCTATCTGCGTATTTAATCATGGCGCTCCATGATGAAGAAGGGAACTCCAAGCTACATTGCCCCACCTCGACATTCGTAACTTGCCTAGCTGTTAGAAGAGGTCAGATAGCAGCACAGGTCACTGTCCTGTCGCACGGCTGTACAGCCAGGCTCAAGGAAGCTGGCATTAACATTCAGTGCTCTTGTGTGTGCTGATTTGCATCCCACCGTCCTGACGCCAACGGGAACGTGTCTCCAGTGGGGGTTCAGCTGACGAGCAGCTGGAAAAGATCAAACATGCGATGGAAACCTGTTCTCTGCACAGGGGGCGAGCGGGCAAGGGCACAAGGCAGCACTAACATTTTCCTTCCTGCCCTCAAGGGCATTGCATATGTAAAGAGCCAGAGTTAAAAATGACTATAACCAGGCCATCCCAAGGCTAATGTTGTGTCCTCAAAGAGCAGCTGGTATCTCTTGGAATATATTCAGGTTAAGGACATTTCACTGACACAGCCAATATTTCTATGGGCTCTATTTATTCCTGTTGCCTGGATTTTAATACCAATGGCATTTGGTGAGAGCAGGACCCATGCTGCTTAGGAGATGAACAGGGTGAACTTTTCAGAATGGGCCTTTGGGAGTGAAATTCACCCCTATGCAGGGGACTAGCACAAAACATAAGGAGGACTTATCGTACCATTTAACTTCTATGCATTAAGGATGTAAAATCATGTTTAATTGGTTAAACATGAAGTTTAGCCAGTTAACCAATTAAGAGGGGGCATAGACAGGGGCAGCTCCGGATGCCTGGAGCAGCCCCTGCCTATAACGCAATCCATGGGGCTGGAGCAGTAGGTTAAACTGCACCACCCCCCATCAGTTAACTGGAAGCAGTAAGCATCATCTGTTAAGGGCGATGCTTACCTGTTAACCTTTCACATCCCTACTAGGCATGCTTCCTCATTCCTCTAGGCATGGGACTATCCAGTTTGGAGAAAATGGGAGCCCCATCGTTTAAAGGGTGCATAAATCTTCTGGTGCTGGTCTTCTGTCTAGAGTGAATTTAATTCTTCTTTAATTCTGGACTCAAATGATTCATGGGAAGACTTCAAGTATTTTTTGTTAATCACAGTCCTTTCACAAGTGTTTTCCAAGAACTTATTTCAACAACTTCACCCGGTGCATTGTTTGCAAACTACCTGCAATGATGATGGCTTTGAGAATTCACCCTTCATGATTCACTATTTTCGTCATTGACCAGTCAGTCAGGTCAAACAATAGCTCCTGCTGTAGGATTAGTCACATGGCATTGCATGACTTCCATGCCATGGGATTGGTCACGTGATATTGGATGACACCCATCCCCAGAAAAAAATTCAAGATGGCTGCTTACACACTTGGGTCATGGATACTCATGCAAATGTCAACAACTGTGAGGGCTCTGGAGTTCTTCTTCAGTATTGGACCTGGTTATCTCAGGAGCCTCTGTCTTACTTGACATCAGGCCCTTCAGCCTGGCCATGCCTTCACTTACCCAGCTGTAATTCTGCTATTTGAGCCCCGTTGTCTGCAGGTGGAATTGAACTTTGTACCTCTAGAGCTTTGTAAATGAGCCTTTATTGCATGACCAAGCACCAGATGGCTTTTAATGATGGCTGTAGACTGCAGAGACAGCCCATTATTCCCTCTGTAAGTGGTCTTGGTGCCACTAGATGTAACAGTGCACCACACCCAGGAGGCATGTGAGGGCATGTCTACACTGGGGAGTTATTTTCAAATAACTCTTTATTTTGAAATAACAAAGCAAGCATCCACACTACCAAGCCTGTTATTTTGAAATAACAACTGCTTGTGAAGAGGAATAAGCTTGTTTCGAAATAGTTATTTCAGGAATTATTATTTCGAAATAACTTATTTTGAAATAACCTGGTAGTGTAGCCGTAGTCTAGGTTACACATCTTAAGTGGACATACTGATTACATGTCTCAAATGCTGCATGACTTTTATGCTAATAGTTTGCCTTTACTTAGCATCTGTCATACAAGAGTCTCCGTGCATTTGAACAACTTCAATTAATTAAGCCTCACAACATCTCAAATGAGGCCGATGTTGTTCTCCCTGTTTTACAGAGGACTAAACGGAGGCACTGAACAGTGGAAGGAATTGTCCCAAATCATTCAGGGCGTCTGTGACCGTACGTGTCGGGGTCGACCTGGAACCCTGGGTCCCTTGTCCCTCAGTCCCAGGCTTTACGCCCGTTTTGTCTTCCCCGTTCAGTCTAGCTACGCCCAACTGGGCCGTTCAGTCCAAATCAGAGTCTCTATCCATCACCTCCCAGCATGAGGGAGTGGAGAGAGGGGGGCCCGGGCCCGTCCTCACTCATGGGCCCCAGCCCAGGGCCCTAAGGACTTGGACCACGCTGAGGTCCAACTCTGGCTGGTGGGGCCGCCACCTAAACTCACCAGCCCACGGGCTATGATCCATGCCCTGACCTGGGCTACTTCCTCTCTCCTCCCTCTCTGTACGCCGTGCCCCGCGGCGATGACCTACCGGCCACGGCCTGGATCCTTTCTCCCACTGCCTCCGGTGTTCGCTCCTTCCCGTTGCCTCACGGGTTGGGGGCAGCTGGGATCCACGGACCTTCTTCGAGCTTGCATCCCGCTCTCCTCTCCCCCCCTTGCTCGGCGCTGGGTGGCGTTTAAATCTCCCGCCGCTTCCGGTGTCGGGTGGGATGCCGACCGGATGCCCCCAGCGTGACTCCGCCCCTCACGCCGACGTAGTGCGGGGTCTGACGCCGCCAGGACACCCCCGGCGTGACTCCGCCCCTCACGCCGACGTAGTGTGAGGTCCGGCGTCTCCGCCGTCCACTCCGCCAGCGGGGCCGCGGCCATCAGCTGATCCGCGGCCCCGGAGCACCGGGCGCACCGCCGGCAAGCGTTCCGCCGCAGCGCCAGCAGGGCACTTGTATGGGGGGCCCCCGTCACAGCATCCATAGAAGAGCTGGGTTGAAATGACCACTGCCTTGCTCAAATCAGTAGACCCCCTTGAATCCTAAGATGCAAACATCTTGAGACCTAAATCTACCCGGTGGGAAATGTAATTCCATTGACTTCAATGAAATTACATCTGCTTATACAGGTTGATTCATAGAGCGCTCTCTTCAAGCAGATATCCTGAGTAACAAAACCAGAACCCAGAATCTTCCCTTAGCTGCAGGGTCAAAGATTTTCATGTAATTCCTTTCAGATAAACATAGAAGCCCGTGCTATTTTATCAACGGTTGCTTGGAAATTCTTGTCTTCAACAGATCTGCAATATTATTAGCAAGCCAGGCTTTGTGCTGGTTATTTAAAGCTCTCTCTTGCACCTCTCTTCTTGGCTATGTCGTACTCTCATCAGAAGGAAGCGGCTCCAACTCAGAGGGGAGAGCCTGTGGCTGACTCTCTGAGGGGATGGTATCCAGGGAGGAGCATGGGATTACTAGAGGATGTTGTAAATAGGATGGGTAGAGTGTGTTTAAATTGCTAGGATTATAAAGATGAAAAGAAGATAATTTTGCTGCAAAGGGCAAACACATAAGCAGCACTCCCTGAGACCACAGGAGAGATTGCAGACAAATTGTTTCCCAGACAGATAACAAATCTGAAGATGATCTGAAAAATCCTGTACAATGTTCATTTTTTTAAAAAATGATATTTTCTTCTAAGTGACACTCAGCATGTCTAACACCCCACTGTGCTCTGTGTAGACCCCAAGGAAAATACAGCTGTAAGGCAACACATTTTGCTTACAGACAAGACAATGAAAGGAAGTTGGCTCTGTTGTGTGGAGCGCATTACTTCAAAGATCAGTTTGGTGAAAACAGTAGTTCCACTCTTGCAGAAGCAGCCTTCTGCTTAATGTAGCTCAAGCGAAAACCGGCATTGGCCCTTTGAAAGGCACTCCACGCTGCTTTGATGGGATGTTACTTATCTGTAGCAAGCTATGCAATGAGAGGGCTAAACTGAGGGCCACATTATGCAAGTCAACTGCACACCGTGGAACCCTGAAGTAATTCATAGAATCCCAGAACTGGAAGGGACCTCAAGAAGTCATCAAGTCCAGTCCTCTACCCTCACAGCAGGACCAAGCACCGTCTAGACCTTCCCTGACAGGTGTCTGTCTAACCTGCTCTTAAATATCTCCAGGGATGGAGATTCCACAACCTCCCTGGGCAATTTATTCCAGTGTTTAATCACCCTGACAGGTAGGAAGTTTTTCCTAATGTCCAACCTAAACCTCCCTTGCTGCAGTTTAAGCCCATTGCTTCTTGTCCTATCCTCAGGGGCCAAGGAGAACAATTTGTCTCCCTCCTCCTTGTAACACCCCTTTAGGTACTTGAAAACTCCTTGCAATAGTCACTCTTCTTTTGCATCAAGCTCTTTATCATTGGTTGGACAAGGAGACTCGTGCTCTAGCATCCCAAGATCTATTAGAGCCTCTGCTAATTGCCTACTGTGTGAACTTGGACAAAGTATCCTCTTTGTATCAGATTTTCTTCATCTTTAAAACTGGAATGCTAATGTACCTTAGGTAACACATAGGGATAAAAATTGCATTCCAAATATTCTATTCTATTCTATTCTATTCTATTCTAAATTCCATGCTGTGCCCCTCACTTGTAGTAAATAAGGGTATGTCTAGGCTACATACCTCTGCCGGCAGAGGCGTGAAAACTAGGCTACCCAACGTAGTCAAAGAAGCCAGGATTTAAATATCCCTGGCTTCATTAAAATAAACATGGCTGCCGCGCTGTGCCAGCTCAGCTGATCATTGGTACAGCACGCAAGTCAAGACGCGGATCGGTCAACAGGGGAAGCCTTCGTCGACCACTCCCTTATATCTCGTGTAACGAGGTTTACAGGAGTGGTCGACAAAGGCTTGCCCTGTCGACCGATCCGCGTCTTGACTCGCGCGCTGGGCCGACGATCGGCTGAGCTGGCACAGCGCAGCGGACATGTTTATTTTAATGAAGCAGGGGATATTTAAATCCCGTCTTCTTTGACTATATTGGGTAGCCTAGTTTACATGCCTCTGTCGGCAGAGGCATGTAGTCTAGACATACCCTAAGAGATGTGTTATTTGTGATCATGGGGTTCTTCTAGTCTCAAAGGGGGAAATACACTTGCCATGAATTCTGCTTGATCAGTACCGAACAATGAGTGGAATCCATGAACCTCTCCTCTGCGGTACCATTCTCACCAGGAAATTAGATCAAACTAAATTGCTGTTACCTTGTAGCATTGCCCTCTGCAGTGTTTGCTATTGGTTACTTGAATGTGCCTTTCCTTAGCAGAGTTCAGATAATTATTATTGGGTCTTTTCATAAGCGTCCTAGAACAGCTATACCCCAGGAAACCAGGGAGCGTTGAAAGGAATTGTATGGTTATTATAAAATGAAGAATGAATGAAGAAAGGATAAATACCATGAAGACAATAGCAGTTGAAAATGACACCTCACCTGGGTGGTGGTATCTGAATTTCATGTTTTTTACCATCTGCCCGACTTGTGGAATAAATGCTAATGCTAGTACTTCCATCCACCCTCCTCAAAGCTCATTACAGACATTAGTCACGTTAGCCTCAGGGGCCCTGTGTAAGGGGAGACTGGGTTCATTTTTCCTCCCAGTTTACAGAAGGAAAAGGTGAAGGGAGGAAGAGATTTGCCTCATTACACAGATAGCCTGGGAACAGAACCCAGATCTCCAACTCTCCATCCTCTGCATCTTCCCCTCCCACCTCAGCCAAGGGGTGAGTCATGGGGGGCTGTGGGGACTGATTTCACCATGTGGCAGAGAGCAGGCGCCCCAGGACACGGTCGGAGCAAGCGTGATAAATCGTACATGTGGAAAGGATTCTCAGGGCCGCCCAGTTCCATGTCAGGGCAGGCAGCAGGGGAGAGAGGAGAGCTGTCAGGAATCCAGTGATGGTTCCATACTTATGTGCTGGCCAGCCCCAGGAAGGGCTTCTTTTGCATAAATCTCTGGGTAAGGTCACTCAGGAACTTTATGCCAGTGGAAGAGGGGCAGGGGGAGCCGACAGAGTTGCTGGGCCCCTGGGCAAGGGGGAGGGAAGGGTGGCTCTGTGCTCCCAGAAAGGGTAGGGCTGGGGCAGCCAGCCCTCAGCACTGCCTGGCATGCGCTGCATCAACCCCCGACACTCCACCCTCAGAGCTACCTGGAGTGTGCTGTGTGGTGTGCCAGCAGTGATTTAAAAGGCCCAAGGCTCTGGATGCCACAGCTCCTGGGGTAGTGGCAGCTGGGAACAATATTCCTTCTCTTTTCCAGCCACGTGTGGATTATTTTCCCATTTATGTGCAGAATACATTTTGTTATATGCGTGTGCCAATGTGCACCACCAGTGGAAGCACAAACCCAGCTGCGGGTACTCTGCTAATCAATGGGGTGACACTGGAGTCTCTCCAGAGCGGCCGCGCAAGTGTCCAGCTTACAGGGAACACTGGCTGGGAGCCCGGGCCCTTTGAACGGTTGCACCCTGGGGCAAGTGTCTTCCTTTGCCCCACCCCATTGCCAAGTCTGCAAGTGGGAGTTCTGCCATTACCCCTCCTGTTCCTGGCACACCTCCTCCCTCCCCGGCATGCATGGTGACTTCCAAGTGCTGTGCAAAGAGCAGTTCCTCATGGCCCCACTCCCAGGAACCCAATTGGCCCAAAGCTAATTGCACAGGGAGGCTGACGGGTGTGAAGCCTTTTTCATGCTAGAGTCTCTTTGTTGCCCCACCTTTCCCCCCACACTGAGGTTATACGCAAAGGCATTTGGGGTCAGATTTCATTAGATGAAGCCATGTGCTCTTTCATCATGATGGGAAGCAGGATGCAAACCTTATTGGACCCCTCTGCTTTGTGCTCATGTGAAGCAGCAGCTCTGTTTCAACATCTCTTGGCCTGCAGCTGCTAGAGGTGCCGATGTGTGCCCGGATCTTGCAATACAACATCCCCATAACCCCCCCGTAACTGGGTCCAGGTATGTCGATCTTGGCTTCTCCTGCACTCCCCTGGCAGAAGGTATTTGCTCATTGACAGCAAATTTTGCAGCATTGCCTCACTTGAGAAATCTGCTTTGCTAGACAGAGCTGCCTGCATAGAGACTGCCTTCTTTGAAAGCGGGGTGCTGAATGCTAATCACACAGCACTGCCGCTGAGATCGGTATCTGCCGAGTGCCGTGTATAAAATTAAAAGTGTATTTTGAGTAACAGGTTCCATTTAGCTCGCTGATGCTATTTTTGTGCCAAAACATGTAAAGAGGAGAAAATGGAACCGTAAAAGGTTCCAGACACCAAATATTAAGCCCGTGCCTTTGTACTGGCAAGTTTTATGTAAACAAATCAAATTCTAAACTGAGCTGTTTGCTTTTTTTACTTTGGATTAAGACATATTGGTGACGCTAATTTACTATGCAAACACAATCTCCTGGACACTTCTGCGGCAGAGCAGCTGTGAAATCACAAAAGACAATGCTGCGTGGATGCAGAAATAGACTTGTGATTCCACTGCACTTCATGGGTAGGGGGGTTTATACCTCGGCCTGCTGGTCGGATGTGATGGGTTACACAGAGAGGTGTGGGAGAGAGAAGCTCCATTTCAGGTAGTAAAACATTGATTGCCAGACTACGTTCCTGCTTAAAAAAATCATGCTTTCATTGCTGTCTCAAGGTACTTCTAGACTGCACTCTAAAATCGAAATATAGGATATTTTGAAATTTGTCATGTCTACATGGTGCCAAATTTCGAAATAAAGCACTGTTTCGAGACATCCCTTATTCCTCGTGGAACAAGGTTTACAGGGATGCTGAGATAGCGCGTCTGTTATTTTGAAAATTATTTTGAAATAGCAGACGCGTTCCTCGGACACGGGATAGCTATTTCAGGATACCACCAGTATCCCGAAACTAGCCTTGCAGTCTAGACGTACCCTCAGATTTCATGGGGGGGCATGTATTTTTTTCAGGGTAAAATAAAATGGCTTTGCAAAGCTGAATGCCAAACAAAGGAAACAGGTGTGGTGCTCATAGGTTGCATCTACACCAAGGAGATCACTGATCAGATTCCTAGTAATGGGGCCAAATTCCATGCTGGTGTAAATGGGTTCAGCACCATTGGCTCAAATGCAGTTTCATCCATTTATGCCAGCTAGGAGTTGGGCTCCATGAGGCAGATTTTCAATGGCTTGGTGCCCATATTTTGCAAAGGGACACAATGTGGGGGTGCGCCAAGTGTCGCCCCATCCAGTGCTGGCCTGAGCTGCCCACCTGACCCTTCCCCCTCCGCCCTTGTGTGGGGCTGGCATCACCGCTCACCTCCCTCCTCACACACACGCTCCTCTGCACCCCAACTTGTTTGACAAAAGGGGGCATTTGTCCTGTTTGCTCTTCCTAATTGATCAAGTTAGCAGGAACAGGACAAATGTCCAAAAAATAGGGACATCCGGGACAGGGCTTAAGAAGGGACCGTACTGGCCAAAATGAGACATATTATCAACCTACCCATCAGGGACAGACTCTCAAAAGAGCTCAGCTCCCACCAAGACACAGACGATCAGGTTCTCACCCAACGAGCTAAGCCCTCTTAGTATCTGGTGCTGAAGTGGGAGCTGAGATCATGACAATCTAGCCCCATCCCTGGGCACTGCACTTCCTGGAAAATTAGTGGTGCAGGCAGCATGTTTGTTCATTAAGGGCCAATCTGTTCATTAAGAATCCTGGCTTCATAAGCCCACTGCCCTTCTCCATACAGGTAACCAATGGTTTTACTTTCAGCCGCGCTGAGCACCACGTCAAATTCACTGATGTCGAAGGGAGCCAGGCAGACCTCAGCACCTCTGAAAATCAGGCCATCAGCGTCCAGCCAAGGGCTTTTGATATATTCTTCCCATTCCACAGTTTGCAATCCTTTAGCCTTTCGGGAGAGCTTCAGAGAGTCTTTTTTCGATGGGATCTGTGAATCAAGCAGCTAATCAAAGCCAGAGGACTTTTGAGTGTATTGGTTCCAAATTTTCAAAGGTAGTCACCTAAATGCAGCCCCATTTAGACACCCAAGAAAGTTGCCTGATTTTCAGATGCACTAAGAATCCATTCATTGCCATGGAAACTGCAAATACTCAGTACCTGTGAAAAATCAGTCCACTTTTGATATGACTAAATATGGCTTTAGGCTTCAGGTACCCAGTGTGAGAAATGTTTGTCACTGAGTTTAGAATAAAGATAAGGAATTGCAGTAATGCAAAAAACTTTTTTCTTTCTTTCTTTCTTTATTGCAGACTGCCCCCCCCCCCCAAAAAAGGACCCTGGCTAAGTAAAAGATCAGCAGCAGAAGAAGCTGCTAGGGAGAGGAGCAAGCAGTGCCAGGAGGATACAGAGGATAGGTGTGATTGATGAAGAACACAGAGATTAGAAGGAGAATGAGGACTCCTTTTAGCACCATCCATCAGCTGCAATGTCAAGGTAGGTGGCTCCCCCGCAACTTAAGTGCTTCAACAAAGTTTATTTTCACTTTGCTGTTCTTCAGCTGATTTGTCTTCACCTAACTGTTGTGTATAAAATATGAAGCATATGAAAACACTAAAAAGACAGCAACAACAAAAGCTGGAGTGTGGATTCTCAAAAGCTTCCATTTTATCCTTATGGCCATCATCCTTGTGTCACTGTACTGGGGCCCTCCTATAAACTGCTGTAATGACAGTCCTGCTAAGGGCTGAGTGGGGAAGGCACAGCACGGTCCAGGCCACAATGACAGTTGTCTGCCTTTAGCCCCGCCCCTTCCACCTATGACCCCACCCCTTGTGGGGGCCCAGAGTCCAGGTCCCCTCCCCCCCACCATTGCCCAGGGCCTGGCAAAATCTGTTGCCAGGTCTGTTCCTTGAGCATTATTTATTCTTATTACTTCCTCTGTATTGCTGTCTGGGCATCAGTGTGCTCCTTCAGTGCTTCTTGCTTTCTTTGCTTCCTTTTGCATGAACACATCTTATGTACACTTTGAAATATTTAGCTAAAACTGATTGAGACATTTCCCCCTCCATGAAAAATTTTGATGAATTTTTTTTAAAGTATTTGAAATGTGTTTGGATTTTCTGAAAAAGAAACACAAATTACCCACCAAATGTGCAGTCTCTAGTTTATAATTGAACATTTTCTGATGGAAACCCAAAGTTTGAAGAAAGCAGAATTTGTTTTTGCAAATATTTCTGGTTAATCAAACACCATAGATATAGGGTGAAAATGTGAGAAGGCAAATTAAACCATGGCAATGAGCCATGATCCCCAAATCCCCAGGAATTCTGTGCACTGAAATGTAGCCTGTTACAATTACAGAAACAAGGGTGCATATGAGAGCGTTCTAAATTATGTCAGTAATCCTGTATCTAATCCAAGTGGAGGGGGATTACTGTGCACAATGATTACAAAGAATAATGGTTACAATCTATACCCGAGCACTGACACTTACTTAACTGTTAAAATCTCCCTTTGACATTGTGCTCAACCAAGCAAATCCTTCAATCGTAGAATACTAGAACAGGAAGGAACCTTGAGAGATCATTAAGTCCAGTCCCCTGCCCTCATGGCAGGACCAAGCACCATCTAGACCATCCCGGATAGATGTCTATCCAACCTGCTCTTAAATATCTCCAGTGATGGAGATTCCACAACCTCCCTAGGCAACTTATTCCAGTGCTTAACCACCCCGAGGCTATGTCTACACTACAGAGTTTTTGCGCAAAAATGGCTGTTTTTGCGCAAAGCTCGCAGAGCGTCCACACCTCAAGAACATTTTTGCACAAGTAAAACGAAAGAACAGAGGGCTTTTTCTGGTGTAGGTATCCCCAGGGCTCGCCAAGCGGCAGTGAGCCCCACTCGCCAGCCGTGCGGAAGCGCACGCTGAACATGCGCAGACCACGCTGCGCATGCGCTGACCACGCTGCGCGGCCCGGCCGGCTTAAAATCTACTCGCCACGGGCAAGTAGATTGAATCATTTGTCGAGCCCTGGGTATTCCTCTTTCTATGAGGAATAACTCCTTTTTGTGAAAGAGTTATTTCGCAAAAAGGCGTGTGTGGACGGGCAAGAGGGAGTTTTTGTGCAAGAAGAAGGAAGAGGAAAAAGTACAGGTGCCCTGGTGGCCATTCTGTCTGTAGCAATCACTGCTTACTTGCAAGAGAGCATCCAGGCAGTCTGGATGCTCTCTTGTGCAAAAACGCATCGCTTTTTCAATGTGCTTTTGAAGTGTGGACGCGCTCTTGCGCAAGAAGTTTTTGAGGAAGATCTCTTCCCCAAAAAGCTTCTTGAACAAGAAGCCTGTAGTATGGACATAGTCTGACTGTTAGGGGGTTATTTCTGTGGAAGTATTTTGCAGCTCTGGGACCTAAAAGTCTTGAGGGCTACTCAGTCGAACCAAGCCCCATTTTGTCTAGCAAAGAGCAGAAAGAACATAGTTCCATAGGTGGAAATCACAACCTAATACAGTGGATGACAGTTCAGATGGGAGACAGTGCAATAATGCCAGTGAAGAGATTCTTACAGGGTGACTGTCCAAAGAAGAGGGGGGTTTGAAGGAAAAGATGGTAGAGGGAGTAGGCATGCTTTTTCAAGAGCACAACCGGCCTAAAAACAAGAGGCAGGAAAATCTTTGGAGCAAATGAGTGTAACTTCTTTGGGTAGGTTTTGGGGTTGTATTCTGTAGACTCTAGCCTTTTGAGTTAAACTAAAAGTAATGAAGTAGAAACCTAGAACTGGACGGGATCTCCGGCTGTCATCAAGTCCAGTCCCCTGCCCTCACGGCAGGACTGAGCACGGTCAGATCATCCCTGGCAGGTGTCTGTCTAACCTGCTCTTAAATATCTCCAGTGATGGAGATTCCACAGCCTCCCTAGGCAATTGAGTCCAGTGTTTAGCCATCCCTTGGTTTTGCTTTGTCAGCCTGCTGACAATTTAGCGTTCACACTTTCACTTGTGGCAAAACTTTGTTGTTCATGAGGGAGGGGTTTAAGTACCTGTGAATGGCAAAAGTTTTTGTTGATCAAGTGCAAGTGTGGACATACCTTTAGTGTCAGTGAGAGATAAGGTGAAGTGTATTTTTTGGGAGGAGGAGTAGGAGGGGACTTAAAGTGTTAATCCTAATGTGAGACAACTCTGAGACTTTCCATTGAACTTTGAGTTTTAAGGCGAAAACACCACAGGTTTCCAAAATCCAGGTGACCCTGGTCATTAGTTCAGATACAAAATCCTCGGCATGTACCAGAGACTAACAGACTTTGGAGATGAACAAAGCTCGTAAATCTGTCCTATCAAATCTCTCCTCCTCACACCCTCAGACAATGCAGTGCTGTTCTCTGTAATCCCTTCTCCAGGTCCCATATCTATCGGCTCACTCTGGATATGCTCAGATGCCTCGGTGATGGACATGGGGCATTAGCACCTGAATAGGAAAGAATCAATATTAGGAAGCATTTCCTATTCTTAAACTTCAATTTCCTTTTGTTTAATATCACGCTACTCTTCTATCACATGCTCTTATCTCCTACCCATAGAAATGTCACCTTTCTGATTGTATTTTCCTGCTCATGCGTCAGCTGAGTTACTTGCCTAAGAATCTTGGTATTTAACTTATTGCACATACAGGACATTTTGAGTTTCCTAACTTTAATCCAATTGGAGGACAATTTATGTATGTGCCCAGGCTGCTTCTCTGCACTTTAATTTCATCTACTCTAGCACAGCATTTGGAGTGCAGCTGGACTTACAAAACTATTAAGTTGCCATTTCCTTGTTATTTTTGCTTTTCCTCCCCATTCTTTTTCTATTTTAATGTCATGTGAATTGAAGGGAAAGACCCATTTTAGGAGTTTGACCCTACCGCTATCTCTCCACTAGCAAATCAACTAAAAACTCTGTTTTCTAAGCAGCTGGCTGTGCCACAGAGTGGATGAAAAGGACTTTGACACTTAAGCAAGTGTACATAGAACCATGCATTTGGCCAGATATATTTCCACGGGCTCCCTTAGCAAGTAGTGCAGATTTTTGTATTTATACAAGATACTCCTCTTCCTAGAACGGAATCTCTTTCCCCTTAGTTCTCTTCTTAGAACCTATCAGACTAACACCACAGAAATGAATGGGATGTCACAGCAAGCTCCAGTCCTTCCCCTATTGAAGTCAAGGGGAATTTTGCCCTGATTGCACCATTGTGGTCCATTGAAGTCAACGGCAGAACGCCCATTGACCCGAATAGGGCTAGAATTCCACCCCTAAAAAAGACAAGAAAAGGTCACAATTTGCACAGCACAATTAGGATTTAAACTCCTTGCCTAAGTCCCATACTCTAACCACTAGACATGCCTGTCTAGTGAATGGAGTTTGAGAGAGGTGCGGACCCTGAAGCATCAACTTCCACCCAAGCTATGAGTTTACTTTGTGCTTGCTTTATTTAAAACATAGGGCATATTATAGGTTGGTGTGACAGATTTGAGGCACAATAAAGCAGTCCATTTTATTGCACATTAATACAGTGAGTTTGGAGTATAGTCTGTTTACCTTTAGCCTGACTCATGCAATTCTTGTACGATCTGAAATTCTTTACCATGGAAACACTGACTGCTATTCTCATTAAATTGCCGAGATGATCATTTTGTAATACAGAAAATGAGCAGTTATAATGAAGATGTATGGTTATAATTGCAAGTCATCGGATGTCAGTGCCATTTTTGAGGCTCATACGCTAGGTATTTAAAAAAGCCATTTTCTTGAGCAGTAGCTGCTTTTGGATGCTGGGCCTTGTTAGCATGCCTGCTGGCACTGCCGGAGAACTGTCTCCAGATAATTAGAATGACGGCTGTGCAGGCCAGTATGAATGGACTGCTCTCCATGTTGAGAAGCTATTAATGGTTATGCTGCAGCATTCCGTGCAACTAGGCAGGGGAAGATAGTCAGGTGGGCTGGGAGGGCTACTTTAGCCTGCGAATTAGGAGACATGCGCTGAGTTTCCCACCATGCTGCAGATTTCCTCGGTGACCTCGGGAAAGACCCTTAAGCCAGTGGTTTTCAAACTCCCACCCGAGCATTGACTCTACACTCCCATTGGCCAATTCCCAGCCAATGGGAGTTGGGGGAGGGTCTGTGCCTGTGGGCCAGAACAGCGTGCAAAGCTGCTTACGTGCCTCCACCTGGGAGCCAAACCTGCTGCTGGCTACTTCTGGGGCACAGCACCACCTCTGCTCACTGCCTCAGTTTCCCATCCATAAAGCCCAATAAAAGCACCTCCCTTCCATGAGATGGTGTAGTGAGGCTAGTCCATGAAAGCTGGTAAGACATTTAGATTCTGCATTAATGGGGACATATTTAGACAGGCACAGGATTAGATAGTGTACCGGGGAAGAGGAAGGGAAAAATCTCACTTTGAGTCCTGCATTTTCTTGTCCAATTGTTTTCTTTCAGAACTCATGCACCTGTCAAAGCACCGTAACAAAGATGACTCAATTGAGCAGTAGTGTTGGAACAGAACTCCCGGCCCCCAATCTTTTTAATAGGCTCCACGAAGAAAGCCAGGACTACCTATATTTTAATATGCAATGCCTCGCCCAGAATCAGGCTGTGTGCATCTGTGGCTGGCAATGGTAGCCAAATAGATAAATGTCCTGGACCTATTCTGAGCGCTCAGTGTGGCTTCTCTCTTCCAGCTGCTAAATGATGTTGATTTGCACGCAGTTGGTGTTTCGTTGGCATCTGCTGTTTCTGTGGGAATATAGATTGCCCATTTCTGCATTGTAGAGAAAACCCATGTGTATGGAAGCAGTGCAGTGTGAGAGTTAGGAGAGGACTTGGGAATGTAGACACATAAGCATTACTGCCAGCTATCAATTACCGTGAGAAATTGTCACACTTAGGGGGAGACTGGCTGAACTCACCCTGTTAAAAATGAAGGACTCCAGCGCTGTATCTGCCCCCAGGAAGGAGCTAATAAAAGGGGGTGAAATCCTGGCCCCAACAGCACAACGCCTATTGACTTTAACAGGGCCATGATTTTGCCCAGGGTGTCCAGCTCATTACACTGGAGTACCCCAAGCTCAGTCCCGTGCACTCACCGAACCCAGAAAGGGCTTTGCGGACACCTGTTGGCTGCTCTCCCCTAGGGAATGTAACCTGACTCACTGCACAGGCTTCTGACTTCTTTGGGTGCTGGCATCTCCAGACCCTGGTGTAAGGTGTATTGTGTGAGATGCTCTTTGTCACATGCATTGTCTTCCTTGTGGAGTTTGGCAGGACCATGCTGTGTACAAATGGCAACATGGCATGCTGTTTGCTCATTACTTAGCTGCTCAGCCGGCCATGTATTTTAGAACGATCAGTGAAACGCTTTTCAGTCCCCATTGATCGGTCTGTATGCTTCAGACTCAACATAGAGACAAATGTCTTCTTTGCAGCCCTCCATCTCACTACAAAGTTCTCCTGAAAATACTCATTCCCGCTGTCTCTTCATTCCTCTGCCCTTGGCCTGAAGATTAAATGATTCCTTTTTTTTCTTTCACAGCACACATTTTTCCCACCTATGTTTTCCGTCACGTGTAACTTGTAAAGTTATTTGCTATAACTATGTAGCAATAGAATTATTAAGGATATTTCTTCTCTGTGTTAATGAAGGGGAGGATTTTGATTAGATTGCCATGAGTTTACTATTATATCCCATAAGGTATGTGGGGCCTTCAGAAAGCTCTAAAGGATCTTCCAAATGAATTCCCAGTGTATTCCCTCCTGAAAAGAAAACCTGATAGCAAACTCCTTGCTCCTTCTACTCCAGTTACTCATGTTCTTCCACTCAGTTATTTTCTTGGATGTTACTAATTCCCACCTTCTGTTTTTCTGAACCAAATCCCATTTTTACCTCAAACGAAAGTCATTAGAAAGGCACCGAGCAACCATCAAGGTCTATTTTTAGTTTCTGCCAGGGCATAACGTGCAAAATGTAATAATCTCATGCTTGAGATGTAATCTCATGCTCTTCTTTCTTTTGCAGGAGACATGAAATTGTTACTCATCAATGTTCATAGGAGAGAGAAATACAGTGCTCTCCTTTTCTCCAGTGCTTAAAAACTTTCACCCTGTGTGTCTGATAACTCATCTTGTCTCTCTTTACCTCAAGGGACCAGGTTCTGAAGCCAGAGAAGTTGTTAGTTATCAGCAGCATTCCCTGTAAAGTTGTGTTCCTCTGGAAGCCACTTCAGTGCTGAATCTGCCACCATGTGCACTTGTGCGGCCACACCAAAGAGATTCCAGTATAACCCAACTAATTAGCAGAGTGCCCACTGCTAGGTTTTGTGTTCCTACTGGTAGTGCACATTTGCACATGCCTTGGTGCACATAAAATTATTCCACACATTGATGGAACAGATAAAAGAAAACATTGGTCACCAGCTATCGGGAGGGTGCTGAACACAGGAAATTGCGAATGCAAGTGCATTAGACACTTCTCTGTCTGTGGAGTTTATTGCCACAGGAAACTGACAAGCCAAATAACCACACAGAATTTAAAAAGAGACTGAAGAGACACTCTAATGATTTTGGCACAGGCAGCTCAGTACAGGAGGTGATTGGAGCACTGGGTGAATAGTAAGCTGTGTAGCCTTTTAAAAAATGCCTTGAAAATATGTTATTGGCACTTTCCCTCTCTTGCCCTTTTAACTATCAGATGGCAATGGCCAATATGCATATTTCAAACCTTAGCTTCCTCTTGGAGCTAAAGATAATGAGAATCAACAGGTGGGACACATCTTGTCTAGTGAACATTAATTAAGATAAAGTTAAAATATGCAATTTCCAGGAAAGGAAAAATCTGATGCTTGATAAGGAATTTTTAAGCTATTGTTCGTTTCTCAAGCCAAAGACTTCCACCCCTGCTACATGACAACCAAAAGTTACTATCTCCTCTCATGCCAAGTGCCCTAGTATCTGCCATATGTTAATTAATATCCAGAATAGATTAAATAATCAAAGAATAGGTTTAAACTTGTTAGGAATAACTTGCTGGTGACTCAAGAAGCTGAAAAGTTTCAGGTCAAACTTCTGGATAATTCAAGAACTCTAATATAATAAAAATCTTTCACCCCAATTTAGAAGCTGCCCATTTGTTTGCTTTTGAATGAGATACATTTCTCTGCGTGAATAATCTGTCTTGCTCTCGCATCTTATGATGAACCTTGAAAGATGTACAGTGAATGAAATATATTAGATATAATCAAAGAATGTATAATGTGTGTCCATTCAATGTAGAAGACTATAAGGGGTTTTTTTCTTGTAAATGATCGTTTCACCTTAGAATTGATAAAAACTGTATCACACAAAAAGGAATGTTGAAAAATAGAATAATCTTACTAGAGTAAAGCTTTCAAATCTTAAGAAGAATTGCTGAAAGGAGGTCAAAGTAATAATGAAATACGGTCCATGAAATTGATGGAACCCTCCGACTGAAAGAAACAGCAAAGAAATGTATTGTATGCTGACACCATCTACTGGATATCAATGGAAGCAGTAGAGATGCTGAGAAAGCTGAAACGCACTGGCAAAGAGCCAATAGAAATCAGAAGGCAACAAGCCCTGAAATCAGGATTTTTAAAAGGTATCAGGGATGTCACTGAGTGGGACCCTAGATTTTTGCTGAAATTCACAGTTTGCTAAGTTCCTATGGACAGCCTCTCGCTCCATCATGGCCACAGGACTAAAATGAGTTTTCTGGAAGAGTTTGCCACACCCTTGTGTGGGAAAGGTTCTCCTATCCTCTAGTGTCAAAGGACCAAGATTTGACAGAACCCACGAAGAAGCTGCAGAATCCCTTTGTGTAGTCGTGCCAGCTATGTGGTCACGGTGATCCCTAATTTGAGAGTTAACAGAATAAAAAGTGGTGAGATTTCATTTGAAAATGTTATTCCTCTTTTTATATAGAATCCTAGAATCGTAGAACACTAGAACTGGAAGGAACCTCGAGAGATCATCTCACCCAGTCCCCTGCCCTCATGGCAGGACCAAACACCATCTAGATCACCCCTGACAGGTGTCTGTCCAACCTGCTCTTAAATATCTCCAGTGATGGAGATTCCACAACCTCCCTGAGCATATGTGGTGGCAGCCTTCCCTATCAGAGAATCTGCACTAGCTTCTTTAACTCGCCATCCATCATATTTCCATTAGCATTAGCTGACTTCTCCTCTTTTCTCTTGAAACAGGGAATTATTCAGCCTAATAACCCAAGGCCCATCCAATCACTGTTTGATTATAGTTTGGGCAAATGCAACCCTTTCCTCCCCTTGGAAATCCCGTCATACTTGGAGGCAGTGGGTTAAAGCAAACAGCAGGGCACTGTAGACATTTGGATAACAATGAGGTGGAGGGTGTGGGAATGTACATGATTAGGCAGGCGAAGGCAGCACAACAACGTATAAATGAGGGTTCTGAAACAACAGTCTAGATGCGGGGCCATTAGAGGGAACATGCATCCCTTCCTTCGTGAGGAGTTAGCAGCATTTTCATCATAACATCCCCAGTTTTGGAGGGTTGGGGGTTAGCTTGACCATAGCTGGGCCCGCCACGCTAAAAGGGGCAGTTTCCCAGTAGCTCTGGGGCTCAGCGATTCAAAGAGGCCCAAGGCTCCCAGCCACTGTCGCTGCTGCCCCCGGGCCCTTTAAATTTCTGCCGGAGTGTTGTGCCATGCAACCCAGGCAGCACTAAAGGCTGGGAGGGATGGGGGTGCCGCGCTCTGGGAGATGCTGAGAGCTGGTGTCCCTGGCCCCACCCCTTCTGACAGAGGCCCCACCCCTTCCAGGAGCACAGAGCCACCCCCCCCCCCCCACACACACACACACCTTGCCCAAGGGCCCCATGGAGGCTGCTGGTGCCCCTGCCCATAGCAATTGGCTTTGGGCTGCAAAAAGGGATATGGGGATTTATTTATCTGGGAAAATTTAAATCAGCATGAGTTATTTACATAGCAGGAAACGATGGAAGGAAGAGGTGGGCTTCTAGAAACTTCATGGTAGCACTCTGTATACCACGCCCCCCAGCGAACATCAAAGCAGCACTGGGGATCTAACTAGGTCTTCCTTCTCTGAAGCCCCGCCCCTCCTACTTGAAATGAACAAAAGTCCTTGAAGCGCGACACTGCTTCCTTTGCAACGAGAGCGGTGCTGGGGCTCATGCCATTGTTCTACGTTCATAACTGATGCCTCAAGCCCAGAGGTGCCAGAGCCACGAACTGCCAAGCCCAGAGGTGCGGGTGCTCCACTCTGGCACAAATGAAGCACTGTGGTACCATTAAATCTGACCAGGACATACAGCTAAGCAAATCCGTTCCCCTCCAGGGAGAGCCAGTGGAGCGTACGCACCCGCACCCCAACCGCTCATGGGTACCAGCCAACACCAATTTTTGCAGTTTGCTTGCGTGTAATTAAAGAAAAATCCGATTTAATGTTTTGTTTCATCTTATTATTCGCATGACCCTTACCAGTGCCTATTTGAGAGCATTCCCCGTATCTCTGGATTTATCTTCTTCGTGCCCTGCATAGTAGGGACATCTTATTAGCTCCATTTTATAGATGAGCAACAGGTGAGCAATGAGGATGGCAGACCTTTTTATTATAATTGTTTAAATCTGAAGCTACTTCACTGACTTTGGTATAATTCCACTGATTTCCTGGACTCCAGTGACATTACTCCAACAGCTCCCAGAATACACTGTAACGTGCTGAACGAGTTTTGTCTACACATGCAGTTGCTTCTGATCAGCTATTCCTAACCAGCTGTATGTGTGGGCGCTCTTATTCTGGAACAAGAGTGCTTTATTCCTGCTTAGCTTAGCCCATTCTTTTTTTCCAAGATAAACTTGTCCACACAAGTACTTTATATTCTCCTGGCACTTTAATGCACATTAACTGTAGACAAGCCCGAAGTTTCCACAAAATCCTGTGATAACTCCCACTCACTCCACTGGGTGAAACAGTTACTTGGGGATTCTGGGGTGAATTTGAAAGGCATTAGTTAAATTATAAATCATCTTTAACCTTCTGGGTCCAATGTGGAGAGAAAAATGACAAGATGTTATTATGTGCAATAATAAAGTTCCGATGATAGCTGACAGAATTTCTCTGCTATGTGAGTTTGCCTCTGACAGTGGGTTTATATACTGGTATAACTCTACTAGCTTGTGTGGAGAAAGTGATGCTTGAGTCAGGTCGACTACTTCTTAAGTAATAAACAACAAACAGCTACCAAAAAAAGTGAAAATTGTTATTATGGCTTATTTAAGCCTCACTACAATGTCTATTGTACAAATATTTAAATATCACAGTCCCTGCAGTGTCTCTCATTTTACTTTATTCCCTGGTGGATGCTTCTCTGCGAATTCCGTACAGATGCTGAACAATAAAGCCTGTTGCAAATTGCTTTCCAACTGCTAGGTAATTACAGCAGATTTTACACTAAATGTAAAGAATGAACTGTTATTTTTTAATAATGGAAACATCTTTTCTTATCTGATGCTTTCTCACGGCCTCATTTTCCTTACTTTTCCTTGCTCTCATCCTGTCTGACTTGTAGTGTGTCCTTCCCCAGACGCCTCGTATCACAGAGATCAGCCAAAGGTTCAGACCTTTAGCCTGCACTGACAGTAACATTAAATATTGAATATGATCACGCTCGGGCCACAGAACATGGCTGGTCTATGCTTTTTACGGTGACAAAGCTCCCCCTTACCCTTAGTGGGTTCTGAGCTTTCAGGCTGATGACTTGCCTCACAGGCTCCTAGCAGCCCTCGGTTTAAACACCAGCTTTGCTCAGCATGGGGAAAAGAGGAGAAACCAAACTTCATCGTCTCTGTGGCCCCTCCAAGTAGTACAGGGTAGGACAAATCTGTGCACCAAAGACACTCTCTTTCTAGTACTTAGATGGGGAGTTGGTGGGGACAGGGGGAAGCGGGGCCTGGCCTCTACTCCAGGCTACATCCCAGGGATGCTGTAATAGCGGCGGTCTGCAATGTTTCTGGTAACAACTGTATGACAGCTACAAATCCCTCGGCCACTTTCCCAGCATCTTCCTTTCTGGAGGTTCTTCCTCCTGGTACCTGCTTGCACTTTCTTCTCCCAGACTCTCCTGCACACTTTCTCTCATCAGCTCCATCCTCCCACACAGAGCTAACTCAAGAGGAGCTTTTTTTTAACCAGTCTCAACTGGTTCTTAATTGGCCCCAGGTGTTCTGACTAATCTGACTCACTTGACTCTGGAAACCTCCTAATTGGCTCAAGATGCTTAATTGCCCTGATTGAGTCTGGCAAGTTCCTACTGGTTACTTAATGCTGGGAATGGAGATTTACTCAAATCTGGGGCTAATATACTTCCCCTCCGTCACTCTCCTTTACTCTTCTGACCTGACCCTGTCACAGTTACCAATGAATTTGTTTTCAGCCAGCAACAAGGTTTAACTCTGCACTCGGTCATGTTCATCAGTATTTACCAGCATGACCACGGATGACACCATCTCTACAGGGCCAGTGAGAGCAAATACAGAGATGTTTGTCTTGTGGGAGTGGGAGCTTTCTACAGTTGCCGCAGGACAGGATTAAGCATTTGAGAGCTGCGGGAAAACTTCAGAGTTCAGTTATAGATGCAAGCCACTGAACTCTCCTGGGTAGAGGCTGAGCATCCTCAAATCCTATTGACGTCAGCAAAACGCGGGGGCCTTTAGCCATTTGTAGAAGAGTCAGGCCTTTGGGGGGCAAAATCCTCTGACCTGAATAATGGCCATAGAAGGCTCTTGTTACTGCATGGGCCCCCTGAGGCACATGGTGTGTATGCTAGGAACTCTGCAGAGCTGCGCAGCAAGTAGGATCGGAGTCTCGGACCAGGAGCTAGGCCAGGGGTCTAGAAGGCCAGGAGTTGTGCAAGGGCATTGCCAGCCAACTCATGGCTACGTAGGTCCAATGGCAAAAATCCTCTGGGTGGGTTGGGAGCTGGGGTGTATGAGTGGAGTTTTCCTTCCTTAATCTCCGGCGGCTCTCCCCTGTACAAAGCTTTGGGCTTCGTGCATGGGACCACTAAAACTCTGTGATGACATGGAGGGAACGCTTGAGTCATCCCCTCCAACCAGAAAATATGTCCGTGGTCCAGGAGCACGATCGAGGAATGTGGGCGTGTGATGGGCAGGACAGGGCCGGGCTGAACAAAAGAAGGAAATGTTGTTGATGTTAACATCTGTGTTTCTTGTGGTGGGAACAAGATAGGAGCCTGCAGCTGTGAAGGGGAGGGAAAATGTAGCTATTTTGTTTGCAGTGTTGTGGTAGCCATGTCAGCCCCAGGATGTTAGAGACAAGCTGAGTGAGGTAATACCTGTTATTGGACCAACTTCTGGGAGTGGGAGAGACAAGTTTCAAGCTTACATGGCCCGAGCCGGAGTCTTCTAGGAAAAGCTGCTTGTGTCTTGACAAACTGGTGAAGCAAGACAGGGCTACAACAGCTGGACTGGAGAGTCATTTTATAGCTGCCCCTAGTCCAGTGTTGTCAAGATACACCACAGAGTGATGCATTGCTTCTTCTGAGGGAGGGAGAACTGCATTATTCTTAGTGCATAATGCATAGAGAAGCACCGTTGTGGGCATCTACACTGCTTTGTGTAACCAAATAAAAGGGATGGAAGGCCAGGCAAGTGGAAGAAATCCCTTCCTCTGTGTGGAGGGGAGAAAAGGAATTCAGATCCCAGACTCTAACGCTGTGGTTTCTGAAGCAGAAGCCACTACAGTGGCTACTACTATAGTGAACTAGCCACATTATTCTGAAAATATAAATAATTTAGTAAGCCAACTAGCCACATTCAGCCAGACAAATGGCCACATGTGGCTAGTGGCTAGCTTGGTGGACACCACAGCATTACATTCAGCAGAAAACTCAAAGACTATATTAAGAAAGAAAGAAAGAAAGAAAGAAAGAAAGAATCTGTTCCCTTTTGATTAGCTAAATGGAGCAGCAGATGTTTCCTGCCCTCATTAACCATAGGCCACTGCATACCCTCCAACTCCAACATCCCAAATGGCAAAGTAGCCTCAGCAATTTTACATTCAATAATAGGCCCATCCACTAGAGTTGATGGGGGAGAGGGAGAAGGAACCCTTTCTGAGGGCAGGGCTACTCTATGGGGACAGGTCAATCTAAGCTACCCAATCTGAGTTATGTTACATGCCAGAGATTGATCTACTAGCATTTGATTCAGTGGGTCTAGTTAAGACCCTATACATTGAACGCTGAGGGTGACTCTGGTCAGCGTCAGTACTCCTTGCAGTCGCGAGTAGTAAGAGAAGCTGACAGGAGCATTTGCCAAGGTTTTGTGACGATTATTATTTAAACCCAAGCCTCCTGGATGTCAGAGAAGAGGTGGAACTCTTACAACTTATGGGAAAAATCCCTTCCAGATCCTCAAATTGGTGATCAGTCTAGCATCGAAGGAGATCCAGCAATGCTGTTAAGGTGGGAGAGAGGTTAATATATGGAGCCTGTGACAGAGTGTGCATTAGGGATGTTAAATATCAGTTAATTGAATAGCCGAGTAACCTCATGAATTCTTATTGGTTAGTAGCCTATTCTATAATCCGTGGGAGTGGGGCCAACAGCCAGTGCGCCTTACTCCCAAGGAGCCCCCTGCCACTCCGTGCTGCTGCCTCTGTATGAGAGGCAGCAGCGGGGGGTGCCAGGCAGGAGTTGGTCTGAGAGGAGCCAGTTTAAAAACCAGCTCCCCTTGTGGACCAGCTGCCTGTCATCCTGTGCTGTTGACTCTGAGCTGGGCTGGCTGCCTGCCTGCTAAAAAATTTACTGGCGGGGTTGGGGGAGGAGGGAAAGAAATGTGTGTGGTCTATAGCATTAACCTATACACTTTTGCTTATCGGTTAATTGGTTAATTGACTCCACTATTACATCCCTAGTATGCATACACACACTGGGCCAGGCAGGCTTAATGCCCTGCGGGCAAAGAAAGTCCCACCCCACAGCCACACTGGGCATGCTCCAAGGGCTGGGATAGTATAAAAGGGAGCAGCTCAGTCAGTCAGGGCTGGATGCTGGAGAGGAAGGACCTGCCACAGGAGCTCCAGAGGTGGACCAGCCAGAAGCCCAGACAATAGAAGCTTGAGACCCTGAAGACTGTACCTAGCCTCCACAGGAGGACACTAGCACGGTGGAACCTGAGGACCCAGAAACTATGTGGATAACCCCAAGGCCAGAGCTGGTAGGAAGTGACCCAGGGAGGGTGCATGAGTGGCATCTCCAACCTGAGTGAGCTCAGCATGTTGCAGTGGGATTCCCTGCTAAGCAAGTGGCAGATCATTCCCCCACTCATAGGGCCCTGGGCTGGGGCCCAGTGGAGTAGGGTGAACCCAGACCTGCGTACCAGGGCTGCTGCTCCAACCCCTTTGACTCTAGTCATTAGGCTTCATTGCCCTGTTCCAAAAGGCTGCTTTATAGACTCTGGCCATTGGGCTATGTTGCCCTGCAACTCAAGGGCTACTTTGTAGACTCCGGCCATTAGGCTGTATTGCTTGGTGAGGCAAGGACTAATTTACAGACTGTGGCCATTGGGCCACGTTGCCTCTGGATGGAGAGTGCTCACAATGTGACAGATGCCAACATGGGAACTCGCCATGGTGGTGACCTGTAGCAACTTGCTTCCCCCTCCAGTTTCTATAGGCAGGAACCAATCACCTAGACCCAGTGCCACCCCCAGAAACAATGGCAGCCATGGTGGGCAGGACAGGTGATGGGTCCTATCCCCACAATGCCCTGCAGCACAAGGGGATGGCAGGGGCAGGGGACAGGAGAAAGGCAGGTGAGAGGGGGAAGCTGAGGGACCACATGGAGTGATGTCTGAGCTGCTCCTGGCTGGGATTTAATCCATACATCCATACATACATCCCCCTCTCTCTGGGGGCCTCTCCATTGCTCCAGGTCACCCCATGGCTTGTAGGGGGGCGGTTGCACACTGAGTTAGTCATAGGAATGTCTGTGGAAAGTAAAAGCCCCATGACTGCTCATGCACATCCATAAAGATTCGCTCGGGGAATGACCGTTCAACAGGTGTGTCAGGGAACAGGACCGGTTCCATGTGACTTCGATGACCAATGATGCAGTGTAGCTGCGTTGGTGTAGAGTGGTGAGCCTGGCTGCTTTCCAAGCAGTTGATTTGGGTTCAATTCCCAGCCAATACAAAGAGAAGACCTGATTTCGGCCAAACAGCCAGCAAGTTATTTTTACAGTTGGTGAAGCACTGGAATGGGTTCCCTATAGAAACCCATCCCCAGAGGTTTTTAAGTCTTGGCTTGACAAAGCCCTGGCTGGGATGATTGAGTTGGGGTTGGTCCTGCTTTGGGCAGGGGGTTGGACTCGAGGACTCCTGAGGTCTCTGCCAGCCCTGGGATTCTATGACCAATCACAAACAGCAACTATCAGAAGGAATATTCTAGGTGAACACTTTGGAGAGTGGTTCATAGACTGAAACTTGCCTCCTGAATGTATTGGTTGAAAAAATGTTGAATGCGAATCAGATTGGTAAAACCTGCCGTCGCGTGGGGCTATCTCACAGGAAGAAAATCTAAGCTGGTTATACATGTGGCTGAAGAAGAATTATACACTCAGGCTATGTCTACACTGCAGCCTTTTGCCGGCAGAGAATATGCTAATGAAGCACTCATTAGCATTTGTTGTGCTAATACCTCCTTTTTTTGAGGCATCTTGTGCAAAAGGGGTTGTTTTTTTTGCGCCAAACGGACCCATCTACATTGCTTGTTTTTGCGCAAAAAACCTCTTGTGCAAAAAGCATCGGCAGAGAATATTCAAATGACAGCATAACAAATGCTAATGAGTGCTTCATTAGCATATTCTCTGCCTGCAAAAGGCTGCAGTGTACACATAGCCTCAAAGTAACATTTTAAAGTAACCACCTACAGTCTCATCATCATGCATCAGTTCTGAAGCCATGGCCTCTACGGTTGAAAAGGGGAGTAAAGTTTCCACAGCTCACTCACCGGCTTTTCTCATCAAGGCTGCCACTAATGAGTCAGCTATCGTGGTGGCCTTGTGAGGTTTCATATAATTATTTAGGAGTATGTGTGTGGGTGTGGGTGATACCAACATGACCCATGTACACTGCTACAAATGTTATGACAACAGACTTTCCCTTCTGGAATGAATCTGTCACCTTGATGGACAGAGTCTCTTCTAACTACGCTACAGATCAGATAATAATATGGACCAAACTAAAAGCTATAGTGCTTACAAGTATTTGCTTGATTTAACTCCCAACCCCCATACCCATGAATACATTAACTGAGCTTCTGGCAATCTTTGGCACAGCACTTCTAATGGCTTCACATAGAAAGTCTATGGCAGAGCAGTGACTTGAACCATAGAATCCCAGGGCTGGCAGAGACCTCAGGACACATCCAGTCCAACCCCCTGCCCAAAGCAGGTCCAACCCCAACTCAATCATCCCAGCCAGGGCTTAGTCAAGCCAGGAATTTAAAACCTTAAGAACCCAGGTCCTGGCTAGTGGCTTACCCACTAGATCATTCTTCCTCTATTTATTCCCAAACACCAGAGTCAGAAATCATTACAGCTGAACAATTGAGTCGTTTGACATAAAAGATGATGTAAGTTATGAACCCGCCTCTGAGTCAGGAAAGCTGTGCCTCTCTCTCTATATGTGCACATATCTATTTATATGGTGATGCAGCTTTTCTCTTTCCTTGAATAACACCTTCTATTTCTTAAAGGGAACCATCATTTGTAAAAAGCAAAATCTCGACATATATTTTTCCAGCCTCTCTTGCTCCTATCTCTGTTGAGATTTAAGTCCTGTGTGCTAGGGTATCCCAACCATGACATGTTGGAAAGGTTATTTTTCACAGGGATAAAGGTGAAAGGTGCCAAGAATGAGGGTGGCGGGAAAGGTTTTCTGCTGAGAGAATTCATTATAGAATTTTATTAGGCTCTGTCTGGAGAGGGTTCACAGAAGATGAGATCTAATGTGCTCCAGGAAGCTGTAGAAAATATGGCACAATGTATCAAAACTGATTGAACGACCACTGGGAAATGTGTGTAACTCAGTGACATTGGAATGGAAAGGAAAATGAAGCCAGTATTGTGTCAAGTTTTCCAACAGCAGGCTTTACCTAGGAACCCGTGCTCCCGTTATGCCCTGGTTTGCTTGCTAGCACCCAGCTATTAGTAAAATACTGACACGATCCAAAGCTTGAAAGCAGGGGTGGGGAACCTAAGGCCCAGGGGCCAGATGTGGCCCCTGGCTTGT
Organism: Rafetus swinhoei; assembly: GCA_019425775.1. NCBI lineage: Eukaryota > Metazoa > Chordata > Testudines > Trionychidae > Rafetus > Rafetus swinhoei. The sequence continues at coordinate 3,019,974 of JAFJHL010000175.1, read as the reverse complement.
CTGGATCTGGCCCCTGAGGCTTGGGACCCCCCCAGCATTGGGGAGCCTGGGCACAAAATCTACTAGCCTAGGCCCCCCAGGCTCTAGTGTGTAAGAGGAATATGGGGAGTGTGTTTCTCCTTCTCAGTCAGAGGCCACATTGGGTGAGGGTTTTTGTTTTGTTTTGCTTCTCACTTGTGTGTGCACCCCGACTGATTTTTCTGTGGGTCAGCGGCCCCCGACTCAAAAACAGTTCCTGACCCCTGCTTTAAAGTAACATTTTTCCCTCTTCTTTCAGTGCAAATGTTTCTATGGATTGTTACTTCCAACAGCATCTGCATGAGCACACCCATTATCTTACTGACAGTACCAGAAGCTGTGCATATGGTGGCCGGAATGTGCCAGAGATCTTGAAATGCTTGTACCCTGTTCATATACCAGCGCCTTCCTAGAAAGATTCGGTGGGGAATTGAAACCTTTATCTGTCCTCAGGGGCAATGAGAGGATGCAAAACCTTGGTGATAGGTATTCCCAGCAAACTCTGGTGATATAGAATTGCCACCCTGCTTAGAGGATGGTTTTTCTCGTCATTCCGGTAGCTCCAAAATACTACTGTCCGCACCATTTTAAAGAAGGGCAAGTCCCGTGTTTAAAGAATTGGGCAAGGACTCAGATCTGTGTTCAGTTCTGGGCTCCACCTAGGGGCTTGAGACAGCAAGATCCGAAGCACGAGGGCCTTTACTCAGCAAATCACTTATGTTTTTGCTTAGCGTTAAGAGCAGCAGAATGTTGAATTAATTTTAATTCCATTATTTGCTCTTTTTTATTTTATAATGCAAAAGATCTCTAGGCCCTGGCCCATGCTCTGGGACACTATCCTGAGAGCTAAACACATGGAAAAGTAGAAAACAGCCCTCCAGGAATGCAACCAATCTAGATGTCAGCGCATATGGCTTGAGAGGAGAGAAGGGAAAAAATGGTGGGGCAGTCACATGCTAGTGGGGACAAACTGGTGTTAGCGTTTAAGTAGGATGCTTAAGGATCCTGCAAGTCATTAGATATACAGGAATGTACAGTAGATATTGCCAATTATCCTGCCATACATTATACTAGTGGGAATAATTTGTTGGTTTATACAACCTCCTGCCTCCAAGCATGCTCAATGACTACGGATGTTTCAGATAAAATAATGGGAGTGAAGCATCCAAAGCCCACCAGAAGTCAGGGCTAGTACCTAGACAGTAAGCTCTTTGGGGCAGTGGGTCTGTGTTTGTACAGCGCCCAGCACAATGGGATGCTGGTCCATGACTCGGCTCTGAGGCACTACTGCCTAGGATAGGGGTTGGCAACCTGTGACTCCCCAGGCCCTTTGGCTGCCCCTTTGCAGGCAGCCATTTTCTGAAAAAGCTCCTCACAGTTCCCATTGGCCGGGAACCATTGCCCCCGCCCTCCACACCATCCTCACAGTTCCCATTGGCCGGGAACCATTGCCCCCACCCTCCGCACTATCGTCACAGTTCCCATTGGCCGGGAACCATTGCCCCCGCCCTCCGCACTATCGTCACAGTTCCCATTGGCTGGGAACCATTGCCCCCGCCCTCCACACCATCCTCACAGTTCCCATTGGCCGGGAACTATTGCCCCCACCCTCCGCACTATCGTCACAGTTCCCATTGGCCGGGAACCATTGCCCCCGCCCTCCGCACTATCGTCACAGTTCCCATTGGCTGGGAACCATTGCCCCCACCCTCCACACTATCCTCACACTTCCCATTGGCCGGGAACCATTGCCCCCACCCTCCGCACCATCCTCACACTTCCCATTGGCTGGGAACCATTGCCCCCACCCTCCACACCATCTTCACAGTTCCCATTGGCCGGGAACCATTGCCTCCACCCTCCGTACCATCTTCACAGTTCCCATTGGCCGGGAACCATTGCCCCCGCCCTCTGCACCATCCTCACACTTCCCATTGGCTGGGAACCATTGCCCCCACCCTCTGCACTATCCTCACACTTCCCATTGGCCGGGAACCATTGCCCCCACTCTCTGCACCATCCTCACACTTCCCATTGGCCAGGAACCATTGCCCCCACCCTCCGCACCATCCTCACACTTCCCATTGGCTGGGAACCATTGTCCCCACCCTCTGCACCATCCTCACACTTCCCATTGGCTGGGAACCATTGCCCCCACCCTCCACACCATCGTCACAACTTGAAACCTTTATCTGTCCTCAGGGGCAATGAGATGATGCAAAACTTTGGTGATAGTTATTCCCAGCAAACTCTAGTGATACAGAATTGCCACCCAGCTTAGAGGATTGGCCGGTAACCATTGGCCAGGAACCATTGCACCTGCCCTCCGCACCATCCTCACACTTCCCATTGGCCAGGAACCATTGTCCGTGCCCTCCGCACCATCCTCACACTTCCCATTGGCTGGGAACTATTGCCCCCGCCCTCCGCATCATCCTCACACTTCCCATTGGCTGGGAACCATTGCCCCCACCCTCCGCATCATCCTCACAGTTCCCATTGGCTGGGAACTATTGCCTCCACCCTCCATACCATCCTCACACTTCCCATTGGCTGGGAACCATTGCCTCCGCCCTCCGTACCATCCTCACAGTTCCATTGGCTGGTTCCCAGCCAATGGGAGGTGCGGGGCAATGCTTATGAGTGTGGGCAGAGCATGGAGACCTGCTGCTCCCCCCCCCCGCTACAAGGGGCATTCAGAGACATGCCAGCAGCCTGCTGCTTCCAAGAGTGGTGTGGGTCCACAGCACGGAGGCAGCCTGCCTGAGCCCTGAGGCACCGCTGGCTGTGAGCCACCTGTGGTAAGTGCCTCCCAGTGAGAGCTTACACCTCGTACCCCCTCCCACACCCAAACTCCCTCCCATGTCCCTCACCCCCTCCTACACCTCAATCCCTTGCACCAGGCTGGGGCTCTTGAAACATTTTGGTCAAAGACAAAAACAAAAAATGGCTCTTTTACTATGAAAGGTGGCCAACCCCTGAGCTAGGAAAATAATAAATATTAATTATACTCATGCCTGATACGCCATGTCATACTGGCATAGCCTGCCACATAGACACATTTCTATTTGACTGGGCTAAATAAAGAAGGCATTAGAAAGAGGAAGGGGAGGAAGGAAAATTGGGGAACAAGTTATTTGGAGGGAAGACACCCTCTCCACCCTCTCTCACACACCATGTCTTTGAATGACAGTTTCATGTGGGAGGACACTTTTGTCTTTTTTTCCCCTCCCTTTGGTGTATAATTTCAGTGCTCATCAAACTGGCATCCAGAACCCAGTCACCTCCTCCTGTTGCACCCCAGCTGGAAGGATGAAAGAGGCTGGCTACCTAACCCTGCTCCATATGCTCCATTTCAGCCTTGCTTTTGGAAGGAAGGCAAGCCCCAAGGGGCTGCCTTTTAAGTGGGTCAGACAGACGCAGTGCTCAGATATGCAGACGGGATGTCAGCCTCAGCACAAGTCTGCCCGCCCAAACGAGCTGAAGATTTAATTTTAGCTTCCAAGGGTGCTGCCTCGGCCCTCAGAGATGAAAGAGGGAGGCTCATTTTTCATGTAGAGGCGGAAGGACACGAGGCAGAGTACCTGGCACAGCATGACATATGGCATCAAAAATCTTGTTTGAGGCATAGTTATTTCCACCTCCTATCACCAGGCTGCTGTAGTGCAAGGCAGTGACCCTTCCCTTCAGAGCCCTCGGAGATACACTCTTCATGACTGTATAATGTACTCTGCTGCCAGACACTTTCCAGGCCTTCCCTGCACTTCAATTAGTTCTGGTGCAAGACTCAGAAAAAACGCCTAGTTTTAAAGCCGCTCGGAAGTCTCTTCTGCAGATGTAAGTTCCGACCAAAGCCTCAGTAGCTGAACTTCCCCCCTCAACGCTCTCCGATCCCCAGTCTAAACAGAGCTTTGAGTTGTGACTTCCTATGGCCAGGGCTGTGCTTCATTTCCTTCCTGCCTCACCATTAGACTTCTTTGTGGACAACTGCTCTCTAAGGCCCTCTTGCTGCTTTTGTGCACTGGCCCACTATAGACCCTACATGGTGCAGCCTTATGACACATTTCAGCTTCTCTTCACTGTCTTTTTTTGGATGCTCCACAGGTCCTTCCAAAGCCAGCCTGTTTCAGAGACCTTAGATCACAGCACAGGACCATAAACAAACAGGAAGTGACACCAAATGTATCAGGAACGGCATATAAGAAGAGAAGGGAAATCTTGACAGATCTCACACAGGTTAGTCATTCACTAGACTTCAGGTGGCTTGTGATGAGCTCTCTCTGAGATTCAAGACTTGCTAAGTTGTTATGATTGGATTATAGTAGGGCCTACAGGACTCAATGTAGATGGGCCAGGTGTTGCATAAACACATCATAAGAGATAGTTCCTGCACCTAAATACGTACACTTAAAGCTGGGTGGGAAAAGGGTTTGGGAGAATTCTGGGTTTTGTCCATATATATATAATGTCAAACAATAATTATTCACCTTTTGGCTGACATATTTGTGTTTTGGCAGCCAAACCCAAAAACGTTTGTAAAATCCTAGGGTATGAGGAGACCTCAGGAGTCATTGAGTCCTGCCCAAAGCAGGACCAACCACAACTAAACCATCCCAGCCAGGGCCTTGTCAAGCTGGGACTTAAAAACATCTCGGGATGGAGATTCCACCACCTCCCTAGGGAACCCATCCCAGTGCTTCCCCACCCTCCTAGGGAAAAAGGTTTTTCCTAATATCCAACCTAGACCTCCCCCACTGCAACTTGAGCCCATTGCTCCTTGGTCTGCCATCTGTCCCCACTGAGAACAGCCTCTCTCCAGCCTCTTTTGAACCCCCCTTTGGGTAGTTGAAGGCTGCTATCAAATCCCCCCTCACTCTTCTCTTCTGCAGACTAAACAGACCCAAATCCCTCAGTCTCTCCTCCTAGGTCATGTGCTCCAGCCCCCTCATCATTTTGGTCGCCCTCCGCTGGACCCTCTCCCATGCGTCCACATCCTTTCTGTAATGGGGGCCGCAGAATAAGATGTGATACTCCAGATGTGGCCCCCCAGTGGGGGTGGGGGTGTGTGCATGCGTGTTTGTGTAAAATAGATATGTTCTAAGAATATTTCAGTTTTGACCCCAAAAGGAATTTTTTATTTGTCAAAAACTCAACATTTTGTGCATTTTTATCAGCTCTATTTATAGACAAACTCCACAAAGGATGGGAGCCCAAAGAAAGGGAATGACCAGGGCAAGGACACACAAAGCAGAGTGGAAGCTGAGCCAGGGATAGAACCCAGGTCTCTAGAACAGCAGAGCATGCTAGCCTCAGCTACCTACACGTCTATCAAGGTAAAATCCTTCACTTCTGCTCTAATTGCTGGCATTGCATTGCCAGGACTCATAAATCATGAAATGTCTGCTTTTCTGCCAGGAGTGAAGAGCAATGCATGTATAATGCCATGAAATGATTTCTACTGCATCATCTTAGGGTGTTCACATTATTTACTTGCTGAATCAGTGTCTGGCCACATGAATGTTGAGATGAGCATGTGGGTATTGTTATGTTCATAATATACACCCCCAGAAATTAGATACAAACATAAAAATGCACTATGTATTTTATACTTCAGACTTGTATCTTATAATATACTCTGTAAAATACCCATGTATGTTACAATACATTGTGTAACCCTGTTTAATTTCTTAGAATTCAGAACAATAACACACAAGAACCCCAAACCAGAGAGAGACAAGGAAGGCTGCTCCCTAAAACAGAGGGGCACAATTCACCCCACCTTCCTCTAGAATGGCTTTCTGCAGACTGACTCTCTGAGGCCCAGATGTCATGGTTCGGTACCCAGCTCTGTTGCTTGCCAGCAAGACCAGGAATCCCCCCGAACATTGAAAACGATAGTAATAATGTTAATACAATTTTCAATAAACCACAGACAAAGATGGATTCAGGTTTACTGGGGCCCTGAGCACAAAGAACATTTGGGCCTCTTCCCCGACCACCATGGGGTCCCGCCCGTTGCTCCTTCCCCCTTCCCCCAATGCCCAACCCCTGGCTTGAGAGGAAGATGGGCTATGGAAGGAGTTGCCCAGGAAGCCGGGACCCTCCACCTGTATAGGGTGGTGCACTGTGGGAGGGTCATGGGTTGCTTTTAGGTATGTTGGGCACTCACTCAAGGCAGGTGAAGGGTCTGGCCCTACCCACAGCTGCCTAGGATCCCTGTAGCTAGGAACTGGAGGGACATGTTGCTGCTTCCTAGGAGCTGCCTGAGGTAAGCACCACCCAGAGTCACTGGGACCCTATGGCCCTGAGGGTAAGGGCAGTCAAGCAGCCTTAACCATGGGGCTACAATGCCCTTACCCCACCCCACCTGCTGTTACCCCTGCTAGCTACAGCATTCCAGCTTTCTAACTACACTCAGGTTGATCTGTAGGCATCCCCAGAGAGGAGAGTTTTAAGGAGAACCGTGAGGTAAGTTGGAGGATGTTTATAGGGAATGCCTCATATGTTTCTGGAGTTGCCTGGGAGAAAGTGTGAAGGCACTTCCCTGAAAATGATTATGAAGTGCGCAGAGGAATGTTATTCTGAAGTATTGGAAATTCCCACGGTGTTTTGGGGAACCTCTTTTGGCTTTCTGAGAGCATGCCTCCCCTAACAGCGTCACCCCATGGCACACTGAAACCCTGCAACGCTCTCTGCAATTTGCTCCTCCTGACTGAATTTGAAATGAAATATCACCTGAATTTGACAGGTGATAGGGTTCAGTGTTCCCAATAATGCTCTAAAGGTTTAGCAAAAGAGATCTGATGCCTTATGTCTCCCATGGAGACTTTGTCACATTTTCTTTCCTTCCTTCCTTCTGTCCTGCCATGAGGGTAGGGGACTGGACTTGATGACCTCTCGAGGTCCCTTCCAATTCTCGTGTTCTATAATCCTATGATTCCTTCCTTCCAGTAAAAACTCCTCTAGAAGCCACACTGCTGTATATAACACACATGTATACTCCTATGTACATCATCAAGGCAGCTAACTGTAGCTGCTGCCTTCACGCATTCACTGCTTTCACACTAAATGACATTCCACTGGGAAGGTACCTACTGGTGAATGTTATGCAAATAGCCTACTTGCTTGGACGGTCCTGCTTAACATCTTGATAGATTCCGCCACCTTGACCCAGAGAGCAAATGCCCCATTATACAATGGCTTCCAAAGACTGCCATTTTATCCAGCTGCAGGAAACTCCTCTGTTTATTGCTCAAAATTCTCCGGGTTTCTTTCATTACACCTCTATTTGATTCCAGTGGGCAAACCCCATTAGTGCACAAAATGGCATTCATTGCCGCTTTTTAACCTGATCCCTGCTGGGCTACAAATAGACAAAGCTCTACTTATTAGAAATGCGCATAATGTAATGGCTAAATATAGAACTGACAAACACCCACCCTCGGAGTCGTAGCAATGTGGGGATAAAATCAATGTCATTTCTGATATAGTTACTTGACAGGCATCTGGCGTCTTACCTGCCTCTGTCGCTGATTCTCAGATACATCGTGACATTCTGCTACAAAGCATATAGCCTCACTCCCGTTGAGTAACGGAACAATTGCCACCCCTTGCTTAGAAATTTCTGCATAGAATGGAACCCTCTTCTTGTTTCTAAGGGTTTGGATCCAAATTCTCCCACATGCAGCTCCCAATATAGAGATTTTAGGTGGCCTAATTTGGGTTGATATTGTTTCTTAAATAATGTTGTTTGCTTGTATTCTTGGCAAAAGGTGTATGTTTCAGTGGGCCAAGGCGTAGTATCCTTTTGGCATTTTAGAGGAAGTGGGCAGGATGAATTACACATTTTAAAAGTATGTGACATTATGATGGAGCTTCAGCAAAAGAATGTTTAACATTAAAAATGGGATGAATCAGTTTAAACTCATCGGAGCTTATCATGCATTAGACAAAATGACTGAATTTATTTAATGAATTTATTTTCAGGTCTTCTAATGCCAGGAGCTTTGAGGGAAAGCAATCCAACTTACAGAGCTAAATTCTCACTCAGTGTCCACTGGCAGAACTCCAGTGGCTGCATTGCAAACTAATAATAATCTACTATACATTTGAGAGAGTTTGTCTGTGTGCCTGTCTGTCTGTCTGTCTGTTTGATCAAGCACTCCTGAATGGTAAGAGCTAGGACCACCAAATTCAATCTGCAGCTTCCTCTTATCATATCTCAAAGCAACATAAGGGGTTGGTTGTGCCAGAACAATGGGCTGTGCCTGGAATGGGATTGGTTCTTAGAAAACCATACAGAAAGGAGATAGAATCACCAGGTAGGTGAAAAGAGCTGCCTAGAGGCGCGCCCCCCTATCTGGGACTTCTATCTGTGCTGCTTCTAATAAGGATGTCAGTGGTTAACTGTAAGCATCACCCAGGCTATGTCTACACTGCAGAGTTTTTGTGCAAAAACAGGTGTTTTTGCACAAAAACCTGTGGAGCATCCACACTACAAGCGCATTCTTGTACAAGAAAAAGTACAGTTAATCATAAGAACACAGGGCTTCTTGCACAGGAGTTATTCCTCTCTCTACAAGGAATAAGCCTTTTTGCGATAGAGCTCTGGCGCAAAAAGGCATGTGTGGACGGGCAACAGGGGTTTCTTGCACAAGAGAGCGTCCACACTGCCATGGACGCTCTTGCGCAAAAGCACATGGCCGTGTGGACGCGCTCTTGTGCAAGAACATTTTGCGCAAAAACTCCTGTGCAAAAAGTTATTGCGCAAGAAGCCTGCAGTGTAAATGTAGCCCCAGTAAGGTGTGATGCTTACTGGGTACTGGTTAACTGGTGGCCCAGCCTGGCTATAGCCACCCACAATGGAGGGCCACGCCATCCTGACTGGGCCCTCCTCTGGTCAAGCAGTTAACTGGTTAAACATAATGTTTAACCAGTTAACTAATTAAATGGGATTTTACATCCCTAGCTCCTAACCTTGAACCTCCCCTGGTCCTGTCCTGTTTGTGTCCTATTCACTTGGGCTTCCTGACTCTGGTTGCTACTCCGACCTCTAGGTTTGAGCACCGACAGCCCAGTTTGTGACACACTGTCTGAGTTATTGCACCTTTACTAAAGTTTTTGCAATACCCAAAATCAGTGTGTTCAGTAGAAACATGGAGTCTCATAATCTAACACTTATTGTTCTCTCTTAAGTGTCAACCAACCATGCACACATAGTCCAGGTGCATCTCGGGGAAGGGACGTGAGGTCTTGCATCTGGAACCACGAGGAGAGGCAGATACGGAGTGGTCTGGACACTCTTAGCATGATATACAGATGGATCGAGAAATTATGGGCTCAGCAATCACACCTCAATGTTAGCTGCTTTGACTCAGAATTCAGTAGACTTCATTCATTTTCTTGACCAGCTTTATGGCTTAAAAACCCATTTTCTCAATGGACACACATGCCCCTGTATGCGCGGCCCAGCAACATTTGCCTTTACACTCTAAAAATCATTCTGCTGCTAGCCCTCCTGCTGGTGCCTTGCCAGAATTTAGGAGGCAACTGATTCAGCATGCTGCTTACCCCCGCTGGGCAACACAACAGTAGGTCTTTTGCTGAGACCTTCTGCATAGTGTTGGATAGTTATGTTGGCTGTACGGCAATTTGCTACTTTTTTTTAAAAGGCAAAGCTGGAATTCAGCTGTCAGAACCAGCCCCCTATTCCTCCTTCACAGTTTCATGCATTCTGATTCTCGGTTATGATACGATATCAGGGATCCTTGTCAGATTGCTCCAGTGGCCTTTGTCTGCAACAGCTATGCCAGCTGAGAAACTGTAGATCAAATCTCAAAGAAGCATTCTGACATTTAAAGAAGGGGGCAGTCGGTTTTTCTACAGAGTTTTCATTCTCTCTGTCTTTGTCTTCCTTTATATTGATGTAATCACGAAAGCCAAGCCCATTCCCTTATTTTTAGCATCACCAGGGTCTGTCTAGGGTAAAAGGGAACCTAAAATCTGTGTTGCAACAGTCTCCGTTGCTGCAGAAATAACCAAGCTTTTATACTGTGTGATTAAGGACACGTTTTCTGTCTTCTGAAAAATTAATTCAACTGCATTGTCCAAAATCCCCTGAAAAGGCTACTCTAAAGCTACATGTGGACGAGACTTAAACCTGAGGCCTTGAGAGCTTGTGATTATTCAAAATGCTACAGAACATAGAAACACAAGAATGATCATGCTGGCTCAATCCAGCGGTTCATGGAGTCCAGTATTCTTTCTCTGACAGTGAGTCATGTGAAGAGATTCAGGGGATGAAATCCGGTAGTAGGGATTATGGGATAATGTGTCTTCAGGGAAGTTTTCCTCTTAACCTCCCATCATTACAAATTGTTCTATAATTTATTTTTAATATTTACGATTAAAAGTGGAAATTCTTTTTCTCCATAAAAGCATCCAGTCCTTTTTTGAATCATGCTAAGCTCTTGGTCTCAGGAATACCTTGTGGCAATGAGTTCCAGAGGCCAATTACACTTATTTTTAAAATATATTTCTTTTTATCCGTGTTTTTTCCTAAGTTGCCACCTTTCAGTTTCATTGAATGTTAATTGCTTTTCCTGTTCTTGTTTTATGAGAGATGGTGGATACAAAATCCTGATCTCTTATTTCATCTCTTTCATTATTATGGCACTTGAAGGTATTACAGTGCAGTCAAGTTGAAAAAGTAGTAAGTCCATTCTGCCAAACTAAATTTCTTTGCCGTTTCAGTTGAATATGGTGATTGTCATTACCTGATGTCCTAAATCAGGGGTAGTCAATTATTTTTTGTCAAGATCCAGATTTCTTGGGACAGGTCTAGTCAAGGACCAGACTCCAGATAAAGTAATAAAACAAAATATTAATAACCAAACAAAAAGATGTCAGGGTCCATTCAAAAGCATCTGGCAGTTTGGATTTGGCTCCTGGGCCACCTATCAGGCCTGCCAACAGGGGCAGGAAAAGGGGATAACTGTTCCATGGCCAGCGATGCAAAAGGACCCAGGGCTCTTGGTTGCCACTATTTCGGCAGCAGCTGGAGCTCCGGGCCCTTTAAATTGCTGTGGGAGTCCTGGGTGTCGTGTTCCAGGTTCCACTGAAGGGACAGTAGGGGGGAATCTAACCCAGAGCCCCGCCCCTTTCACCTGAAGCCCCACCCCTTCCAGGAGTACGGAGATGCTCTGTCCCTTGCCCAGGGGTTCAGCAGTTCTGTCTGCTCCTCTGCTGCCCTAAACTCTTGCATAATGTTGCTGTGTAAAAATGGCTAAGGTTAATCCTCTGGTTTGGCCAAAGTGGTACATTCCTCCAGTATGTGTGAAATTTGTAAAACACTAAGCCCTGGTCTACACTAGGACTTTATTTCAAAATAACCCCCCTTAGTTTGAATTTATAAGTGGAGCATCCATGCTACCAAGCCCGTTATTTCGAAATAACAGGCCGCGGAATTCGAAATCTGTTGTCCTGCTTTTCATGAAGAGCAACACTAATTCCAAAACAGGTATTTAGAAATAAGGGTAGTGTAGATGCACCAGTGACACTATTTCAAAATAACAACTCGCCAGAGTCATTCGAACTAATTATTCCCCAGTGCTTCCTGGGGCTCTAAGTCTGTGGTAGAGTGTCCACATTAACGGAGCCTGCCTCGGACTAATTTTGAGGCTTCCCTGTAGTGTGAACATGCTAGTTCGATTTTGTTAAATTGGGAGTTATTAAGTTGAATTTACTAATTTCAAAATAGTTTCCTAGTGTAGACATGGCCTAATGGTTCTTGATCCAGCAAAATTTAATCATAATAAAAATGGGACCTGCATTTTCTACAATTAGATACTGGCAAAAATAGACAGTAAACTCAGAAATTAACAACTGCAGGAGAACAGTGTGCATACCCAGAAAAGTAGGGTAAAATGATTCCTAAGCAATTATGCATTGCATTCACACGCTGCAACTGCTAAAAGCATTTATCATAATTAATGTAACCATACTGATTATCAAAGGCTGTTCAATGATTGATTTGTCACTTATAAAGCCAGACAGGAGATCAGAGTACAAATTACACAGATTTACTGCAAGGTAACAATAGATGCTTTCAAGTGCATCAGTTCCTAAGAAGGATAAGTGGGACCTGTTCCGTCCCTCCTTGCTCTCTGGGCTCCAATAGAATCATTTTTATTTTATGAAACAGAATGAGGGAAATGACAGACGATACCAGATCTGAATGAAAGAAAAATATACAGAAAGTGACTTTTCTCCCTTGCAAGAAACATCGCCCTCTTCTTTTGTCAAAGAAAAAAAAAGACCCCAAATTACATTCTGCCACTAAAAGGCCTCTCGAAAAGGTCTGGCAGCTGTGAATTCTCCAGACAGCTCCCTACAACCACCTTCCATTATTAACTTTTCTATTTTTAGGCGAATTTCCAGGTTTTCCCCCAAGTCAATTCCTTTCAGCTATTCAACATTTCTACCTTGTAACACACAACTATGGCTTTATATTATGTTGCCATGGAAACACCTGCTGCTACCCTAGGAAATGTAGGGATGGAAGGAGAGAGGGAGCAAGCAGAAAATGGGGAAATGGAATCAGAGATTGAAAAATTAACACAACACCTCCCATGATTCCCATCTCATTTGCTAGGTACTCTGTAAAAATCCAAGTTGTCCAGGTTTTAGGACTATAATTTAAAAGTAGATTTCAGAAGTGTAAGAAAACGGAGACACTGCAAAGCACAGACTAAAGAGAAAGGGACATTTAATAGTCCCAGGGGTTTGCTCTAAGTCCCTTTCCAAATGAATTCCCATGCAGATTCATTTCTCTTCCTCCTCAATCCGTGGTCCTTTTAGCGATTCCACATATCTATCCAGGCTACAGTACCTATGATTATTTGCTATTACGTTGTCTTGGCAACACCTGCTTCCATCCTGGGAGAAGACAAGTAGGCAGCCAATCAATGTGAAGAGATTTCCTGTAATCATTCTTTGTTCTCAGGCAATTGCTAATTTTTTGGGGTGGGGGGGGAAGGGGGGAGGAGATGGGATTAACACAAGGTACTCAGGTGGTTGTGTGATGGGCTATTCCTCTTCATCTCTCTGTGTATGTGCTCTATATTCTTATTTCAATTGAGAGATTACACAAACAACATTAAATTTCAGATCCATGGCCTACTGAAATGCCTGGGAGTCCTTCTAATTCCTTCAAATTGTAACACAAGAGCGCCAGCATCCATGGGTACACCGTGGAAAATAAGAGCTGCAGTGGCTGTGATGAGTCATTTGGGTTTGTGCCACACTTCAGGTCATTTGCGGACAAGCGCTCAGTGCCTGTCTTAAAACAGAGAGTTTCAACTACATGCATGTGTGAGGGGGGTCTACCCCGACACTCACCCTGCAGGGTTAATGAAGCCCAGGTGGGCCAATTAACCAGTTAGGCAGTTAATCAAGGAAGACCCACCTGTGTAGGAACAGGCCTGGCCTGTATAAAATCCAGGTAGCTGAGTGTGCTGAGGGGGATGTTGTTGACAGAAAGAAGTTACAAGGAGAAAGGTTGTAGTCACGTCTTGACTGGAAAGTGATGGCTACACTGGAGAAGGGGAAGTCTAAGACACAGCTGTGGAGAGGTAGGACTGTATGGGCACTATGATTGCTAATTATTCTGTCCCTGAGTTGGCACCCCTTGCAGGGGACAGGCCTGTGTTCCCTCCCAACTGCTGGGAGGTGGTGAGGAATATTAGTCACTTGCCAGAGAGAGGGTCTGGGAAGACTGAGTTCCTAAGAAAGGGGAGGACTTGAGTGGCCTAATGGGTGGGACAAGCTGCAAAGAGGAGAGGACAGACACAGGCTGTGGAGGCAAAGCAGGAGAAAATGCCTTTTTGTGGGGAGTGCATGGTGGGTGACCTATTCCCCAGGAAGGCCAGCAGGAAACACCACCAGTGGTGAGTGACCGCTGGGACAGTGTGGCTATATCCAGGGCTGGCCTTAGCATGAGGTGAACTGAGGCAGCCGCCTCATGTGCCAGACTGGGGGGTGCCACTAGGACCTAGAGTGTAGAAAATTGTCTGCTGCTGGTGCATATGTATTCTCTCTGCTCTAGAATAGAACAGGAAGAGGGCAGAACTAAGACCTTTCAAAGTTTTGGCCCAAGTGAGGAGAAATGGGGGTGTCATTTGAGCTCCCCGCCTCAGGTGCCAAAATGTTGTGGGCCGGCCCTGGTTATATTGATCTCCAAGCAGAGATACTCAACCAGCCCCACTTAAGTCTGTGTGGTGTGCCCAGCCCCCTTAAAAAAAAAAAAAAAATTTTTGCTGGGACTGTGGGAGTATAACTGAGTGTGGCAGTCACTTCCGAGAGTTGAAGGACTGACTTAAATTGACTAATGTAATAGCAGAATATTTACAGCCACTGCAACAATTCCCCAAAGAGCTTCAATGGGGAGAAAAACCATTGGCTAGGAAGGCTGTCTTCCCAGCCACAGCCAGGCACCAGCTAAACAATTCATGATGTTTCCTTGCATTTTGTGTTGTCCTGCTTTGACCCTTCAAGCTGTGGTGGTTTCCTCCTCGCTAGGTTTGCATCTGTGTGTGGGGGGGGCGGGGGTTGTCTTCAGCTGCATGTTTGATTAGTCTATATGCCTCTTATGCCTCCTGAACATTTTCCTATTAGCTGTGCTGTATTAAATGGGGAGAGGCACAATTAAGTGTGTGGCTCACAAAATACATTAAGTGCCTCTTTAAATATGCAAAGTGCAAATGGATTTTGTGACTTGAGAATGTATCAGGATGTTTACAATGCCTCCTGGATGAAAGGAGTGTGCAGATTGCATTTAATGTTGATTTGGGGTTGCTTTTTTTCCCCCCATAAGCACCAACTGTTAGCTTTGGGGCTTATGGAATGAGAGAATGAGTTTTATTTTGTGTACCAGATAAGCGTGCTTTATTTTTGTTGTGGTTAGGATTGAAAGTAGTGGACAATATCATCTCATGAGGTTTGATTTACTATTTGCAAGACTTCCAGTGTAGGATGTGCTGACGATATCACAAAACAGCCTTTTTCGTGACATTTTGGCATTTCTTTGTGATGACTCAGGTCAGACCAAGCAGTTTACAGCTGCACAAAATTACATAGCAAACCAATCCGAACAAGATGGAAGGATGGTATTGTAGCTATAGCAGGGGAGCTGCATGTCAGGAAAATCTAGATTCTCCTCCTGGCTTTGCCACATGGTTCCTGTGTACTTTTATACAGACCATTCATTTACTATGCCTGAGTATTACCCTTTCCCATAAAACAAGGACCAATGCCAGTTGATCCATCTTGCAGGAGGGATTGTGAGGCTAAATTTAATTCTAAAATTTTAGGATAAAAGGTTTGAGAGGTGAAATGCTCAGACCCAGAGTAAGCAGGGGAAAAGGGGTTGATCCCTTGGCAATACACAGGATCCAATTGTATTAAACATGTCACTAATTGATCACCAGGCTAAATGTTCTCACTATCTGGGAATGAATGAGCTAATAGGTGAAATTGCCTCTTGAAATGTGTAGATGAGTGGTACTGGAAACTCCCCCTCCATCTACTGGGAGGTTGCCTGTTCTTGGAGAGGCACAAAGACTCTTTTCTAATGTTTACATCCGTGTTGAACAAAAGTCAGAGGTAAGAGACACAATCTGTTCTACCAGTCTTTCAGACAAGTAAGCCCACAGATGATGGGTGAGTTGACATGTTGGGTCAGTTGGAGGTGTATAAGACATGGGTTTTTTTAAACACTGGTAATGTACCTATTTGGGAATTCCCTTTATCAAACTTCTATCCCCCCTGGCAGAACAATTCTACATGACTCCAGTTTTGTTTTTCTTGCTGATAATCCGTAACACTGTCAAGACAGTGGGATTACTTTGAAAGAAAGAACTACCCATGGTAGGGGTTGCACCATCTGGATCATAGGTTTAACACTCTCAAGCACCTTTGTTGGATTTAAACTTAAAACTTGATGTGATTAGAGTGGGAACAATGTCAAATCCACTGCCATTCAATCTACTTGGACTTGAAGTTTTATGAAACTTACTTGCTAAATTTCACCATCTTCCTGCCATTTTAGCTCTTGGACACCACAGTGAGGAAGGGATGGACTAATAGATGCTGTTTAACTGCATAGCATGAGGACCTGATTTGCCAAAACACTTGTACTGTTTAACTGCATAGCATGAGGTTGATCTAAATCTGGAGTCGTGCGGTGTGAATCAGTCTCAATATTTTATAACGAACACGATAAGTGTGTGTGTGTGGGGGGGGGACCAGCTTCTCCCTATTCAATATTAAGCCGACCAATCCCTCTCTGTAGGGGTCCACCGTTTTAACCTTTGCTATGTCTTAAAAGAACGTCAATAAATTTTCCTCTAGAAATTCAACCCTCCTCTCCCCCAAACTCAGCTTGTAGCAGATAGGAGCAGTGTCCTATCTCTCCTCTCATTCAAAGCACTGAGGCTGGTGCTAAAATTCTAAGGTTAACACAAGCGATTAATCTCAGGGTTAGAAATCACTGTTGCACCATGGAAATGAAGCCCAGTTATCTGCGCTTTGCCTACAGACTAACATGGCTCCCTCTCCAAAGAGTCCAGTGGCACTTCCAAGATTAACAAATATCAATTATCCTTGGTTTTGATGACTCTGTGATGAGCCAGACTGACAGAGGCTGATCTCTAGTAATATGCTTTGCTTGAGACCTGATATGTGGACCTGTAGTGATATGAGTAGCTGTGGTTCCTGGCCACTGACTTCTGGCTACATTTTCTTTAAGCTCCCCCACTTACACTGCCAGGCTGCTTTAAAGAGATCACAGTATAACTGAGTAAGGATGTCTTTAAAAAAATCTGCATCTTAATACGCATATTCAGCCTTTGTAGAGGAACAGCTTCATCATAAGACTCCTGTTAAATGTTGGTTCTTGTTCATTTGCACTCAGGACTCTAATACAACTGTCAACAGGCATGCCTCTGCAGGGCCAGCATGAGGTGCACAAACTTTGTTTTGAAAATGGGAGTCAAGTGACTGATGCACAGGCCTTCTTCTGCACAGAAGTTCTTATCTGCCTGTCACTGCATGTGCCTTCCCCTTGCTTTTTTCTGATTAGTAGTGTTCCACAGGATTGCTTTGGAAGATGGTTTGACGTGAGATGCTCCTTAACGTTGCTTTTCCGCTCAAACTGCAACCATTTACATTAACAAACATCCCCTGAACAATTACAGTGGAGTCACAGCAGAAAAGGGCAGAGGAAAACCAAAGTCAGAGGTAAAAAGCCATTCTGGCCACTGAAGTCAAGGTGCTTCAGTGCAAATAACTGAACTCTAACTTTGGAACTCAACGTAAAATGGCAAACATTCTGAAGGTTTATGGTTCCTCCCTGACATTGAGGGCAGTCTGCCATTTCACCATCAACAGGCCCCATTGACCCTGCATTTGTAACGTTTCTTTCTGCACTCAGTTTCCAAATCTCCTCCATACCTCAAGTGCCCAAGTGTCTGGCTCCACAAGTGTCTGGCTCCACAGCTTAATACTAGTAGAGAAAAATGGTACATGCCAAACAGCTTCCTAACATGAGGAGAATGTCCATATCATGTATACAAGAGAAACTGCCAACCTTCTGGTTTCATCAGAACAGCCAGATTGGATCAGACCAAAGGTCCATCTAGCCCGGTATCCTGACAGTGGCCAATGCCAGGTGCCCCAGAAGGACTGAACAGAGCAGGGAATGAAGGGATTGATCCCCTGTCATTCATTCCCATGGCATCTTAGTCCCAGGTATAGGAGGATGGATCACTTGATTGCCTTTTCTGTTTCTTCCCTATGGGGCACCTGGCATTGGCCACTATTAGAGGACAGGACCCTGGGCTAAATGGACCTCTTGGTCTGAGCAGGTACGACTCTTCTCTTCTATTTATAATAGATTTTCATGAGTTTTCCTTGCTCCTTGAGAGCCATTAATGAGCCTATACCTGGGACCAAGATATAACATGAGCTCTAGGATGCCCTTGATAGTCCACTGCCTAGTCATGGCACTACCATCCCTGAAACATAAGTGGCAGCAAAACACATGGAGACAAATCTAGATTCCAGAGCACCCTGATTGTTCAGAGCAATGCATGCACTCTGCCAGCTTCTTTCATGACCATTTGAGACTTTATTACACTTGTTGGCTATGAGGAAGTCTAGTTGAAGCCGCAGCTTATCTGAGAGATCCACACTAACAAAGATTCCAGTTACTATGCTTCTATTGAGACAAAATGGAATCCTTTTAACATTACACGTAGAGTTTAACTTGTTTTCTTGAATGTCTTTGTAAAGCAAACCCAAGAGCATGTTACAAGATTATCCTGCCACAAGAGCACTGAAAGGCAGCGTTTCAGCCTGGGAGCCAATTGCAACAGCACAGATCCATTTCACAAGACCTTGCGTTTTGGGTAACACGTGCAACTTATTCAGAAGGGTAGCCATGTTAGTCTGTAACTGAAAAAACTTATAGTGAATAGTCCTGCAGCACCAAGACTAACAAATGTAGGTGGCATCATGAGCTTTCAGGGATATGCAGCTTAGTCTGCTGTGTGGACACTGGCTCAAAAGTGACCACCTTAATATCCATGGGAAGTGCATGATGTTGTTTATCCTTTTTGTCTGGCTCTCAAGACACACTTCCTCAGGTATGAGTCTAATTATAGGTCCTAATACAGAGCAGCACTGTAAATTAGTCTGTATTCAGAACCACACATAGGTGTTAGCTTTTTAAGGCAATAGGATTTAAGCACATGCTTAAACTGAAGCATGTGCCAAAATGGGCTGAATTGCTAAACTGGGTACTTATTTCTGATTATTTCAGTGATGGAAACTTCCATAAATGTTATACTCAAGCATGAATATCCTTTCCTCCCCCCAGAAATTTCAGGACAAGCTCCACTATTTATTAAACATTAATTTTGGTATGACATGTATTTTGGCTTTACCACCCCTGAGAAATGTGAACAAACTGCTTTCTGTCTTGATGGGGAAACACTCATGAAATGTAATAAAGTAGAAACCCAACAGGTTTCTAGAGAGTTAGTAGGGTACTAAAAAAAAAGGGAGGGGGGGCAATTCGATCATGAAATTCTATGGTCCCAATTCAGCAAGTAATTAAGCAAATGGTTAGGTCACTAGTCAGTGAAACATTTGTACACTTGCACCTGTACGCTTCAACTTTAAGCACATGTTTAAATACTTTGCTGTAGAAGAGTGTGCTTAACATGTTTAAATGCTTTGCTGAATTGGTCCCTGTCAGACTTTGAGCCAATTCAGCTAGATTTTGAAATATAACCCATTTCAAATTCTCTGACCATTTGGGACCTAAGGAGAATTTATCTCTTCCTTCTTGCCAAAGCTGACACTGGAGGAAAACTTGTTTATCCAGCAATAAACACATCCGGTCTGATTTTTGAGCACTCTAATGCTGCAAAGCACTTACAGAACCCACAATGCAAAACGCTAGTCTTTTGTACTCCAATGGCCTGTTTGCTGACTGGCAGAGAGGAGAGAGAAAAATTTAATTAGAGCCATGAGAACTTCATTATTCCTAGAGGACAAATTTCAGCATGGGGTGTGCTCTTGAAGCAAATCCACGCTGAGACCGGATCACTAACAGAGCTCAGGGTATCTTCCTGCAGAGCTTCCAAATTCCATTTTAACATGAGTTATCCTACCGTTAGATGGTGACTGACTTCCTCTTGCCTGTGTAATATGGGTAACTGTGCCTGGTTTCTAATCACCTTCCATCAAAGGAGCTGAGAGCACATTGAAAAGACTAATGGGTTTTAGCCACATGATAGCTAGCTACATGGGAAGTTGGAGAGAAACTGACTTTCCCAAGGTCACACATCAAACTAGAAATGGACACCGGAGCCCTTAACATTGTCTGCACAAAGG